>JBBBVU010000013.1:21689162-21712894 GCA_037177055.1 Atherinosoma microstoma
TTAACTCAAAAAGATTCGACGCAAACTGTTGCGTTAATTTTTTTTGTTGATCCAAAGCATTTGTTTTTAGAGTGTGGGAGCAATGGCATCAATAATGCTTCTAATTTTACCATTGAAATGATCCAGGATTCCTTTCATTTATTCAATGAAATCAGAACATGATTTGATAGATTAATCTCTCCCAACTTTTATGAATGGTCCCTGCTTATTCATTTATTTATCTTGTGATAATTGACCATTTTGAGACCTTAGCATAGCATTTTACCAACTGGAACCTTAGATTAAAAACATTTAGTTTGTTTCTGGATTGATAGTTTCACCTTTCCAGTCAAAATTCTTTAAAAAGAAAAGAAAAGGTGAAATGGATTACAAATGAATCTACAACTCAAGTTTATCTTACATTTACCAGTGTGGCTTAAGACTTCTCCACAGCACAGAAATAGTCCTGGTAAGAGTTGTTAATTATCTTAAAATCAGTTCAGTCAATCACAAAATTTCTATTCTGGTACTTATTGACCCTTGTGCAGCCTTCAGTCAAGCTGCCCATGTATATCTTCCTACATATGGGCGTGGGTAATAATGATTTATTCAACATCTAACTTTGATAGAAATATATGCACCCATTAGATTGTATGTGCCTTTTTTCTTTTAAAATGATATTTGTATTATATTGAGCCGGAGCCTGAACAAACGGTCTTCATGCTCTCTGAGAAACAGCAGTTTGAGTTTCAGTGAACATATCCAGTTACAAAGATGACATCTACCTGCAGTGCGAGTCTGCAGACCTGTGAGGAGACAGGACTGGGGTACATATTGCTCCCGTTGTAGGCCAGATAGAGCCACAAGGTAAAGTAGCCTTTATTTGCTGTTTATGTTTAATGTGTTAATGAACTTATTAATATTAGGTCGCAAAGACAGTTTGAGTTTTTGTTCTTATTCAAGCTGCTTTCATTATTTATTACATTTGCAACAACGGAAACACACAGACAAGTCTTTCCAATTAATTAATGATACAGAGTTTTGTTTGCGCAAATTTCTGCATGTTTGAGCATTTTGCGTTCTGTAGTTCTCTTAAAATAACAAAATATTGTTATGAAGCTGTGACAATAAAAAGTACTGTGACAATAAAAAGTACAGAAAAATTTGAAGCAGAGTAGTTGATATTTTGTCTCGTCATGTCTACCATCCAGCCTCCAGTACAAAAATGCATTTCTGATATGGAATTTTACCACCTTGCTTCTCTTCAAGGTGGTCCAGAAATGACTTCTAAAACTGAGAGTCCTCCATCCTATGAGGACGCATTGCATCATCCGAAGTCTGGTAACTACCCCTTCCAGCCACAACATGGCGCCCCTCTTCCCCCACCTCCGTCTTACAGCCCCAGCCCCGGCATGTGCCTCAGCTCGCCTGGCTACTGGGACCAGGGCCAGGGGGGCGTCTACCCTCCGGCTAGCATGTATCCAGGCCCTGGCTTCTCTCCATCTGGGATGCCCATACCCACTCTTTCTGCTGGACTGCCTTCGTCCAACCTAGGTTCTGAAGACTTAACACACACTTTGACCAGTCACCCCCTCCACACACACACACACACACACAAACATTATATCTAGATTAGCTTCCAGGGGGAAATTACCACTTTGCTCTTCCTAATTCTGCAGGAGACATGGACGATTATTTCAGCACCCAGTGGGAAAGCACATCTATTCGGCATGCCTTCATCAGAAAAGTAAGAATTTTTCCCTTTCCTCATGCCAAACACAAAAGCCGTTGTTCTGTTGCTGGGGATGCCGGTGACAGAGTCGTCATTTTGCTTGCTTAACCTCAACTTTTTGTTTTTGTGTTTTTACGGACAGGTCTACTTGATTTTAACCGCTCAGCTTTCTGTCACCTTTTCAGTTGTTGCTGTCTTTACATTTGTGTAAGTCTCCTTGTTCATATTAACACAGCAATCCTTCTTGCCGCTTAAAATGTGTGACAAAGGACAAGGAGCAGTGTACTCCTCGGTGATCCATTATTAACTGTGCTTACACAGTGAACCAGTGAAGCTGTTTGTCATCAAATACCCTGGCATCTACTGGGCATCTTTGTGAGTTACTTTCTAGTATCAGCAGCTAAGCCTTTTAGTCCATTTAGTTAATAGAAAATCATATTGGGAGAAAATATGCATCTGTCTCTGAAGCTCTTCATTATTCATGGCTGTTGTGTTTTACAGTGACATTCATAATGGTTTATCTCTCTGTAGGGTGGTTTATTTTTTGGTTTACTGCATTCTCATCTGCTGCAAAGGGCCAAGGTAAGCAATGCCTAGCTCTGGATAAGTTCATAACCAGCATTGCTTCCTTTTTTGTTTTAAAAATATTTCCTCTTCATGTTTTGATTAGGAGGCGTTTTCCATGGAATCTTGTGCTGCTGGGGATATTTGTAAGTATTGTTTATTAGATGACAGGACATCTGAGGGTCCAGCAGACCCATACAGTAACACCAGGTGAGAAGTTGGTATGTGAGTTGAAGATTGGCTATGTAAAAACAAACCAAAGGCAGCCAGTCAGTAAGAAAGGTTGAGACACTTTTTGAAGGTTTTTGTAAGACACACTGATTGTTTTCATGTTTTATCTTACAGACTCTTGCCTTGTCTTATGTGGCTGGAACAATTTCAAGGTTTGTTTTTGGCACTTTATCAAAACATGCAAATATACTGATAATATGCACTAAGACCTGTTGTTTTTCTTCTGTTTTAATTGCACTATGTGTATCTTTTGCAGCTATTACGAAACAAAAGCAGTGTTTCTGGCCATGGGAATAACAGCAATAGTGTGTATAGCTGTGACAATCTTCTGCTTCCAAACGAAGGTAGATGGAGATGTAACACATTTTGCTGCAGCTCAGTAGCCTGTGGCTTGTTAGAGTATGTCTTTGTTGTCAGTGTAAAAGAACTCCTTTGTCTCGCATTACAATGGGGCACAGAGTTCGTTTAAATATTCATACCATTTTGGGATAAGATGCGAATCCAACTTTTCTGTGTGATGCAACTTGAGATATGCGAGTTACATTTTTGGCTGGTACATGAAACATCCAACCCACTTTGTTTTTCAAATTCTAAACCTTACTCTGATCCTGTTTCAAATGATTCTCCCTGCTCTTTCATGTAGCTTGAAGCATATTAACTTCCCTTTCATCCAGTTAATGGCTTGTTTCTCATCACAGGTGGACTTCACTTCCTGTGGGGGATTTCTCTGCATCGCTTCTGTTTTGCTCATGATCATCGGGATTGTTACGGCCATCGTGCTCTCCTTCCAATATGTGAGGACTCTTTAGCCAAATCCTTAAATTCACTGTCTGTTCTCGGTACGAGCAGCTCGGAAGGGTGCACCTGTGCAACCGATTTCACATTCAGAGACCTTTCTTATGTCACTCAACAGATCCCCTGGCTGCATATGCTCTACGCTGCAATCGGAGCCATCGTTTACACTCTGGTGAGTCTACTCAGACATGAATTTAAAGAGAGCAAATCAGCTTGGTATTACAAGGGCGTTGTTGAGTAACAAAGAGGATAATAGTCTTGAATTACAGAGTAATTTTGAAGAACTAAATAACATGCTGACATCTTGCTATTTCTGGAGGCTTAGATCTTCGGGCTTGTTTTCATGTTGGATCAGTCAAATCAAAAGTGTTTACCACCCAAAAAGCATGCTCAAGGAAAGTCAGCACCAGTTTTAGATAGATGTGTGGTGAACTGTAGTTTTGGGTTGAAAGTTTTCCGTTCCCTTTTGATGTTTTTAGACTCGCCACAGACATGACTCGAGAAATGTTTTTTTTCACCCGTGTTTTGGTTTATGATTGATTTTTTTAAACTAATGACATTCCTAGCAGCTGCTCTGTTTATTTGGAGTTTTTGTATTTAGTAAGGGAGGAATACAAGAACATTTCCAAACACTATGGATTCTATCTTTCTATAGTGAAAAAGATTATTCATGAGTAAATATATTCAACACAGCAGCTAATCTTCCAAGAAGTGGATTCCCCAAGGAGTATATCCCAATGCTCAGGAAAATAACAAAGACCCACCTGCTACATCTCAAGACTTTGCAGGCCTCTGTTAGGGTGGCAAAGTTTAAAGTTCATATGAGTAGTGTGAATGCGGAACAAGTACAAGTGGTTCAAATAATTCAGAATCAGAATCACCTTCATCATCATTGTTGTACAACAATGAAATTTGAGGGGAAATTCCAAGGAGAAAGCCTCTTTTCTCTAAAAAGAACATGGCATCATAGTTTAGGTTTGCAAAGTAACATCTTAACAAGCCATAAGACTTCTGGAACTATGTCCTTTTGGACACATGAGACAAACATGGAAATGTTTTGCCTGAATGCTTCGTACTAGGTTTGGTTAAAAGAAAATCTAAAACAAAACAAATGTATAAACACAAATTGTTCATACCAGATGTCAAACATATGGAGGGGTATTGATTTGGGTTTGTTCTGCAAGCAAAGGACCTGGACACCTTGCAGTTATTGAGCTGACCAAACTCCTCTGTATACCAAAGTATTTTAAAGTCAAATGTGAGGACATCTGTCTGAGAGAAGTTTGTCCAAAGCCAGGTTGTGTGACAGGGCAATGATCCACAGCAAAGCCGCAACAAGATGGCTGAAAATGAAAAGAATCAAGGTGTTGAAATGGTCCAAAGTCCAGACCTCCATCTAATTGAAATGCTGTGGCAGGGCATTAAGAGATTAATAAATCAGTGATCAATTACAATGGTAAGAGGTCTAATCAGCATTAACAACCAATCACAGCAGACCACCCCCCTGCCAGTCCTTTATCAGTCTACCTATGCTGTGTCAGGTCAGAGTTTTTTTTGTTTAAGAAGCTTCCTAGCGGAGTGAAATCTACAGAGGAACAAAAGACCTACAGAAGAATCTACATGATAAAGCAGTTCAAATGGTTTACATATTAATGGAAGGAGCGCAAACGCTTTTTTTTATTGTCCCCCTTAGTATGGGAAACACTGGAGCATCCTTAATAAAAATGAAGCAGATACATTTGTCCCACAGTTCCAAAGCAACTGATTATATTTATATTTACTCTTTTCTACTAACTGGGATTTGTGTAAATAAATATTAGGACAGTAGGCAGAGAGTGAGCAGCCTGTGAAGAAAATATCTTTCTTTTTTATAACTTTTTTTCTTTTTTAAATAGCAACCTCGATTAACAATATTTAATAACTAATACTAATGTGTTACACAAGTACAAACATGTCGCATTTGTGAAATGAGAGATTACATTAGCTGAAGAGTAGAATATGTACTCATTTGTAGTTTCAGTGCTGTAGACCCACAGCACAGTTTAATGTGGTCAGATTCTCCTCCCAGCAAGGCCGCCTTTCCCAGGTCTTTTAATATTTCTCATTCCAGCTTCCCTTATTCCCATAACATTTTTCAGGAGGTCAAGTTAAAGAGCTTAGGAAAATATACTTTTTTTTTCTTATTACTATCCGAGTGTTCCCTGGGACTGCAACCCTGAATCTCTAACAAGTGCAGGTGAGGATGTAACTTGATGGTTACTCAGTAAAATGTAAATGTGTAATGATTCACTGAGCTGATCTCAGAGATGTAAAATCAATATCAAATGTCATGACAGTAGATCAGACAAGCTAAGTCAATTTGACCAACTGATCTAAGACACACAGACACACCTGCAGCACATGAGGCTACGAATCAGAATTTATGGATAAGAAGACATCATTTTCAAGACTTCTTTTATATGTCTTTTTTTTTTTAAATAAGAAATTCCTTCCTCTCTTGTCCCCACTTTAGTTTTTAGTGTACAACACACAGCTTCTTATTGGGAATCGGGAACTGGCCATCAGCCCAGAGGAGTACGTCTACGGAGCACTCTCTCTCTACGTTGATATCGTTCACATCTTCCTCTTCATCCTTCAAGTCAGTGGAGCAGCAACAGACTAGACCAAAGCTTTGAGGACATTTTGTCATCTAGAGTTTGGACTTGGTGTGTTTGTTGACAGAAATGTTACACATGTACAAGTGTATAAATCAGGTTGCATCACTACTATCAGTGTTTAAATTCATTTAAATGACTGTACATAGTTGTATTTATATGTCAGTAACACTGGAGCACTTTGAAACAAGGCTGTAGATTCCAGCTTTATGTAACCAAGTATGAATGAAGTGAAAAGGTTTCAGACTTGCATTATTGTTATAATTGACTATTTATGTGCACGTTGAACAATGTATGAGTGAATCTATTTATTTACACCGTGATCTTTGTGAACAAAAACCCTCCAACTCTGACTCCCCCTCCCCAAAATACAAAAACAAAACAATATAATTGTCATTGTGAATGTTTAATTCTATCAATTACTTACAAAACATGTATAGTTAGTCATACTGGTGGGCACCACAATCATTCTGTGCTGGTAGTAGGAGGGACTCAGATCTGTATTAAAAGATTTCAATCTCCTCCTTAAAACCTGAAACACTGACTCATTGATCAGGAGGTAAATTAAGTGTGTGCTGTCTCCTTGAATAACTTCTTATTTCCTCGCTTTTTAATGTATCTCTTATCAGTTGTTAGAAAACTACACGCCGGTCAATAAAGTACTCCCCATTGTTAGAAGTGCTTCATTCTTAATGGTTAAGATGTAGTGGCACGTTAGAGTCAGTGGGTGGCACTAGCTCCTACGCTCTCCCTTTCTTGATTGTGGATTAGTAGTATTTTCCATCACCGGCATCTGCATGTTCGTCCACACAGTAGAGAGCTCAAGGTGTCAGGCGCTTGGGGTCACGTGGGAACATGGAGGTTTGACGCACATTGTGGAGACCCAGGTAGAGCATGCAGACTCTCTCCAGGCCTGTGAAAGATGACAGCTTAGTTATTTAAAGTATAGCTTTTTATTATTTTTGACAAGCAACAAAAATCCTTCATTTAGATCAATAAAATCAGCCTTATGCAGGTTTACTAAAAGACACGGCGCAGCTTTTTTCTTACCAATGCCTCCGCCAGCATGTGGGGGAGCTCCGTAGCGGAAGGAGTCAATATAAGACTTGATCTTCTCCAGATCTAGAGAATTATAAGAGAGGATGTTCTGCTGTTGCAATTACCACAGATCACCCATAGAGGGAGACAAACAACTCTAAATGTATTCAATTCATTAATGCCAGAACCATCTGGACTCTCGCTCTTACCAATCTGGTGATGGAGAGCCCTTTCAGTCAGCAGCTGAGCGTCGTGGACTCTCTGAGCTCCGGACAAGATCTCCTCCCCTCTCATGAACATGTCATAAGAGTTTGAGTATTTCTGTACAGAAACAAACAAGCTCAAGAATCAGGTCGTCCTGGAAGGAGGATTAGAAATATTTAAAAAATAGACAGTGAAAGACTGTAATAACTCCTGAAAATGTAAAGCCGTTGATATACTCGGCATATATTTACAGCAGCACTGATAACTCGTGACTCTTTGCTTTCTCAGTACATTGTGACTGTGTTAATATTTCATGACTCGGGAAATGTTGTAGCCATGACACACATTTAACATTCTGTAAGGAGCATTTTTTATTCAGTAGCTAATAATGCGTCTGTGACTTTGTGTGTGTGTTTAAGTAAAAGACTTACAGGGTTGTTTGGGTCAGGCATCGTGTAAAAGGGTCTTACAGCCAGCGGGTATTTATCCAGCACATAGAAGTCGGTATCATACTAAAAAAAGAAATTGGACAAAAATGGATGTGAACAGTCAATAACTGCATCCCCGTGGACCAATGAAGACAAGAGCAGCATATTATTAACGTCTTCACCACTAAAGCTGCAGCTCAAGGATCCACAATGTGATGAAGACCCCGTCTCTTGTGTAGGATCTGAATCAGCCTCTTCTACATGATCTCTATAGCCTGGTTGATTTAGTCATACGCTGTGATAATAGGGGTGACACTAATATTTTTAGTTCAACCTCGAGAAACACTATGTGGAGAATTAACTGTGGCTCGAGTGTTTTGACTTTATAATCAGATCACCTTGGGTTTTTCAGTACAATGACGAGGCTAAGCCTTTTGTCTGCACTCATAATTTCTTACAGTCTGCCTCTCACTAAATGACCTTCATATCTTTATAAATACATTCACTGAAGGAAACACATGGGAACATACCTTTTCTTTCACAAGACGGCCCAGCAACTTTTCATTGGGTGTACTACAGAACAAAATCAAGCAAATACTTTAAGATGACTTCATTAAGCTCATATGATATATTCAGCAGCTTTCTTCAAACCTTATTTCTTTATCTGCAATATTTTACATCAACATCTTTATCAGTTGAATGTGCTTCAAGCAGTTAAGGAGAACCCCTTTGATCTCAGAAATGATTAAAGTGTTTCTCAACCTCTTTCCTCTCATGGAATAACTGACTTCTGCTTTTATCAAATCAAACCATCTGATAAGATGTGTTGGCTGCAGGGTGTGTGAAGTATTCGAACCTGAGGTCATCTTCATCACCCATCTCCACCCCAGCCTCTCGCAGCATGGCCAACCCCTCGGTGTACTCCAGTCTCAGAGTGGGCTCCAGGAATTTGAAGGGCTCGCTCGGGAACTGCTTGTTCACGGTCTGGATCTCTGTCTGAAAGCTGGAGCAGGAACGCACACAAACACACACAAAGATGTGTCTATTATTTTTAAGAAGACATTACATTGACTGACTGTATAATCCTCAATGATACAACCTTGAAACTAGTTTCAAACTTAAAATGCACTGAATTACTGTTTGTGATCCAAGTCTCCCCCTCTACACACTAAAACCCACAACTAGGTTTTTAAATTCCCACCCACAGAGACACAAATGTCAGACAAAATTAGTCGATCACATAACAAAAACCACAGCCCACATGTAGCATTTAAGCTCTCACAGTTTGTAAACTAATTCAGCTTCTCATTACCACAATCTTATTTGTGCTTAGACATAAAAAGATCAATGCTAAATAAATAAGAAACACTATTAAAATAGATGCAGAGGTTTCAGATATCCAATTATGAACATTTGGTTATTTTCCAAAAGGAACATCAGGTGACAAAGAAAGGCTGAGTCATATGTGCTTATAAGTCTGTAACACACAACAACACATTTGAAATAATGCGTCAAAGGGAACTGTCTGGAAAGTCATGAGAACAAAACTGTCAAGCTATCCTGAGAAAGAGGAACAGCAGTCACAAGCCGAAACTAACCGACAACGGGGGCAATATCAGAGGTGAAGTCCGTTTTAGATAGCTGGCATTTAACTGGTTACAATGTAATGATTCAACTTGGCTTCCACAGGATCTCTTGTCTTTTGTTAAATGTCTTTATTCATGAAGTCGGAGTTTTAGTTGTATTCATGAGTCCAGTGCAATCCCCTTATTTTCTCACTGACATAGCAAAGCCTGAACATTTCTGCCACATACGGAAAATCTTCCAGCTCCTCAGAAAATAAATATCTAAACCCAATTCTCATTTCAGTCATCTTCTTAAAAAAGCTTTGTTGGCCTGCAGTACTTATTTAGACCACTAGGAGGCAATAAAGCCACACCAGAGTGATTTCTTGCTGCCTGTTCACTGAACACCAGCAGAAATTACTACTTCTTTTACCAAAACACAAACACTTGAGGTGAGATGCTACATCTATCCATCCTCCACAACATGTCTCATTTAAGACTGTCTCTTCTATACGTTTTCTTTCCCACAATTAGGAAATCAGAAGAGATACTTTTAAATCCCTCTGTAAAAACTCTAGCATTGTACGAAATAAAATGAACATTTTTAACCAGAATTTTTTATAGCATCCAGTTTTTGTTCTGTATATTTATGCAAATTTTCCAGCATTTTTAATAGATGCTGAACTTAACGTGGATGTATTATTTTTGGAAACAAATACCTTATCCACAAATAAATCAACTGAGTGTTTTGTCTTCGTCTGGACCCAGCTGTTCACAGACTGTTTCATGGTTTGTTTAAATCAGTTTTCAGTAGATTTATTACCTTGACTCAAAGAAAGTTTGACTCCAAAGAAATGCACTGAGAATGAGAAAAGCCAAGGCTGATTAGCTTTGATTTTTCTCTATAAATCCTCCTCATATCTTACTTGTCTCTCAAGCCCTTGAAAATCTGCACCATGGTGCTGGTGATGGAGTCTATGACTTCGTGGTAGTGGTAGTTGAAGGCCATTTCGATATCCAGGCCGACAAACTCCGTCAGGTGACGGTGGGTGTTGGAGTCCTCTGCCCTGAAAACTGAGAGGATGCAGGTTGAACATCAGTGTCACAAGAAAAAGGTAAACTGGAGAGAAGAAGGAAAAGCTTCAATATATCTCATGGTGTGATGGTCTTTCATGCAGAGTCCTGACCAGATCATCAAGTTCACTCTTCTATGGCTGAAGTGGTATTAAGATCTTAATCTCCCTTTTGCTGCTTTCAGACAACAGCACCATAGACGTGGAGGCTAAATTTAAACTCGGCCGACCTTGTGGCTGCTGGGAACTGAGTTGATCCCAGTTCTCTTTACATGCTGAATCAGTGTGAATGGAACTGAAGCAACGGTGGAGAGTACAATGGTGCCCGAGAAGCAGTAATGACCTTAAGCCCTTTGATTTCGTTGGTGCAGCAACACAAAAGTAACATAAAACGCCTCAGCCCAGTCAGGCAGTCAATTTTTATCTCGGATGAGAATCCTACAAAAACTATAAATCAGACACATGTGGCAGTTTAATAACGATGGCTCTGCAAAGGGTAATATCTCTAAGAATACAATGCTTAAAAGTGTTTGCTTAACTAATCAGATGGTGGCAGTGTTTGCTTAGCTGAAAAGCGGGAGGTTAACTGAATTCAGCATATAAAATCTTTTACAAGTCCCATTGTGTCACTAACACACCAAGGTCTGGCTGCAGTAAAAGCAGAGGGAGCTCTGTTACCCTTTAAAAAAAATCCTGAACACATTTAAAGCCGTTTGAAATGTGTCATCTCAGTTAATAGCGTCTATGTTTTTCATTAAGCTCTTGGTGCTCATTTCTGCTGTTTTTCCTGTAAGTACTTTGCCAGCATCTGATGTGACAGATGGGAAGCAGGCTTACCTGGACCCACACAGAAGACCTTGTCAAAGTCAGCGCAGATGCACATCTGCTTGTAGAGCTGAGGGGACTGGGCCAGGTAGGCGCTGGTTTTAAAGTAAGACACTGTGAAGACGTTTGCGCCCCCTTCACTAGCCGCTGGAAGAGAAGGACGAAGAACAATGTTAGGAATGATGGGAAACTTTTATTGCTCAAAACGACCATAATCAACAAAGATTGTTCATAAAATAAGTTGAACAATTCCTCCTGATGACGATGATGATGTTGCACATCACCTGTTCATTAGATGCTTGTGTTAAAACTAGTCTGCCATGTTTGTCAGCATTATATATTATATAACAGCATATTATAGCATTATATAACATCCGCACACAGACGTCATAGCACATTATTTTATGTTTTTTTTTGTCATCTAGAGTTGGGTGGGGGGGTTCACACGTTGCACAAACTGTACATTGCCTATGCTGAGGGTGTTGGCATGCAGGAAGATGCGGTTTTGTAAAAAGTACACAATGTTACTTTACAGGTGCCGCCAAAAGGAAAGAGCGGCAATTTTAAATTGAACCAAAGTCACGCTCATTGGCTCAGAAAAGGGGAAGTGAGAGCGCCGCCGTTCTTTTCAAATCTGACAAGACGTGGGAGGCCGAGCACGAGAGCATGCACTTTAAATCCTTTGACATAAAATGATTTCAAATTGATTATCACGCCTCCAGCTCTGTTTCATTCATTTATTATGCATCTATTTATCCATCATCAACATAACCTAGTTCAGTGAGATTAATCTCTAGGCTTTGAGAGCAACAACACACTACATTTTTTAACTTTACACTCCTATTATATCACCTCATGTTGGGAAAATAACGGCGGGATAAGAGACAAGAGTTCAGGCAAAAATCCTCTGAACACCAGAACGAGGATTTCTACCTGCATTTAAATTTTTCTTTTTTTATTCCCTCCTCCTAAAGTGAGATGAGCTCTTTCAGAAGAGCATCTTAAAGAAAGCCTGTGGAAATGTCAAGGCAGAGTCGCTGATGAGGGAGCTGGCTGATGCATCAGCGTTCCCGCTGGCCTGGATTAATGACTGCGACTACATTTTGGTTTTAAACCTCTGAAACTGTTTGTGAGCTTCGAGTGAACTTCAATTTCATGATTTGAATATGTAGTCTCGAACCGTGCCTTGAGAGGAAGTCGTCCTTACAACTGTCAGAGTGACTCATGACACACCTGTGGGTGGCATATTCGAGAAAAAAAAAAAGTCTCTCTACTGAAACATTTCATCATGTTAATAATAATTTCAGTTTTTCTCACGAGGAAGGGACGATGAGGCAGAGAGCATGTTTTACCTGATATTATTTTAGGGGTTTGGATCTCCACAAAGCCCTTTTGGGTGAGGGTGTCTCTGAAGAGCTGGCACACTCCTGACTGCAGGCGAAAGATGGCCTGGCTGGTGGTGGTCTTCGGGAGCAAACACATGCAAACAGAGCCACAGGCAGAGCGCCATTATCACACTTGATTCACTGGCTTCATTTCACAATCACAGCAGATGTGCCAAATCAAGATAGACAGATTTTCCCTTTCTTTTCTTTTTTTCTTGCACCTCCTGTCTGCACGAAGGTTGACACATTTATTTGCTGGCAAGGGTGAGACACACATCTGAAAAAAGCAAGAGCCCCAGGAACTTAAAACCCCTCATTATGGATGTAAAATGGTGAAGGCAGGGCAGGGTGTAAACTTCTCAAAGTGAATCAGGAGATTCCAGTTTAATCCAACACCCCCCCAAAAAACCCAGAAGTGTAACAGTTGGGCGACAGAGCACGTTGAAACGGGGGGGAAAAAGCCCCACTCCTTAAAAACCAATGACTCATCTCTCTAATTTTTTTTAACTCCAGTTATGCATCAGAATGAAAGCAGACTTTGGTGAAACAGACCTATCGCAACTCTCTCACCTATCTTAAACTAGTTATGTGTGACTGGCTGCTGGCAGGAAGAGATAATGTTTGAATACAAGAAAGCTTGTTACTCTGTAAACGATGCTTCTGGGCTGTCTGAGTGCAATGGGAATATTCAGCACGAACAAGAAGTGAGAAAAAAAAATCTTCTGTTCAAAAACACTTTTACCAACACCGTTGCAAAGCTGTGAAATGCAACATATATGACTCATATCTGTTGTTGGGCAGTGCCCAATGCAAACCTGACAAAATCATCTAAAAGTCAGTCTGAGAAGAGAGAACATTCAAAACTTCGAAAGCGTTTCCTGTTTACAGCATGTCTGCAGCGAGTAGGTGTGATGTCGGTAGGTGGGTTTCTGAAACTGCCAGCTCTTCAGGTGTGGCCCTTTACAACTTGTGTCTGAATGTGAGAGAGCTCTTGGCTGCAAACTGTTCTGGGTTGTAACCTGGTTGCGGGCACGATGTACCATAGCGGGGTTTCAAATCCCAATTTAAAAACAGAAATTTATGCATGAAGCATGGGTTCAACTATTGAACCAAAATATAGCTTTGCCACAGTTGGACCCAGCTGAACATGGGATGTGTTGGGATGTTTTAATGAACAACGTAAATAAAACAATGGGGACATTTGGAGAGGTTGCAATAATGTGCGTTTTGTATTATGACATTTTCAATGGTTTGAAATAACCAACTATATTCACCCAAAGACCCTACATGGGGAAAGTTTGCAATTACCTGTATTTCAATATTACACTAATATATCAAACCTTCTACTTCACTGCATTAACTTGACAGTTTTACATAAAAAAAAGAGAGAAAAAGTCCAAAATAGAAAGCAGATTTATGCTCCAGAACTTTTTTCCCCCTCCATCCCTGAAACATTCCCCTTCAGCTTTATTTATAGCATCAGCTCCAAACCTGAGTCTTCTCAGGGCACTTCACATATTTCATTTCACCCATCTAAAAATCCCTCAGATTTATCAGGTGAACTTGTACATAAAATAATTTGAACTAGCTCCACTTGTAGCAGCAACATTCTGCTTCGGATGATTATTCAATACAAAGCCGTTCACACCAAAGGCTTTAACTAAACACAACTAAAAACTGACTCATGTCTTCATTTCTGAAAAACTACACACATGAATAAAAACTATTTTAGAGTTTAAGCCTCTGGGTTTTTATAGGAAATTGTTGACTTTGTCCTCAATAGCTATTATAAGTCTTGAAAATGATGACACAAAGCACAAACTGAATGAGACTTCAACGTGTCCTGCTGTTGCTCGGTGTCTGAAAGGGAGATGTATATGTTGCATCAGGTCTGAACAAAAAAAAACCTTTTTAGGATTAACATGAGTATCTCTTTGGGATGATGCAGCAGCAGCTCAAAGCCTTTATCAAATCATAAAGCAATATGTGAACATTCTCTCTTTGAAAAAGTGAATCAAATAAATTAAGAGTGTTTTTTTTTGGTACAGACAGCTAAGGTGAGGTCTCTAAAATGGCCATTTTGATGCAAATACTTCAATCACTGGAACCTTGATTATCTGCATCTGATGTGGGGAATTTAAGAGTACTCCGATTACATTTGTGTGAAAAACCCATTCTGAATCATAAGAGAATAGCCCAAAAAAACTGATTAATCAATCAATCAAGCAACCTCTTTAATAATCAATGAAACAAATCCAAACAGTTTTGTTTCATTGAATCCAAAAAGAATCTATTTACCATTGACAACACCAGGGAACAGTTTCATGGACCTTAGTATCAATAAGAAAACTTTGAGGTAAACTCCTCGGGCCAAGTTCCTGTAACCCTCAACAGAGGAGCAATAAAAACCATCTTGAAGTGGAAACATCGCTCACTGACATTGGAGATTGGAAATTGATTAAACTTCTCAGATCATCATCTACAGAACATCAGAGATATGAGTGAGGTCAGGTGTCTGTGCACAAGTAGAAAAGGCCCCGCTGCAATGACAAAACTAAGCATGTCCAGCTTCCCTGCACAACCTAAATGAACAAAAGTTAACTTTTCCAGGCCTTTTTTTTTTTTTTGGTGTGAAGCACCTGATGTCCAAGCCTGGTATAAGGGGAGTTTCATAGGAAATAAATTATTATTAGAGAGGTTTTATAGGTCCCTCTTGGAGTGTTTGTCTGCCAGCGTGGGAACCACTTTATGGCTTCATTGGATTCGTAAGTGCAAAGCTGATGACAGGCCCTCGTCTGGGTGCACTGTGTTACAGAAACAGGTGTTATGAGGATTGTGAGCTGCGCTGTGGTGTCGGGGCCTTCCTGCCAGTCGTCTCATCTATACATATCAAAACAAAGACACACTTTGTGGCTCTGTGCCCGCTGCAGCTCGCATGGGTTCAGCACATCTCCCACACACAAACAGCCCAGTAAATCACAGAAGAACGCTTTTGCTTCAGAGACGGAGGGTTTTGCGCTCTTTATTCTTCAGGTTATGAGGCTTTTCGCTTTCTGTTTGATGTAAAAATACTTTCCATTCCTCCTACAATTGTTTCTCATTTCCTTTGAAGCACCTCTTAATCTAATGCATGGTTGAACAGTAAAAGTTTAATATTTTACAAGGGTTGAGACATTCAGGGTTTAGTTGGAATGACATTTGCCAGCTTAATCTAATCTGCTGATAAACATGTGAATAACTCATCAACTTAAACAGAAAATGTTTTAATTCTAAAAAAAAAGAAAAAAAAGAAGAATTTGAGATGCAGGATCTGACAAGTATTCACTTTTTTCCTCACCCTTGGTTTTTTCTCAGTTCTGTAACTTACCCTGAGATCAATAACCCGGTTGTCCAGCTTGGTGTCCTGGTTAACAGTGGCTCTGCCTTCCTGAGGGCAAACCAAGAACATTATCACATCAGCAAAAATAGCTCTCAGACCATGAAATATTCATCAGTGTTGAACTGCTCAGCTCATGCCTTGGGGCAGGGGGGGTGGGGGGTGGAGCCAGTCATGTGTAAATATTGCTAAAAACCTTTCCAAACTTCAGTGTTTAGAAAAAAATATAAGAGAAGGTGAATTTTTAATAATTTGACAATTCAGACAATAAAGACATCAATTTGCAAAAAAACCCTTATTTTTTTTCTTTTTAGCAAACTGCTATAACTGATCTCAGCACAGGGTACAGCTTCTACATCTACAGCGGAGTTTCAGGCAGTAACAATGACAGAGCCAGGTGCAACAAAAAACACATCTGCAATCGAAAACAACAGGGAACTAGCAGAGAAAAACGGGGGAAAAAGTAAATGTTTCATCGCAGGAGGAACCACTGCTTCCAGGGTCATGGATGTCGGGCTTCCTCTGGAGATCCACTGGGGTTTGAGCTAATAGCCTGTGTAGCCACATCCTGCTCTAAACAACCCCATGTAGAGGGACAAAAAGCTTGACAGGCAGACGGTCAAATAGACAGAGCTGTTGAGGCTTGTGTCTCTGGGGAGGGCAGGTGCTGCTACAAGTGTATGGCTGACACGCTCAATCCCAGCAGAAAACACCTGAGATGCTGCTGCAGCTGCAGAGGCTGGTGCACAGATCAACACAGGCAGGTTCACAGCGATACAGCCAGATCCATACTTGCTCATTGCAAATGAGACGATAATAAAACTGGATATGATAGCTGATGATCTGCACGGAGTTTACACTGCCTCTCACCCCTGTCAGCTGGGACAAACTTCAGGTCCCTGCAACCCTCTACAAGACACAGCGTGAATAGCAAAAGAATGCATATGATGTACAGAGAGATAATGAAAAATAATAGCTGCTGGCAAGTCAAACCTCATTTATTGCATCCATTACACATTAACAGTAACACCACTTGCAACTTTTGGGGCGGCAGCTTGTCCTATTAAACAAGACAACGTTTTCTGTGGTATATTCAGAAAACTAATTTGAAAAAAAAAAATACCCTTAATAGAATAATTGGTCACACTTTCACTAAAACAAACAGCAGTTGAGGCAGCAATTTACAACTCCGCAACAGCAGCCTCAAACTTTAACAACCACTTATAACACTTAAACTGTGGCTGGTAAAAGAGCGGCTTTTTAAATGCATCGCAATTCTGCCAAATAATTCAGCAACATCACTCAATTCTAAAAACACTGATGGCTGGCTCTGATAAAAAGGGAGGGATGAAGCAACCATCTGTGGTCAGAGGGGGAGTCAAACAAGGACATTAGATTAAATTGCTCAATCTTTGAGTCTTCTGAAAACACGGATCTTTATTGTCCTTAGTATTCGGATCAAGTAGGAGTTCATTGTAGATTTTTTATTGTCATTGCAAAGTCCAAATTTGTCCATGTTTGGTGCACAGACTTGCAAAAACAATGACTCTCACACCCAATAATTCATTACTATTTTGTTGTTCGCTGACACTAAACTGTCTAAGCAGAGTCTTTAATGCTCAATGTGTCCTTCAGTCTTCTTAATAGTGTGAATTGCTTCATTGAAAATAATGAATATGCCCATCCATGACATTTATAGGTAAGAAGAAAAAGACTCTGAATAATGTACAGTAATTAGGAGCTCAGATGACACATGCCCTCCCCCATCCATCCTCACCTCTTCCCCCTCTCCATCGGGTCTGACAGCATCCTCCAGCTGCAGGGGGAGACGAGGTTCTGCCTGGCTGATGACAAAAATCTGACAGGGGAGGAAAAACAAAGAGCATTCAAAATCAGAAGTGCAACAAAACCCTAAAGTTTCCATCAGATGCTTAGAAAATGGAAAGTACTGGGACTCCACATACAGACAAAAGTAAAAGCACCTTTAATGTGTCAAAACCTCACATTGGTGTGAAACACTGCTACAGCTGACAATATCAAACTGCTGGGTCTCTGGGCTGCTAAGAATAATGTATATCTGTTGTACATTTGTCTACCAACCTTAAAATATGACCCAACACATACAAGGTTGTTTACCCTTTCAAGATCATGTACTATATGTTGAGGAAGAGTTAGACGTAAGCCTGAACTAAAAGAATCGCAAAGGCTTCAACGTTTGGTCTGAGAAAAAAAAGATACAACGTAGTGTTTTTAATCATATGTAAACTGGGATTGTTGTGAATTAGAGGAGAGTGTATAATCGTGTGTGTGATAGCGGTGAAGGTTAGCTAACCCTCTCTATGTGGAGCTCCACGTCCTGCTGGGAACAGCTCTCAATCTTCTGCTCCACTTTCCTCACCGCCGCCTCCACGTCTACGATGCTCTCCTTGGTGATGCTGGAGGAGTGCGAGCAACAAACGGCACTTAGAAGACAAACTCATCTGTTTGTGTCAACACAGCATCGCCGTTAAACTCTGACCCACGCTTGCAGACAAGCCTTTACATTTTTCACCATGTAATCTAGAGAAGACGGTGTGGGTTATGGGTGAGTGATTTTTGACTGCTGTGGTGCCCCCCCCCTCCCCTTGTCATCCTCAAAATACAACTACTGCAGTGGCATTTGCTGACAGGGGAGAAGGGGGTAGTTGTGATACCACAAGAGCTTGTGGTTTTCATAACAAACTGTAGCCCTCCCCTTGAACAGATTTGCAAATAAACTAGAACCAGTTTATTTCAGGACAAATTTCTATTGGTTTATCAATTTTTTCATCAAACCCAAAGGACCTGAAGTAAATAAATAGAAGCAGCCGAGCTTGAGGGGGATTTATGCACGTTGAGGAAAGTTGCATCAGATAGCAGTTCCCGGGAAGTACCCAGATCTACAACAAAAACTAATATTCAGAACAGCAGTAAGAATTTCCCCAACACGTTAAAATGAAAGTAAACTTTTGTTGCTGCGTTTTAAAACAATGCACTCTCTCTCTCTATTTGGGCTCCTCATTGAAACTCAGGGTATCATCCAAGATAAGAACACCACCCACAGCCAAACAGCGCAAGGCCAGATGGGAAACCTGCTGTAATCCGTCACTCTTTCTCATTAAAAAGCAGTAATGAGGGACTGAACACTGGGGCACTGCTGCCCCTTCAGCCCCGCGACAGCTGCCTCCGCAGTCCTTCCCATCTAATAGGAGATCAGTAAAATAAATAAATCTGCACATTAATAACCTCCGCTGCTGGGCCCCAAAGACTGCTGGTGACAACAAACTGAGAGGAGGAAACTGAAATCTGACAATGTCACAGCAAGAGGAGACATATGAGACAGAGAGAAGAATGGTAATGGTGATGTTTG
This sequence comes from Atherinosoma microstoma, assembly GCA_037177055.1. Lineage (NCBI taxonomy): Eukaryota > Metazoa > Chordata > Actinopteri > Atheriniformes > Atherinidae > Atherinosoma > Atherinosoma microstoma. Next base: position 21,708,400 of record JBBBVU010000013.1, read on the forward strand.
CAAGCTTGCTTCCAAACTGGTTTTCCTTTGGGTCAAATATAACAGGGTCTGCTCCAATTGTTATCAAATTTGAATAAGAAATAGGGTCAGTTTCTGGTAATATAACCCAGACTCTAAATAACTGTGTATATGCCAGTTTAAAAAAAATAACAAAAAGCTTTGAGTTTTCATTTCAGCATTATTGGTTAAGGTATGAAGCAGATATGAAGCAGGTACAAAGCAGCAATGAAGGACTAGAAAGCCATCAACTCAGCCCTTCTTCACCTCCTTTGCATTTGGCTCTAAAGATCCTCAATCATGAATAACTGGCTAAATGATTAAAGAATGTCTAAACCATCTTCAGAATGTAAAATCTCTCGTTTTCGTGATCTTATGAGAAGTTGTTCCCTCAAAATCAAACTAGTTAAGCTCCCTTATGAAAACACCAGAAGAAAAATGTTTGTGAAATAAGGTTGAATCGACTTTTTCTGTGACAGACAGGTGCAGCGGTTTGGTGTAGGTTTTTGATGTGCACTAAATTATGAAGGTTAAACGCAAACCAAACCAACAAACTAAACATGGCACTCAGTTCTTCTCAGGGACTTTAGCTCAGCAAAGGTTTCAGGGCATATACACCACCTAATTTCACTGAGTGTGAGAGGGAGAAGAGGACTTGGATATCTAATACAAGACAGAAGACTCCACCCCTACAATGTCACCTCTGCCTTCGGCATGATTATGAGAGGATTTCCTTTTAATCCAGGGTCTCACTGAGCTTGTCAATCATCACACTAAAGTGTGTGAAACTGGATGTGGAACAGAAAGCCACAGGAACTGAAGGTGCCACCTGCTCTTGCTGATAAATATAAACAAAACAGAACATTTTGGTAATAATTGGGTTTAAACCTAATTGGTAAACCATGAGACTGCAGCATGACTTTTTGCTGAGATTTTTTTGTTTTCTTGGCAACTGTGTCATCAAGTTCACTTGCTTTTCTGTTAGGTGGGAGTTTTGCAATGCAGTGGAACTATACTGACATGAGATTGCAGAAGCAGATTGAAGAACTGAGGAACATACAAGAAAACAACTGTTATGCAAACATATTTACATGGTCAGGGATAAAAAGAAGTGGTATATTAGCTCAGTGTCATTCTGCAGCTGGATCTGTATAATGTCATGAATCAGGTCAAATGAAGAGCGACTGTGGTTCAGTGAAGGGTTTGTGACACTTCTTAAACAGGGCCAGGGTGTTCGGGCAGCCGAGGTCAAAGTATCAGTGGCTCAACATCAGTGAACAAGCACTTGTGTTTGGGTGAGGTTTTCAGAAAACTTCTACATACTGTAACAATGTGCCACGAGGCTTCTGCATGGTCTCATTTACAAAACGGGAACATAAGTTTGTGTCATATTTATGCACACAGGCTGTGAAAAATGTCATATCTGACGTGTTTAAAGTTAAGTTAAAAATACAGATTCTTATCATTTTAGCCATTTATCAAAACACATTCAAGCTAGAGTCATAATATAAAGTTTAGCCTCGCTACCTTGAATACGTTGAACTATTTATCAAGGGTTCAAATGAATTTGGTAAAAAAAAAAAAACTATAAAAACTATAAACTATAAAAAAAAACTCTGCTACAACAATAATTTCCTTCAAAGGGATAAAATAAAGTATTTTTCATTTCATTTCATGTTTATAGAGCAAAGTGCTTCTGGTCACATGATCCCATGACAGACGGTTCCCCTATACTGCAAAGTTACAATGTCTGGTTTTCTGAAGAGCGCAGCCCCCTCCGAGCGCTGACATGTGTCAAACACTGTCTATTCAGGTTAATATTTGGTAAAAAATTACATGGTATCCCTTTAATTCCAAAACTGAGAAACAAGTAATTTCCACATTACCTTTTTTTTATTGTTATGTTGTGTTTTTTTCTCTTCTTTTGATTGTAAAAACTCTTACTCTTAGTTCATGTGCTCTGATAAACAGTTTTCCTCAAGAAATGGTGGCTTATGTTGACCTGAGCCATGCCAATATATTTGTTAAATGGAAAAGTTGGCAGCAGGTTAGTGGTTGGCCAACACCATTTGTTATTTCCAATCAGCAGTTGATGTTGCTATGTGCGCGCCCTGCTGCTGCAACATCATTGGGTTATTTTAAGGGGCATTAAGTAACGTATGGGTCCCTGCTGATTCATTTGTGCTGAAGGAGGGAGTAAAACTCTCACTATACCCCTTTAGGTTTACAGATGGTGTGAAAACACCATAGAAAGGGGAAAGAGAGGCCATTCATCCTGCTTTGCTACCAAGGTTTCTGCTTTTTATTTTCTGTGCAATGATCTGTCTGGCCTGAGGCAAAAGGTTGAGGGCAGAAGCTGAGCTAGAGGCTGAGGCTGAAAATTTTGCAATGTGTTGTTGAGAGACATGTTAACATTGTCCCCCACCATGAGAAGCATGATTAATGTTGACAGATTGGCCGAATTCTTTAGTGGTGGGCAGCAATCATTTATGACGAAACGGAAGAAAATAATGGTACAAAAAGTGACCAGACTATTTTAATGGAAAAAAGAAAATAGCAGAAAAGCTTACCAGTTAGCCAAACAATGCATTCTCCAAACACAAATTTGATACTCTCTTATATGATAGCTGTGAGCTGTGGTAGACTGGGATGCTTTGAATAGCTGCAATCATCTTCTTATTCATTTTTGACTCACAGGAAAAACTGTTGGTCTTAGTGCAAAACAAAGAGGGTGAGGATTCAACACCTGTGATAGCCCTATTAGCTGTTGGCGGGGGATGATTCTGAAATGTGCTAGGGCTTGCTAACCCTTTGTAAATCATCACATAGATGATGCTTCTCAGTGTAAATGTCATCAAGATAGCAGTTCTTAAGAATACCTCTGTGTTGGACACTAGATGTTACAGTGCAGCATCTGTGTTGGGAAGGCTGCTACCTTCTTAATACCACTATCAAACACATCCACTTCGTGCTCTGATTTCCCAAGAGTTCATCAGTAAGCGATCAGACAGAATTTTCATATCTTATTCAAACAATCTTCTCTTCAAGTTTCCACCATAGATGAGCAAAACAACATGTCTGTCTGACCCCAACTATAATATTGTAGGTCTGAGATGAGCATGCATGTTTGGAATTGCATGTGAGTATATGTGTGCAGTATATGAGTTGGACTGGCCTAGTATGACTCCCAGACAGATTCTTTTGTTCTAATCGGGCCCTGTGTCACATTTTGTTGTTATTCTAAAGGAATTAAACTCTGCAAGTCACTCCTAAAAAATATATAAAAGAAGGTTCTTACTTCTACTCAGGTAAAAAGGTTAATATGGTACCTTTACTTTTACTAGGGTACATTTTTGTCTGTTTATTTATACTTTGGAGTAGAGGGTGGAGTGTCCTCTCTGGGAAGGGAATGGGATCTTGCCCCAAGTGGAGGAGTTCATGTATCTCAGGGTCTTGTACATGAGTGAAGGATGGAGTAAGAGATTGATAGGCGGATCGGTATCGGTGCGGCGTCTGCAGTGATGTGGACTCTGTATCTGTCTATCATGGTGAAGAAGGAGCTGAGCCAAAAGGCGAAGCTCTCGATTTACTGTCGATCTACGTTCCTACCTTCACCTATGGTCACGAGCTTTGGGTAGTGACCGAAAGTCACAGAATGAGATTGTGAATACAACTGGCTGAAAGGAGCTTCCTCCGCAGGGTGTATGGTTCTCCCTTAGAGATAGGGTGAGAAGCTCAGTCATCCGGGAGGGGTTCAGACTGAGCCTCTGCTCCTTCACATTTAGAGGGGCCAGATGAGGTGGCTCGGGCATCTGGTTCGGATATATCCTGAACGTCGCCCTGGTGAGGTGTTCTGGGCATGTCTCACTGGGAAAAGACCCTGGAGAAGACCCAGGACAAGCTGGAAAACTACATCTCTTGGCTGGCCTGAATACGCCTCAGAATTCCCCCAGACAAGCTGGTAAATGTAGCCAGGGAGAGGGAAGTCTGGGCTTCCCATTAGGCAACTGCCGTGACCCTGGATAAGCGGCAAGAAAATGGATGGATGGATATTTATACTTCTACTTAAGTACGGTGTTTGAGCACTGAATACCGCACAGGATCCTCAAGCTCCCAAGCCTCTGGTAGAAGACCCGAGCCAACCATGGGTGAGTTTACATATAATCAAAGGGACAAACATTGCACAGAAAGAATTAAGACTTGCTCAAAGGTTATCATAGAGTATATTAAAAAACTTCCCTGAAAGTGGACTGAATTACAGCACTTTTTTTTCATATATACATTTTATTTAATCATTGGCAAGAAAAAAGTAAAAAAGTTATGTAGCCAGCATAGATTTAATAGATCAAATTCAAAAGTTCAGTGTAAAGTAAGCCTGTTCACCAGAAGGAAAATAAATAAGCCTGTCAGTGGACAGCTGGAATGCAGAACAGATATGGTTGAATGTAACTACTTTTCCTCGAGTACTACTCTTAAAGGGATACTTTGTAACTTTTGG
>JBBBVU010000013.1:21712994-21751827 GCA_037177055.1 Atherinosoma microstoma
GTTGGAAAAAAAAAAAAAACAGACGACTCTTTTTTTTTTTTCAGGGGTTGGGAAAGAAGGGGGTGAAAAAAAAAAAAAAAAAAAAAAAAAAAAAAAAAAAAAAAAAAAAACTGTCTTCAGCAAGTGAAATATAGCTCAACAAAACATAGCAATAGTTATTGTCTTGGTCATTGCAGAATATATTTAAGGTCACTGTCCATCTGCACTGCAAAGTATTTTCCAGTTAGCTTTGCTACACTTAGCTGAATGCGAACAAAAAGTTTATCTTTATATTCTTTAAAATTCCCCAGAGTGCTTCCGTCTTCTATCACCTAATCTGTAAACACCACTAGTGCAGTGTTAGTGGAAACAATTCATGCTCGCACCGTCGCAGAGCATCTATGTGATTTGCAGATGATGCCATTCATACTTTTTTGCGTGCAGGTTAATATTAATGTAATTTGTCCAAAAAAGAAAAGCTGAGAATTTGCTCTTTTAGTTTATATTCAATATATAACTGTAGCTTAAATGTAGCTTGGTAAAAAAAAATAAAAAAATAAAAAATAAAAAAGATAAAAGTATGTATTTCCAGTCCTAAAGGTGGGAGCAGTGAAACGTTCATTTCGTTTAAGTCTTACATTTTTCTAATAAAGATGGTTAATTTGAACAACAGAAAATGCTTTCTTTTCCCCTCCAAATGGTATATTTTGTTGTATACTGTATTTGACATTATGTGTGATAAAACAGACTATTTTATTGCTCATTTCAAAGCAGAGCGGAGCTGCAGAGAGAGGTACAGATCAGAGACAGGGTTTCAGGCTCTGCTGAGTTTAAGAAACTACAGTGATGGAGCCCAACATATCTCTAAACGCTGCTCAGTTTGTACCATTTTGCCAACAGCTCTCACTCAAATAATTTTCTATCAACTTTTCATGATCCTCTCGAAGAAAGGGATAACATACAAATCTGGAGCTGGGCATTAACATGCCAACTATTCAGCTGCATGTTAGTTTGGTATATTTATTACTGCAATCTCTGCATTACTCAAGCTGAATACTAACTGCTTCTCTGGTGTGGACAATTATAGTTCGCCTAATTTGGCAACACCTACAGAAAAGCCACTTTAGTAATACACAATAATTAAGGTCTTCTGTGTTAAATTCACTAAAGACTGGGCGTACTGCAAAACAAATGCTTGTTTTGAAATCAGTCTTCTGCATATTTGAGTAAATTACATGCATTGCATCATAACCCCATTAGATTTATTTTACAAATGTGGCCCTTTGTGAACCACCACTGCCAGCCTGAGGCAGCATTACTTCAAGCCATCCCCTCTCCATATTTTTCAATACAGTACATATCCTCTGAAAGCTGTGTTCATTCATATTCTATCGGTAATGGGCTACAACTTAGCTGCTAACATGACTAATGATGCTTGGCACTTAAGCATGCCTTATTCCTCTGATCCAAGCTGCTGTATCTTCCATCTCGACAGGAAGTGCTCCATTAAAGCACTGCTGTATTCCACCCTGTTAAAAGCCAGCTTTGGCTGTCAAGTGAAAAATGACTGATGTGCCCCCCGCCACCCCCACTCTGAATGTGTGAAAATGGATCAGCGGACGATCAGGGCCCAGGATTTTCCCACCATTGTTTTTGCTGCGTCTGACAGGAAAAACAGTCTCGGTACTCACTTTGCGGCAAACTTGACCATCTGCTTGCTGGCACGATCTCCCACTGCGACCAGTGCTTGCACGTTGAACTGCTGCTGACGCAGGACCAAGAAGCATTGCTTCCCTGGAAAAGTGACAACAATAGATAGTGGAGGCTTAACGGGTTTGTCAGGACGAGACCCTGGGCAGTGTGTTTGAAGCAGTGCGAGTTTGATCAGCATTTAACTCTAGATGAAGAAGGTGTCCTGCAGCTGCAAGGATCAGGTAGAGTGTCAAATATTTGTGAACGGAGGCTTGTCTTTGAAGAGCTCTGTGTGGAGAAAGTGTGATTGCTACCTTCCTATCAAACATGCACACACAAACACACGCCTACAAAGAGTGTAAACAAGTGAGCCAACTGAAACTCAGGGCAGCAGATAATGGGACCACCCGGACACTTTGATGTTCGCTGCCTGTGAGGAGGAGGAGGAGAGTGGTGGGGATAATAGCGATGCCAAAATCCCACCAACAGAAGCACCTCATCCCACACTAAATCAGGATGTTGTTCTGCCGACACGGACATCCTACAGCGAGCACGGAGAATGAAAACACAAGTGGATGGGAAGTGACTCTTGACTCTGGAAGTTATCTTGGAAAGGAAATGGCAAAAAGACCATCATCGTTAAGGCCTCAGTTGATCTGTAATCACAGTTTTACCACAGCAGGAGAAAAAAAACACACAAAAAAAACAACAGCAGGTGAGTTTTTGAGGAGAGGTGTAAAAAGCAAGTGAAGCTCAGTGGGTTCATTGTATTCTAATGAAGACACTTCATAGCTGGAATGGAGGAAGGACAGGTTATCTGATCTTCCAGTTGGCAGCGACATGCTAGTCTGACAATGATATCAAGAATACCACAAGGTTTGTCAAGCTACTTGATAAGAGACAGAAAAAAAAGCTTTATTAGTAAGCACAATCCTGAAAAGAGGGTTAAGTCTAATTAAATTCAAATTTTATTCTGGGTTTGCTTTGTGCATAATGGTGTGTGATGTTACAATCAAAGCTGCCCCTTTCTTTTATCGTGCTGAACCTTAAGAGAATGATGTCACTCATTGAAGTTAGAAGAAATCCAACAAGACAGAGTTTAAGTCGGCTGGCACTGCTGTTTGATTCTGAAGAAAAAGGAGAGCTGTGGAGAAATGGCCCAGGGGCAGATGCTTTAGACTGCTGAGTGCAGCACACAGAGGATTAACACAGAGCACATCTCATCTTGGCTGTTTGTATCTTTTATACAACAGCAAGCCAAGGAAAAAAAAAAGAAAAAGAAAAAAAAAAAGGTGAACAAAGGGCTTTTTGGGGGAGGGATGAAAATGAGAAGGTTGGCTGATCTCACCTTTGGCTCGGCTGGTGTGGACTCGAGCGCGCAACCAGATCAGCTGGTCAGCTTTCGCAGGAGTGAGGTCTTGGACCCGCACCAACACCCTGTCTGGCTCACAGAGACACACACACACAAAAAATGTTTTATTACTTCAAAGAACTTTTCTTTTCCCGTTCTGACAACCCTCCTCGTCTTCCCTTCATACTCCCAAAGGCAGAGAGGATTGCGAATGAGCATGCATGTGCACGCGTAGACCCGAGCACAATAAAATGCTCAAATTACCGGCATGCCTAATAAATAAGACACACTAGGAGGCCTGCTGAAAGCTGTCTGAAACTCTGCTTTTCTCTTTGGGCTTTATGACAAATTGACTTCAGTTTCACCTGCATCACTCTGAGGCATGCTTACTCCTTATTATTGGAGGGCAGTGGAGGCAGACACCGAGGCTACAGCAGAGAAAACAGAGCCTGCCCCCTTGGCTGATAACTCTCCATCAACCCACATGAAAGCCCTCACCGTTCAAACCTCCCCACCCCCCCACCAACCTGTCCCTGTGGTTGAGCTCGGCATGTAGGTGAGGGAGGCCCTGCTTTGTCTGCTGCCACTGAAGCTGAAAGAGCACCTAGACAGATGGACGACGTCAACAGGTCCTTCTGCCGCCTTACTCTACGGAGAGTTAGTAAGTGGGATGATCACCCATATCGCTGAAATCGCGACGAGAGGTGACACCGAATGAATCTCTTATGATGTTTATCAGCCGTCATGTTGACAGCCAGACTAGTAATGTAGGTTCTGCATCGCTTACTGTACTAAAGCAGGTCGCACAGGGGAAAAACAAGCATCTGAATCTGAATCGTGTGCGAGTTTAGAAAAATTGTAATGACGACTTGCGATCTTGTGCTTCGTCCCTGAAGCTTGCCTCGCATTATTTTTGGTAGATTGTAACACAGTAAGTTCCGGCAAAAACATTTACTTAAGCATCAAATGATTGACAGGAAACTGAGAACGCTGCAGCGTGCAGATAAGCAAAAGATGATGTTCAACTGGAAAAAACAACAACAAAAAAACATGTTTTCATATGATGCAAGCCTTTGCATTTACTACATGTGCTGTATTATCTCACTCTGTTCATCTGTGTTTCACACTTTGTGATAAAGAAAGACTAAATACGTCTAAAGTACAGTTTTCCTTCATTTTGCCGTCATGTTTTGTTCTGTCTGAGGAAAAGAAACAAAACAGCAGATAAGGAAACAAACACATATGTTCCACTGTCATGAGTCCAATGTGATGATTTGAATCACGAGTGAAAACATTTTAAGTGTATATATAATACAAAGACCAATTTTATTCCTTCTGTTTGTTCCCTTACAAACCATTCACAAGTAATCAATTCTCATTCTCATTATTTTTTCCAGATATGAGTGAGTGTATGAGTGGGTTGGTGAGTGAGGACAACTTCCATACTAACCAAGCTTTTGTTGGGACTGAACCATGACTGAAACCCCATATCGGTCCTTGGCAAAGTCCTTAAAAAAAAACATAAAAGCACAACACGCCTATTAGTATGTACACGCTGGAGACAGTTCTGCTGCTCTGATCCCACAAGTATCTGACGTCTGTCTGGCTGCTACATCTGAGATAACAGACAGACAGAACAGATAACTGGCCTTATCTCAATCTATGGTAAAAAAAAACTGTAGCGCAGAAAACAGAAATACAGAGTCAGGCGTGCAGGTATGTGCATTTAACTTATTCCAGCAGTGTGAAAGCGGTGGGACACAGAAGCAGGGGGCTGGTCCTATAAGATGAGTGATCTGTTGGGGATACTTACATCTTCCTCAGTGTTTTGTTGCTCGGCAGCCTGAAACACAAAAAAGCCAAAATGCTTGTTAAAGTTGGTTGCAAATAGATAGTCCTCTTGTTATTTGGCTATTAGATTCAAGAGCAAATGAAAAATACTTCAAAAACACTCCATTTAAAATGGAAGGACGTTTTGCTACAACAGTCATGTAAATTGTGTTTTCATCTTGTGCCACCAGGGATTTGAATACAAATAATAAATCATAGCTCAGTCCAAGAGCCGAGTCTCAGATCCCTGAAATGCACAGCTCTTGTACACATGTCTCCAATGCATCACAGACAATGAGTAATGGCAGCAGGAGATATTGCTATGTAATAGAAAACTGTGTAATTGGACAGATATTCTTTATCTCTGCACCGACTTGTAGTCAAAATGACTTGCAGAGTCCGATGAGATCGAGTCTGGGCAATGCTACAGTTCCATTTTCTATGCAAATTGATATCGGTGAGCAGAAATGGCTGGTGGCAGGGGAGTGAATTGGAATCACCCATCCTTGATATGATAAACCAGTCCCATGATGGATGATATTGCAGCTTATGATCAACTGAATACAGACCTGCTATAGCCATAAAGCGACCGAGCTACATCGGCCCCACACAAGTGGACGAGTGTTTGCAGGATAAAAGCAGAGCTGAAGCAAACATACACTCAAACATTCAACTCAGCTTTCAGATCTTCCCTGAGGCAATGCTTACTATGCCACATCGATGTCAGCGGCAGCAGCCACTGGAGCCAACAGTGACAGCGCCTACTTCCTCCATGAAACCATTCTGACTGGATGAACTGAGCTGGAAGAACGTGTGCTGCTTCACATCTCAAAGTCACCCGAGTGATGACAGCACTGAACCGGGTGTCAAACTACACCCTTTTTTCCTCAATTCTTCTTTCCTAAATTGTACAGATTTGAAAATGAGGGAATGCCCAAGGAAAATATTTGATTCTTTTCCCCCAAAGTACTATATACACACAGGTTGCAGAAACTTTGAGATTAACTGTCAGATATAAGCTGCAAGAGAATGGTTTCATCCTGTCGGGACAATATGCCAGCACACACAGCTCTCAGTGAAGCAGCTCTTGGCTGACAAATGCAGTGATGTACTCGATCGTCCTCCCTACTCATCTGATGTAGCGCCATGCAACTTTTTTTTCTCCCCTTGTGCCTAAAATCATGTCTCCCCTCAAGGAATCCAAATTCAAATCTGTTCCAGATTTGAAGAAGAAACCAGCAGAGCTTCAGAGACAACTTATAGAAAAAGTCTGTGTGAAGTGCTTTGATCAGTGAATGCAGCAGTGTGTTGGTGTTGAAGGGGAATACAGTATATAGCAAAGGTTAAAGGAAGTGAAACCGTAGTCCTCTTCAGTGAAATGGGATTAGAGCTTTAGCAACACCTTGTGTAAAGTGGGAACCACTTTATATAGGAGCTACTTTACATCATGTAAAAGGGAGTATAAGCTTTTTACTGTGGCATGTTGCATGTGCTATCAGTTAGATAATGTTTCCAAAAGGCTGAGTCAATATTCATTTTTCTCAACATAAAGGAAATACTTTTTCAGCATAACTGAACTTATAAATACAGGTAACTGGGCTGCTTATACCTCGTGGGCCGAGACAAAGAGACTTAATATCCGTTTGGTATCCTGAGTTTAGCGGCACAGAAATCTATAACCAAAAGATGGTTCAGTTCTGTATCCCCTTATCTGGATGACTGGTATAATATTGTTTACTTAATTTTTGTAATGGAACGAATCAGGTTTCACAAAAAGCTTCAAATAGATCAATTTGACAAAACATGGGAGAAATGGAGAACATACAGTGGGGCAAAAAAGTATTTAGTCAGCCACCAATTGTGCAAGTTCTCCCACTTAAAAAGATGAGCGGCACCTGTACTTTTCATCATAGGTATACCTCAACTATGAGAGACAAAATGAGAAAAAAAAAATCCAGAAAATCACATTGTAGGATTTTAAATTAATTGGTAAATTTCTCTGTAAAATAAGTATTTGGTCACCTACAAACAAGCAAGATTTCTGGCTTTCACAGGCTCCATGCAAGATCTTTCCCCGTGGGGTCAAAATGATCACAAGAACGGTGAGCAAAAATTCCAGAACCACACGGGGGGACCTAGTGAATGACCTGCAGAGAGCTGCAGGTCATTCAACAAAGGCTACCATCAGTAACACACTACGCCGCCAGGGACTCAAATCCTGCAGTGCCAGTGTCCTCCTGCTTAAGCCAGTACATGTCCAGGCCCGTCTGAAGTTTGCTAGAGAGCATTTGGATGATCCAGAAGAGGATTGGGAGAATGTTTTATGGTCACATGAAACCAAAATAGAACTTTTTGGTAAAAACTCAACTTGTCGTGTTTGGAGGAGAAATAATGCAGAGTTACATCCAAAGAACACCAGACCTACTGTGAAGCATGGTGGTGGAAACATCATGCTTTGGGGCTGTTTTTCTGCAAAGGGACCAGGACGACTGATCAGTGTAAAGGAAAGAATGAATGGGGCCATGTATAGTGAGATTTTGAGTAAAAACCTCCTTCCATCAGCAAGGGCATTGAAGATGAAACGTGGCTGGGTCTTTCAGCATGACAATGATCCCAAACACACCGCCCGGGCAACGAAGGAGTGGCTTCGTAAGAAGCATTTCAAGGTCCTGGAGTGGCCAAGCCAGTCTCCAGATCTCAACCCCATAGAAAATCTTTGGAAGGAGTTGAAAGTCTGTGTTGCCCTGCGACAGCCCCAAAAACATCACTGCTCTAGAGGAGGTCGGGATGGAGGAATGGGCCAAAATACCAGCAACAGTGTGTGTGTGTGTGTGAACCTTGTGAAGACTTACAGAAAGCATTTGACCTCTGTCATTCAAAGGGTATATAACAAAGTATTGAGATGAACTTTTGTTATTGACCAAATACTTACTTCACAGAGGAATTTACCAATTCATTTAAAATCCTACAATGTTACTGTCTGGATTTTTTATTTCTTTTTGTCTCTCATAGTTGAGGTATACCTATGATGAAAAGTACAGGCCTCACTCATCTTTTTAAGTGGGAGAACTTGCACATTTGGTGGCTGACTAAAGTTTTTTGTCCCACTGTATATCCTACCCAAACATGTGCCAGAATCTGTATAAACCCCTGTACTACATGTGATAATGTATAATTGTAATATTTACACCTCATGTCTCGCGTTTTTTATGTATACATAAAAATTTGAATAAAATAAAAAACAGGTATCTACCTTTATTTCATACTGTAAGTACGAACATACAGTTATAGGTGAAAGGTCACATTTTGTAGTCAATTCTTTGTTTTCTACAGAAAAAGAGAATAGTCACATGCAAAGGATAAGTGTACTTAGAAGCAGGTTTTATTGATTCAAAGTTAAGGACTTACTGCTGGATCTTGTCTAATATAAACCTCTGACATGCAGGGTCTTCTGTTGTAAGTGTGTGTTTTTCTCAGGCCCTCAGAACAGGCCATGGTTCCAACATTTTTAGACTAATGGAGAAAAAATATGTTATTTAAGGGAAAAAAAACAACAACAATCCCTTAAATAACTACCTTTCGCACAAAACTTGGGAACCCCACTAAAATCGACTTCGATGAGCAACTTTCATATTTTTTCCAATCGTGACTGCTTTTCTGCACACACTTCTGCAATAAAGAGACCATTTCAAGACACACCAAACTGCCCTTTTATTTAAAATGAAAACAAGGCGGAGCAGCATCAAGAGAAAAAAATGAAGAAAAGAAAATAGCAATTCATGGGGAAAAAAAAGATTATATAGCCTCTTGCTTTAAAATAAAACAGCATGTTTTTGTATTTCAATTCACAGACAACAGCTCTTCCTTTACATTGTTGTATGATTATTATATTTTCATTTCAGTGTGTCCACACACCAATTAGGACTTTTCTCATTTAAAAATACAACAGCCATATGTAGCAGTTTACTTTATCCAACCCTGCATAGTTTTGTATCACCTGAAAGTTGTGTTAAGTTTTCCTCATCAAATGTTGTAGAGAACAATACATGAAACAAATGGCAATACTTTGGAGTATCTTTACCACATAAAGTCTACAAGCATTTTTATGTTCTAGTTCTTTGGAGCAATGGAATAGTGACAGGAGAACCGGACACAGGTAACAGCTGGTGCAACCCCGCCTTGTAGCGATGTTAAAAGCCTCATGTTAACTCGGCACTCTCCGTCACTCACAAAAAAAAAGAGTTTGTCTTCATCTTGTTCCATCCTGCTGTTTCAGTGGATGCATGATTAAAAAGAAATAATAATAACGGATAGAACCAAATGAGAGACATTTCCAAGTTGCACTGAAGCAGCTGGGTTAAAATGTTTGTTACAAAGTTTCAAAAAATAATGCAAAATGTAACTAAATGGTAACTAGCTGAAGCCCTGAAATCATTTTTAAAAAGTTTGCCAAACTGTCTGAAAAAAAATGAAGAAGAAAGTTCACATGTGGTGTTTTTTTTTAAATTTGTTTTTAAGCAAAATAGTCCTGGATGGGCTGAAGAAACAGATTTAATTCTGAAACAAAACTTGATCACATCTTCTGCAGGTAACTTTTCCAACTGTTGGTGTCAAAGTGCATATGACTAAAACGATGACAGATTTGGATGAATTTTACCCCCCTCCTGATATTTTATTTGTTGGTTTAAAGAACCCTAAGTTTTAAAGTTTCGACATAAAAACTGGTAGGTAGAGAAAAAGTACAAGATAGATGCATCTCAAAAGTTCCTAAGACTTCATTAAGTGCCTTGAGATGAAGGTGAAATACACTTGTAACAGTTCCATGGGCTTTACTGGATATAAAGAAACATAATAGTCAGTCTACACATGTCTGTGTTGGTTGCAACTGCATCCTGTCTGCCAGAGATGATAGTGGGGGCCATTGCAGAGTTATTAAAATCTTTTCTGCATTAAAAAAATTTGGTCTGTAAGACCTTCTAAATGCAGGACTGTTTCAATAAATGTGACCTTTACTATGTGGAATTGCTGTAACGTCATGTTGACCATATGCACTCCCAGTCAAGAAAAAATAGCACTTTGTGTGGGTCAACATAAACACAGCCAAAATGGCAGGAATACTTAAACAATGGACACTCTTGCCCCCCTGTCGGCTTACCAACCCTGCTGGGCCCACAATGCCCACCAGAGCAGCATGTCAATGTCTTACCAGCTGTTAAAAGGGTGGCGGATGTGAAACATCAAAACAGAAAAACACCACAAAAAAAAAAGAAAGAAAAAAACTGACCAGCTTGGCCTGCTTCTCAGCCTTCTTTGCAGCTTTCTCTGCTTCCTTCTGCTGTTTCTTCAGGCCTTTCTTTGACCGAGCCTGCTGCTCCTCCTCTGTCGCACTGAAACAGGAAGAAACACATAACATAAACATAAAAGTCAGCTTCCAGCCACTATGTCTTTTGCATCCCACAAGGAAAGAGTTGACCGCCTGGGAAAATTAATTCTTAACCATCCCCACCTCCAGCTTTTAAGTCCATGCAACCTTTAATCCTATTGTTCTTTTAAACAAAGTGTCTTCAGTCCGAAAGAATGAATGGGTGAGAGTTTGGAGGGCAGCTGAAACTAAGACGTGAGATAGTAAGATTAGCAAGATAAACACCACGGCTCAGTAAACTGACCAACACTCTCTAATGCTGTGACTAAATTTGTGGTGAATGCAGTTTATCTAATTATGATAACTCTATTTTATCTAAAAGGTAAAGATGTCTTCATTTGCTTCATAAAACACTACACAGTGTCAGAGTCAATAAGCATGTGACATTTGCCTCCAACTGTGGTTGCAATGGGGTAATGGAGAAATACAAACACAAAACTCTTTTGGCTGCAAGGTCAGAACGCATCACCTAAAACAGCAAAAGTGACAATGAGTATCTTGTCAAACAAGTATCTTGTTTGTACTTCAGTTACAAAGTTTAGCTTCGAAATCCTGGTTTCAAATTCAGTTAATAAGAAATAAATCCTGTCTCTAAAATTCATGTCCCTAATGCTCAGTGCTGACCCACATTTATGCAAAGGTGAGAAGTATGTTCATTTGGTCACAGACTAAAGGTGGCAAAAGATGAAGCAGCAATAAACTGGCAGGGAGTAGAACTGAACATCATAAACAGTCTGAACTTCGTGCCATTAACCGCTGGAGTTGTGTGGGATTGCAGGTGAATGAATAAGCAGTTTGCTTTCCGAAAAACACCAGGTGTCTTGACCTGAAGGAAGCACCAAGAGGACTGTGGGAGCTGCCCTTGTATAGTCACAGGAAATAACAAGGACCAAAGGCCAACTATGAATAGCAATAAAGCCTAAACAAAAGCTAAAATCAAAACATATTATGACTTCCAAGGGAGGACTTCAGACCACAACTGGACTTCCTTTACTGGCAAATGTGATATTGACACTGCTGTTACAGCTGACAGCAATCCCCACATTTCTCCAGAGTACCTTAAAACTACATTTCAAAATGTATATTCGTCTTCATTTCTCTGATCCCCAAATGATTTAAAAGAGCGAGCAATTATATCCATGAAACAAACAACTAATGACTTACTGGTGCCTTGTATGGCTGTGTTTGAGCCTTGGCTACACTGAGATTAAGTGTGAAGTAGATCAGTTAAGACGAACAAAAACAGTTTACTCAAGCGATCATACTTAAGAGTTAAACCTTAAAGCACAAGTTGTTTTATTATGCCAAGATGGCACATGTCCAACAGCTGCAGTGCAACCATATCTGAATACAGCATGGTTATTGCACTTTCAAGGACATTACTGGTAATAAGTTATAATTTCTCATATCGGTTCATAAGTACAATAAAAAGGTGAGAATAAAATGATACAAAATGGCACCAGTGTGTGTTCCAGATGTAAAAACCAAAGTACACCAAGTCACAAGAACAGCTGAGAGCTGCACTGCAATACAAGACAACCATACATTTGATTTCCTACTGATAACATGGTCTCGGTGATTGATGGGTATAACCTATGATGTTTGCGGGATATAATCTTAAAATCACTTTGTAGTACACCACAGACAGTCTTTGTTGTGACAGTCAAAACACAAACATGAACAGTTTCAGTTCTGTTATTTGCAGTGTTAAGTTTTGACTCGCAAGATTTTAGTCCTTCAGTGTGAACAGATGCTTATAAATCATTAAAAACCTGTTTTACACACCAAACCACACTGCCTGTCAAACTCCACATTGGACTGTTAACGTGGCTCCTGACAGGAGGGGAAGCTGACAGGATCCGACAGGAATGTACGATGACAAAAACTCCCAAGCTGAGCTTTACGAAGTGAAAGTTAAATGTCGTGTTTTGACTGTGTCCAGTTGCATATTTCTGCCATTTCAGACTTTATTTTCACACAAGCTTAACTTTATATGATCTTCATTTAAACTGTCAGATGATGCAATCTACTGCAGGTTAAAGCAACGCAAGCTAGCAGCTAGCCATGCTAACAGTGCAGAGTTAAACGTCCTGAATCGGCTCTGAGACCAAAGTCACGTGGGACACAACTCGGACACCGTTCTTACCCTTGGACTTCCTCTTTCGTCATGTCGAGCTATATTCTTGGAAAATTAGGGAAAAAAATATTTTCAACTGTTTGCTAAGGAGAAGCAGCGCATCAGCTGTTCACAGCATGGACACACACAGGAAGGAAGAACCTGTTTTGATGAAGCACGAAATACCGGATGCTTCTCAGTCCGGCTAGAAACGAATTATAGACTGTAGTTCCGGCTGAATTATATTTATCCGGCGGATTGGCGGAGTAGACAGAATAGGCTTGCTAAGAATAATGTAGGCAGAGGATATATTGCTCCAAAACTGGGGGTTTGTTATACATTTTGAGAACAAATAAAAATGAAATCTTTAATATCTTTTTGAAATGAAAATGGCAACTTTGACATGTGAACTTGTCTAAATAACACTGACCTTTCTGGAGGAAGATGTAGCTCCAGAAAGGTCAGCTTGTGTTCTAATAGCATGTGAATTGGACTAAAGTGTAAAGTTTCTTATTATCTTGCATTGGCAGTTGACTTTACCAGACTTGTAATTTCAGAGTGTTTCATGTCTTCTACAACAATATTTATATCATTAATACACAGAGAAATGCCCGTCTACCTGATGTTTATATATCGCATCAAAATTGGTTGGATCAACACAAAGCTCACGGCCCTACACACATGCAGCCTGGTAATGGGTTTGAAGTCCTCTTATGGGTGGTGGCTTCTTTTAGGGGTCTTGCCCTTTTCTGTAGGTTATGGAGTTAAGAAGTCTTTGCAAATTTTGGTGTAAGATCTTTTGTGACTTCCCAAATGACATTACAATTTGATTTCTGACCTTACAGTTAATGCCACCAGCTTAGAAAACATGAATCACACAAATTCAACTATAGGCTTTGCTCTCTTAGGAATCTCTTAGGAAAGAATTTTTTGATGACTGTATTTAAGGAAAATTCTCATACACCCATGACTTCTACATTTCTTTAAAAAAAAGGGGAAAAGATCATATCTTAAAATTATGAAGCAAATAAACCAGCACAGCTAACCGATGAGAACATAGGCTACAAATGTAATGGCAACTGTGTGTGTGATGCTTTTATATCCACATAAACACTAGAAGTGTGAAATGACTTTCACACCTTTGGTTGAGTGCACTAAGCACATCCAGGTATCCAGTGACCTTTGCAGGAATGGTCAGGCACAGCAAGTGATGGTGTTTTGAATCCAGCTGGGGTGTCATCAAAGCTTTTCTCAGGCTGTTAGCTTCAGGAGCTTCCAATGCAGGAAACAGCCTTCCTGTTGCTCACTGTCCAACTAAAACAACGTAACCTTTAGGGGAGCACAAAAGCTGGCTGGGCGGCTGTATGAAGCCCCAGTTTGAAACTTAGAGTTATGTGCAGGGGTAATGAATTACAGATGGGAACAATTACCTGCTTATTTCAAAAGTTTAGCCTTCAACCCAGGAAGCTCTGCTGTAATATTCATGCATGAGTTTTTTACACTAATGCATCAAAAGTGAAAAATGTTGAATTTTTGCAAAGTTAGGTGGTCACCACAGTTAGCTTATAAAAACTAAAATTTCCTAAGAGCACAGAGGATGCAGCTTTGGAGATGTGAGCTCCAGTACAGTTTTTTTCCTCTTCACACAAAGAGAATAAAGGTTTTAATAATGAATGAAAGGGAGCCTTCTGCTGTCCAAGAGTGAATCGCTATAGTGCAGCATTTAAAATGTATTCACTCCAGTGGGCAGAGAAACACCTTCCATGTAACTTGTTTATTTTCTCATGACGATGCTTGGTGTATTAACATGGTTTAATTGTATTATCAGTGAAATCTATTGAAAAGATTCCAAAACACAAATTAGTTTTCCCTCAGCGGAACCTTTATTTATTTATAATTGCTGAATTCAACTGTGTTCTTCAAGCAGCTGAAATCAATCTGGTCCATCAAGGAAGGAGAAAATGAGGAGACCTCAGAATGATGTTCAACAAAGCTCAAAAAAGATTGAAGTGAAGATTTTGCTCTTCGCAGACTGGGGCAGCCAAGCTGTTATGCTAATTTAGGATCATTTGGGTACATTTCCAACTGAAAAAAGTGCCTCTTGTTTTATCCTGCTGAGAGACCAGTGGCCCCCAAATAGCCAATAACTTTAATGGGAGCACTTTACACCTTTTTTTTTTACTTTTAAAGACATGGAAATGCATCTCCATTGGCATTTTGAATGAATGCCTGTGCTGCATTGTACAGAGACCATTTGAAAGCTTCAATCTCTCTGACGTCTATTGTTGTCTGCTTCCTTTGGTCTCCAACTTGAACATTATTCTGTCACCAGTCTACCCAGATTAAATCTACCACATATATCTCATTGTACTCGTTCAAAATGTGTCATTTTTATGTCTTATCTTGTCACTATCATGTTATCATGTATCATGTTCTAAGGGATTCATTACAACAGCTATATTGCTTAAATCCTCATGAAAGACAATGCCCGCCTATTTGCATCTTCAGGCTATTTAACCAGGGTTCTGAATTTTGGTTTTGTGATTTACTTAATGGCCAAGTTGACCCGCTGACCCATTCTGTTAGGTGAATGAGGAAATTACTTGTTTACAAGCCAAAGATAATGAAGGCAGTATATCTTGCACACTGGAAAGAAAGAAAATAATTCAAGGGGGAACCCAACATGCTAATTTCTTTGTTAAGGAGCCATATGGGCGCTAATTATAAGTGAAGACTTTACCTTTTGTGCCATGGCTGCTTAAGATGTAAAGTGCACAGATGTTCTTGCAATTACAGGGCCTGTCTGCTCAGTCCTCCTGCTTTTCAGTCAGTTCAGGTGGTGACATTTGTTGGGGAGACTCCCTACCCCCACCCCTCCATCACTACCCAAGACGCACACACACACACACACACACACACACATACACATCCACCCACTCCCTGAGGGGAGGAGGAACTGGTTTAAAAAACTAGGAGAAAAAAACAATAACGAACACACCACACTGTGTCTGTAAGAAGCACTCAAAAACTTTTATTTTACAGTAAAACACAATTAAAATGGTGTGAAAACAAAGCAGCTTGCGGTTTCCTTATTTTACAAAGATCCAGTGGGAACGACAGCAATAAATAACAGCTTTCAGATAATCACACAACTTAAGTGCGAACACACAAATGCTACAAACTATGTACACAAGCCTTTTAAAAGCAAATACCAGTCCAGAAAAAAACTAAGGACAGAATATGACCGAGCTTCGGTGTGACATCACAGACTGTAAGAACAGTAACAGGGATAATGGGTCTTGATTGTAAAGTTTAGGGAAGGGAAATGAGGCTCTGCCTGAGGACAATTGTCATTGAGGAGCAAAACACGTACAAAAGACCTCACAAAAAACACAAGGCATACAAATAAAAACATATAAAAAAAAACCCTGTTTATTTACATGTGTACAAAATGTAGTAAGTTCTTTGAAATAAAAGCTTAGCTTTTTCCTTTGTTCCTGAGTGTAAAGTCACAGTTTCTGAAGTTGACTGTAAGTTAACTTGACAAAACACTTGAAGACTCTGACTCAGTTGACACAGAAGAAATTGGCCCTCGCTTTTTGGCCATGAGAGCCAGGCTTGATCTGCTGCTGCTTGTCAGTGTATTCCTGGCTGCTGTCTTAAACTTCACTCCCAGGAATGCGTAGAGGATGGGGTTTAAGCAACAGTGAAAATAGGCCAGCGCCTCAGTGATAGAAATCCACTTCTCCACCGCTTGCTGCAGCTCACAAGGAGATGAGACCACGTTCAGCATCATGAGGGTGTCCAAAAAGATGCCAACACAGTAGGGCAGCCAGCAACTGAAGAAACATAGAATGAGAATGACTGTGGTCTTCAGAGCTTTCTTCTTCAGGGCCTGGCCCTTGGAACCTTGCGATAATTTGGCGATGATAATGCAGTAGCAGATGAGGATGACCAGGCCGGGCAGGATGAAGCCCACAAGGATGTGCTGGAACCGGAAAATAACCATCCATATGAGATTATTCTCTGCTGGGTAGATGCGCTGGCAGATTGTCTTGAATTCTGCTGTCTCCTGGTTATCATCAGAGAAGAGGAAATTTGAGGATTTAACATCCTGCACCCGTGCAAACACCAGGTCAGGTACAGTCAGAATGGCAGCAGGCAGCCACACACCCACATAGATCACTCTGCTTGCAAGCAGTTTTCTTGTGCCTTGGCTGTTAGTGGCCCGAACAATCGCCAGATATCTGTCGAAGCTGATGAAAGCCAGGATCAAGACACTGCTGTACAAGTTGACAGTGTAGATCATGTGCACAGACACACAAAGGAAGCCTCCAAAGTACCAGGTTTTTACTGCATCCACGGCCCAGAATGGGAGTGTGAGGACAAACAAGAGGTCAGCCACAGAGAGATGGAGCCGGTACTTGTCGGTCATCGTTCTGACCTTCTTCTGGTAGCCCATGACAACAACGACCAATCCATTGCCAACTATTCCCAGGACAAATATTATTCCATAAACTGTTGGGAGGAAGATTTTGTTGAAGTCGCTGCTCAGCGCTCTGCCACATGGTTCTTGGAAATTTAGTTCTGGAAAGTCTCCGGACTCCTCTGAGCTGTTGTCAGTGTTGTTGTCGAAAAATATACTTTCGAATGTCAAGTCAAACTGAAAGGAGAGGAAATAATATTTACAATTAATAAAATGGCCTTTGTGAGGTATTGTTTACATCATTTAAAACACAGATTGTCCCGTAAATATAAACTGTTGAAAAGCTGGGACTTTTCTCCAAGCTGCTTAAAGGTTTTTCTTAAAAATGAGGCAAAAAACAACAACAAAAAAGAAAACTCAGAGAGTAGAAAAACACAGGTGGAGAAAGATGCCATGCATTTAAAGTTAGCAACTTGCAGTAGTTTATAAAAAATAATAAGACTCACATCCTCCATGTTCACTACTCGTTGATCACGTAAGTCTGGGAGCAGTTTGCGCGTGTTTGCGTGTGTTGGAGAGGGACCAGTGAAGGCTGTGTGCAACCCCGCAACTCCATAAGTAGCCTACGACCGGCGCACTGATCCCTCCCCGCGGGGGAGGAGCAGCAGCACGCGCGCTCTGTCTCCAAAAACAGCACCTTATATAAAAACCAAACACTCTGCCTGTGTCAGATGTGGCGGTTTGTGAAACTTTCTGCTTCGAGAAGAAGAAAAAGAAGAAGGGGAAAAAAAGAACACTGCATCTGTTACGTCATTGCATAAAATAACGGACAAAACTGAACGAGCTCCGTGAGTTCACCCTAATGGACTTCAGAGGATTTTTAGTACCTATTTTAATAGCTGCAAATAAGAGTCTTATTGATTGAAACGTGGGCTATAACCAACTTTTTAAGGTGATGAATTTTCCCTCCATGCAGTTTTATCAAACATACCTTTTTTTTGTTAGGTTCTAATTTTTGTCATTGAAAAATAGCTCATTCTATTAATGATAAGAGTAAAGTCTTACACAACACGACTGCAATAAGAGTGTTGTAGTGATGCCATAAATTCCTTAAAATGCACCTCTGGCAAAGTTCTTCGCAAATTAGGGCAATTTTAGGATTAAAGAGGCTTGTCATGAAACATTTCACCTGAGCAGCTTCATATTTTGCACTTCCCTCTTTTAGTCTGCCTGAATAAAGACTGACATTAAAAGCCTTTCTACATGTCACTTTATAACAGTGTCTGATGACAGTTTTTATCATCGGAGGTTCAAATCTCTCCTCACCTTTATCCACATTCTGTCACTTCTCAACTGCTGTTATGTCTTTGCTCCCAAGAGCTACTAAATGGCCCTCTCAGTGGATTTGGATAAAAATCAAAAGAAACACACACACAATAACGTGGGGACCTCTTTCTAACAGCTTTGGGGCCTCCTTGTGTTAAACATTCATTCTCTCACGCCGTAACCACAGCTCTCTAGATTTCAGTTAGGGCAGTGATGACAGGACCAGGCCACATGAAACTCCACGCCCTCCTCTCAGACAGGGTTGTCTGAACTTGGTATCCTCTATGTGGCACAAAACACTACTTTATGTCTTTAATATATGAGAGTAAAGGTAGATTGAGTGAGTTATTTTGCATCACTGAGTCTACAGGTATTTCCCTCTTGTGCAAAGGAAGGGGATTGTTGATGCTTATGCATCTGTTTTGGGTTGAAAATTAGATTTAAGAGACAGGCAATGATTGTTGCCATGTGAACAGCTCTGAAAACATCTATTATGTGGTTATTCGTCAGTATGAACAGATCATGTGAAGGTATGATGGTGTTTTAGCAGCAAAAATGACTATTTGAGATGTTTTTAATTTTCAAAAGCATGTCAAAATTTACAGCTGATTTGCAACAGATCAGCAGTGAGATGTGGTGCATTGTAGAGTGTGAGCCGTTTATCAAAATGAATAAGTTTGGTGACAGACTTGTCACGGCTGAGTCACATAAAAATTCCTCCTATTGTAAAGTGATAGGATGAAAACCCCATCATTTGCATTGTGAGACTTGATTTACTAAAAAGTTTCAGACATTACTGACCGTTTCAGTATATGTTCACCTATACTGAATGCACTAGAGGAAAAATGGATGTTTTTCTTTAGACATTTACAACGTTAAAGCCTTCATTTGAAAGCTTGTAGATTTCCTCTTCCAGCTGCTGTATGGCTAAAATCCCCTGGTATGAGAGAAGCATTTTCACTTTTGTTTTGTTTTTGCCGGTTTAAAACACACAGTTCAGATATGAAACACATCAACAGTGAACACTGAGTTGAAAAATAAACGAGAAAAACAATTAAAAACTTGTTGATTATTAATTGAATATGATATCGAAACATCCATGACTTAACGTTTTATAATGAGCAACAATTCAGCTTATGAAGACGTATGAATCACACAGTACTGGATATAAATTAAAGTGATGAGGGTGTGCTGAGCCTTATCAAGGCATTTGGATTAATCCTGCCTGTGTCGTCCTCAGATCTCCCTGCAGTTGGATTCCTGAGGAGAGCAAACTCAGGGAATCTGCTGCTCAGAAAGAGGCTACTGTATGGGTATGATGCTCTTATCAACAGCATTCAGACGCAGACAGTTGCTGTGTTATCTGTCGGCAAGCAGAAACCCTGCATTTCATCTGAGTCACAGACATCATTTCGTTTTTTACATTCCTCAAATCACTTTCATTACAGAGGGGGAATTTCATTGATGGCCTTTTTTTGAGGTTGTTCTGAAGAATTTGCATGTTTTATAAACTTCAAATTTTGATCAAATTCCCCGAAGGTTGTTTCTTAAATTCAAATGCATGTGTTTGACTTGTGAGGCTGCTACAGTGATGGAGTGCAAATGGAAGCTGGTTAATCTCTGTGGAACTTCATTCAATCACTGTTGAGTCAGTTTTTACTTTCTCTTTTATCTGCTGGTTTGAGTTGCTCACATTAAAAAACAAGAGAAGGCTGCAACAGATAGCGAGGTGGTGTACGAAAGCTGCTGGTACAAACTTACAAACCTTGTACCGGGTTAGAGTCTTAAAGAAAAAAGAAAGTATTATGTCTGACCCAAGCTACCCACTGCATGCAGAGCACATGCCGCTGCCATCTGGGCGCAGATACTCAGTGCCGTTTGAAAAACTTTGTTCTAGGCACATAGTTGTCCCCTTTTATATGAAGTGTTGCTTATTGTGTTGCATTTAAGAATATTGTTTTGTTTTGGTGTGTGGCATGTTGAGTGGTTTAGTGTTTCTTTGTGATGTCCTGCTGCTTGCATGAAAAAGTTGTCCCTTGGGGACAATAAAGTTTACCTTGAATCTTCAAAAGTCAAAATTCTTCCGATTTAGTGCACACCTACTGATGGGGAATTTCTCCTCCCCCTAGTTATTTTGCTTTACATTGGTTTTTTTTTATTCATTCCCTTTTAAAATTGTGTTTGCAATAGAGAACATACAATTTTCTTCCCACATTTATGTCCTGTCTTGTAGCCTTAAAAAGTTGACATAATTAGCATGCTGCAATCAAATCCTCTTTTGCAATTTACCTTTTCATCATTTTGTAACCCTGAGACCACAAAAAAAAAACAACAGATTTTTCTCTCTGTAATAAATGAGCCATTTTTTTGTCAGGTTCCATCGGGATACCTGCAGCCTCCCATGTCAGCATGAGGATTCAGATTGCTATCAGCTCGGAATACAAAAGATTTGCGAGCTACTTGAATACAAATCACGAGAAGTGTGAACGGCAGCGAAGGGGGCCTCTTGAGTGAAGAATAGCTATTGAAATGAGGCAGGAGAACGCCAGTAAGATAAAGAGAAGAATGAGCATTGCTGTTCAGTCAACACCAGCCCTCCAGTTCCAACTCATCCCAGGCAACTCTTCAGCAAGTCGGCACGGGATAATTCTTCATAATGATAGCTCGGCTCAAATATCACTTTCATGCGCTTTTAAAATCACAACACAGAAAACAACATCCAGTCTTTGTTGATGAGACTGACTTTGGGTGTTGCCCATAAATGCACAAAGGTGTTTGGGTAACTCAAATACCTTTAATCCCATGTCTGGGCACTGAAAAGCAGTCTGTGTGTATTCTAACCTGACACACGCAAAGCTGAGCCGCATCTGCTTGCACATACACTTTAAACAGTGAAAAATATCATTTTTGAGCTCTTGATATGGTGCACCAGTAACATCCTGTTCCTCATTGTTCCATCAGATATGGTTACCCTCAAACTATTATTCACAGAGTTGTGTGAGAATTTGCGTGTGGCTTAGATTGAGATTTATAGTCTCTGCAAAATTTCTGTTTTTAAATGACTATAAATGAGCTGAATGCATCGCTGCATGTTTGTACATACTTTGCTCATGATTCATATTGGAATGCATAACTTCTTTATCAATCTATCAGTCAAGGCCTTGTCAGGGTGCTTTTGTTTTTCTGTCTGTCTGCTTGAAAGAAGAGGTTTGGCTGAGGGGGGGTGGGGGGATTGGTGGCTCTAGGCCAAGATGAGAGATCCATCCTTTGCATGCTCAGCACCTTTTTTTTGGTTTTTATCTCTCTCGAAGACAAGACACATCAAGCCTCACTGAAGAAAACAAGACAGCTGAAAAATAATACTCTTAATGTACAAGTTAGCAGAGTTGATTGCATGTGCACAGAAGTGGCCATAAACTCACAATGTGTGTTATTCTTTATCCGAGTGACATGTTGAAGAGGAAATTGTTTTGTTGGCACAAAAAAATATTAATGATTATAAATCCACATGGAAAAAAAATATTTGTAAAAGCATCCGGCCTGCTTGCTATGTATATTTGTGCTCGGAAAAAAAGAGCTTGAATTTAAACAATAGAGCCACTTTTAAGACAAAGCTTGCTCCTTATCTTTGGACTTCACCCTCTTAAACTTCCTACTTTGCTGTGGGGTGGCATGTGCTGCTAGCCCTTTTAAAAACTTGTTTCTTGACCCTAGTCAAGTTCACAATACCTTGGTGAATTCTTGTTGAAATGCAAAAAAACATGACGGAAATTACATCTATATCACATCCTGTACTTTAAAACCAACTATTATCACACTTTCTTTCATTTTGTTTAGAAACATCTAGGAAGTCAAGATACATGAGGCCAGAATACAAACATAAATGTCTGATTCAGATAGTTTTAGAAAGTTTAAAACATACTTCATTGCCTTAACTGTCACCTGTGTGACACTAATAGTAGTTACTCTTCAAACTGGTGGTCTTTCATTGTTGGTCGGCGCCAACTGGCTCTACCCCTGAACATTTTCACACTGATTAACAAGAACCCTGACGCTGCCTGTTCTGACATGGAGTCCCGGCAGAAATAGACAGAAGGGCATGAACTAGTAAAAACTGAAATGGGTGACATGGCCCTCCAGCAAATAGTGGAGAAACAGATCCAAATTTGGCCCAGATCCAAGACATGTCACATGGCTGCTTGAGTAACACAGCTAGTTGTTGCAAAGGAAGGGTGTTTTCTATGAGTCCATGATAAATGCAACCGGGGTTGCTTTTCCTTTTTCACCAACGTCTCCATTGTGGTTTTATCTTGCAACAGCATTAAACTAGTTAAACAGTATCCTGTCCCTCACGGAATATCTGTATTGAATATACAGTAATTATGCAAAATGATGCAAATATGCCTGTCTTATTTTAAAAGATAGATATAAACTGTCGTATAAACTCTCATTTACATGACAGTTTAGATGTTCAATTTAGTACTAGATCTTTTCAGATTGCTTTACCGAGAAAAAAGACCATACCTGCCATGACCTCAGCGCACCAGAGGCCTGCAGTAGTAGGGACTTCAATCATTTTTTGAAAGAGTACCCTGAGTTACTACTTTCTCCAGACATTGTGAGACCCTCCTGCTGCATTTGCAGAAGATCACAGTGAGTGTTCTTTCATGCTCTCTGCAGGTGGAGGTCCTCCATCTGGCCTGTGTGCACTGTGGAGGAGATTCGAATGCGAACAGAGGCCCAGCTCAGCCCTGATCACCTCAGATAACAGGAACAATAGACCAGATGACAGTAGATAAACTTTCCAGAGTTGAGGGAAAAGGGGAATATAAGCCTGCTGCCAGGTCAGACTGCCTTCTGCTGCCTAGCAAAACTACAATTATGACCACATCTGTAGTTTCAAAAGAGAATCTTTTTAAATAACTTAGTTTTTTCCTCACCAATACTAACCAATGCTAAAAAAGATTACTACATTTTGACCCCATGCACTATTGCCGCTGTGACTGTGGTTACGTTGAAATATTAAGCAGATGCAAACCGTTTGAGTGGCCCACGCAATAATACACCTCCACTGTAAATAAAAGTCACGTTTCCATCAACAACTTTCCACACATGTTGCACCAAATAAGTGTTGCATCATGCATTATGTGTAACTGCAGCTTTTGAAAAAAACTTGCTCAATTATCCAAAAAAAGAAAGAAAAGTTTTGTATTTTTCTTTTGAGGTGGTTCATGTCTTATTCAGAAGGAGCTGATGGCTTAATGAGAGGAGAAGCAGCTTTTATGAATAAGTTCTGATGTTAAAAGTTGAACTCAGCTGTTTTCCCTTTAAGAGAAAATACACGATCATCTGATATGAAGTATCAGTAAAGGGTATAAATGGTAATGGTGGGAGCAGCCATTTGAGAGCTTTGGGAATATTGAGGCTGGGGAAAGGGTTTCAGTTACAAGATTAAAACAAAAGTTGCTACTTTGACTATCATTATGCCATATTATCTGCTTGGTATTTACATGTTTCCTTTTCTCTTTTGTAATTGTGCAACCTCAAGACTGTGATAGATTAGATGGATGCCAACACCTGTTGGGCTTCACCCGCTCTGTTCACACAGTTTAGCATCACAGGTTATTTTCAATTCACCTTCACAACATAATTATTGAGGGTATTTTAAAAAAAAAGTGATACGATCAGGGCCAAAAGCTTGGATGTAAAGAACAAAAAAGATTTAAAAAAACATACGTTGGTGGAGGGCAACTAACAGAAATTTTTCAAGATGATGTTTTTTGAATGTCACATTGTTTTAGCATTTCCAAGAAAACATCCCTTATGGGGCTCATACAGCCAGTCCACATGGGCTTCACATATGAGGCCCATGTAACTGAAACCACATGGGACCTGGAAAATTTGCCCAGTTCAAGCCCAATGCCCACTCAGTACCCTCATAGCCCATATTTGAGTTTGAGAATTTGAGTGCTGAGAGGAAATTTAGGATATCATTGTGAACAATAAATGTAAATATGATGTATGATATTGCAGATTTAGAGAAAATATGAACACACAAAACATGCACGGACAGATTCTACACAAAAGTGTTAAAATTAGAGACGTTGTAGTACAGGCAGTTAAGGCAGTGGTTCCCAAACTGGGGGGCGGGACCCCTAGTGGGGGCCCACACATATATCAGTGGGGGCGCAGTGAGGGTGAATAAAACTTAAAGTTTTCGGACTGCTAGCAAAACATGGACACATTTTTGAAAAGTACTACTGGGAAAAACACACTATAGCAGAGGAACTGATCATTCCTTTTGCCTCTGACTTGGTTTTATCAATAGTTAATGAAGTAACAGCCAATAAACTAAAGACTGTTTCATGGCAGATTTCTTCGTGTCTATTTCTGTGTAAGCATCGGGTGTATTTGGTAGTGTGATCGGGGGGGGGGTTGACATTATTGTTGTAGATGAAAGGGGGGGTCTGCAGAAAAAGTTTGGGAACCACTGAGTTAAGGTAGGGCTCCAAAATGGCCATTTTGGCGCAGTTTGGCCATCTGTTCTCAAGGCTCGAGAACAATTGGGGGATCTCAAGTTTTTAAAAGGTTAATCTGTAGTTCAGTAACTAGGTTAAGAAAAGCTTCTCAGTGCTGCAGTTTGTGATGAACAGAAATCACTCACTGTCTTAGGAGAACTTTGAGGCCGATATGCTAATGTGTCCTGAAAAGGAAATCCTCAGGTCCACTGCCAACAAGACTAATAAATGAAGCTACAGAAACCAGCACACGGTTTTCAATGCAGTGAAGCATCCTAATAAAAACTGCATGATAGTAAGAACCAATCATTTGTTAAAATTATCCTCCAGATTGAATTTCCTCCACTGAAAAGAAATGGTCAATTTATTTTGTCTGTGCCAGCAGGTTCTTGTTTGGGAATATTAAAACCCAACAAAGTCAATCTGTGGATGTTATCTCAGCAAAATGACATGTTCTCAGGAAAAGATTTTAAGGTTAAACCGTGTTGTTGATCTGCATTTGTTACATACTCATTATGTCCACAACGTAATAATATCGAATAATACATTTAACCTAAAACATTTGATGGCAATCTTTATACGTGATCGCTATTCAGTCATCATGCTGTGATATCTTAGAGAAGGTTTCTCTGGAAAATGAGAAGCAGCTGATATTCCATTGCTGTTGAAAAAACAGATAAAGAGTTGCTTCTGAGTGTTCGCCTATTTTGTTAAAGCCCCACTATATAACTTTTTTACCTTAAAACTCGGCTTCCTGAACTCGTTTGATGCCACAGTGACCTCTATTATGTGCATTTCTAGGGCCGTTGTGGCCCGGCAGCCCCGCGGCTGAAAAACCGCACTAAAGAACTTTCACATCCGGGACGCCGCCTGCTAAGTTTCGCTTTGCGTATACGTTACACGCTAGCGCAAACAAACCGGTCGTTTTGAACGCACGTCGGCGGATTCAGCAAAGAAATGTTTGAAGACATTAAGAAAGTAAACTAACAAGGGCCAAAGAAGAACAAGATATAAGACAAGAGTTGAGAAAAGACTGTTTTTTTACTGTCTGGAGAGAGCTCACACTAGAGGTAGGATCCAAGATGGATGCCGAATTAGCCGTCAATAGTGGGCGCGTCACTGTGAAATTGGCATAAGTTATACAGTGGGCCTTTAAGCACGCCCTTTTAACCTCTCAGGGACTACGTGTGTAAAACCAGTTGCCTTTGGCAGTTTGCTTTTGCTGCTGATTTACAGCGCCACTTAACACAACGATACCGTCTTCATTTATCTTTAAATCACGGCGATGACCAAACTGACAAGTTGGATTGGCACATATGAGTATCTATGATGTTAGGCTCTGGTCTGGAGCGAGTGTCCAGCACCAGACCAGAACAAAGCATCGGTGGAGGAACATATATCAGCCTCGGCCAGAGGGATGCATCACCGCCCCCGTGGTGCCTCCCTGTCTGAAAGATGACACCGTCTGCAGCGACTGCCTACAGCAAACAGAAAACAAATAGTTGTTTTATTTTCTTCTTCCTATGGTCTCCAGGAAGAGGCGGTTGGTAGTAAAACATAAAATGAGTTTTTTTTTTCTGCTCTCTCTCTCAGTTTATGAGTCACATGTGTTAGTCATGGTCTGCCGATCAGGCTGGAGCCTCGTCTGAATGTGAAGCAATTCCGATTATTTGCCAACTTTTTATTTTACCTGAAGAACACACAGGTACACTCATTGTTTTTCTGCCATTTTTCTCCTCCGCTGGTGACGCAATCAAACATGTGCAAACAAAACAAGTTCTGAGTCCAAAATGTGTATTATTTCACAGAGAAGAACTCCATAAAATGTTTGAAAGGGGTCATGAATTGTTACTACTCATGCTTCTAAAGAGTGCCCCCTGTGAATTAAAACATTTATAGCCAAACAAACCAGGTCTCATTACTCCCTTAGCCCTGAGATAGTTTCCTGCTCGAGCCGACCATTCGGCTGAATCCTGGAGGTGCTCGCATGGGACCAGCGCCCCTTTGTACTCGGCTGCCGTTGGGTTTATTTTCACTGCACAATTGAATTCTTTACTTTTCTAAAGCCTGCAAACACAGTAGATCCCTCTGCTGATACAGAGTGCTGCCTTTCCTACCCCCCCCCGCCCCCCCAACACTGCCCCAAATCTGTGAGGATTATTGTGTTTTTGTGTAAACAAAGATGTGGGGTAAATAATACATCTGGATTTTCTGTGCTCGGACCAGCATCCGGTCCTCTGACTTTGATTATTTAGAAGGACTACGCTTTGGAGTTGTTTATGACAGGATGCTGGATGGGCACCGGTCAGCATACCAATAGCACTTCATTCCCACAGGAAGGCCTATTGATCAGGATATGACAAGAGCTGTTTGCTCTGAGTCTAATTTCTGCCAGAAATTTATGTCTGCTCTCTTTATGCTCCTTGAAATTATAAAGCTGTATCCTTCTCAGTCTCAGCAGGCCCTTTGTAGTCAAAACACATTCTCCTCTCACAGGCATTCAGATGAGAAATATCTGCGAATGAATTATACGCAGCAGGTCATCACAGTGAGCTGGAAGAGCAGGTTGTGATAAAGTGTTCCCTCTCTGAGGACAGACAGAGAGTTTCCAGGCCTCAGGTGGGAGATGGCTTCTCTGAACTCATAATGTTTAGACTGATTATTATCTGTCAAGCAGCAAGACACTTAGATATTTGCTTTGAGCTGCGGTGGCCAGAGAGGACAGCCCCCAGGCAGGTGGCAGAATGTGTCATTATCAGAAGTGTCAACAGAGCTCCTGGTTTATCATCGATAACATCTGGATGACAGTGAGTCTAGTGTGTGTTTCAGTTAGCGGCATGTCTCCCCTGTGAGTCACTGTTTATATTTTTTCTGAATCAGCAATGTAGAAGTGTTTATTGCACACATTTGAATGGTAACCTCCTCGCCCGGCTCGTTCCACGTGCTCATCTTGTAGTCTTTGTTTCTGCTGTCTCCATCTTTCGTCACCAACCGCTCTTTGCTGTGATGTTGCTCAGCAACAACAGTCATCTGTCAGTCAGACTGTGCTGACAGGAATCTTATTTCTTTTGTTAAACTTTTTTATTTTGGTTTCTGTTTTTTCCCCTCCTGTATCATATGCCGTACAAATAGCAGGTGCAAAGCACACCGGTTCATGTGCATCACAGAGGGGTTTTCCTGAGGTGTTATGTGAAATGAATAAACCTTGCAGTCATTTAAAATTCAAATGTACAGTCATGAAAAAGGAAATACATCCTCATGAAAACATTTTACTGTTTTAGCATAGTTATGAATAACATGATCCTTACCATGCATTAGAATTAAGGAAGTACGCATCAGATGAACAACACATGACATATCACACCATGCCAACATTTGTTTATCACAAAAACTGAACCAAAATGCAAAATCAGTGTGAAAAACTGACTCAGCAACTTGTAGTTGTACCACTCTCAGCAATGATAATTTGAAATGATAATTTTCTGTGTGACATTGTCGTAATTGTCTGTTTCTTTCGTTGCTGTGGAGGTATTTTGGCCCACTCTGCTTTAAATCCTCTGTTTTTAGGCACTGATCAATGTGCCTGCACAAGTTTTCTGTCAGATTGAAATCTGTGTGTTTGAATCATAGCAACACTTCGATTCTTTTCTTTATCCGTCATTCTGTTGCTGTGTTTGGGATCATTGTTCTGTTGCATGACACAATTTTAAGCTCAGCTTCAGCTGTCAGACAGATGGCCTCACATTCGACTCTTGAATACGTTGGGACACAGAAGAGTTCCTGGTTGATTGAATGATTGCAAGGTGTCCAAATCTTATGGCTGCAAAACAAGGCGCAACAGTTGGTATTAGATCCTGTCGTGTTTGTATTATGGCCAAACATTTTCAATATGTTGAAAAGTATTTTGGTTAAAGGAGGAAATACTTTATTTGGCACATGATTGCATTTGGCAAACAAACTTCTACAAAGTGTGTAAATGATTATCTTTGTATTTCACTGACGAGCCTCTAGGGGAAACAACCTGGTTTCCTCTTCCGTGGCTGCCAACAGCCTGTTGATGTTTCACTTTGTTTGTAATGTTTAACGTAAATACTGATAAAAGAAAAAGCAGATTTGACTGTATGGACGCAGCTGTCTCTCGTCTGGGAGTCTGTTTTGGTTTTTTCAGTTTGAAGTAGTGATTTATTGCTATGTGTAGGTGGAGAAAACACACAACTCAGTTTCATTATGCAAAAACCAGGTAGGGCTGAGCCACTCCTGCTGAAAATATTGTTTTTAACGACTGTCAGAGAAACAATAGTAAAGGTAAATTTGAATGTGAGTCAAGAAACAACAGCTCAGAAACGCTGTTGCAAAATAGCTGGTTGCAGGAATTCACTTTTTGTTCCACTCTGTGAATCAACAATTCGTTTCCAGCCCATTTGTACAAAAGGGGATTGTTAACAGCAGGTCCGGCCTGTCCACTTACAGTTTCCTGAGTGAACCCTCTGGACAGCCATTGCTCAATCAGGGTTCACCTCTCTGGCAGAGGGCATGGACGGCAGCTTTCACATTCACTTCAAATCAAATCAATATGTGATCCATCACAGGGCTTTTGCCTTCAGGGCAGCTTTGGATCTGTAAGAACTACTCTGTGGTATCTACAAGCTGCTTATTTTTTGGGCTGGTGTGTATGTGTGTGTGTGTGTGTACCCAGGGTAATAGAGTTAAAGAGGGCGCCCCATCCCTCTTGGGAGCTTTCCATCTGGTTTTATATGTTTTCTGACATAATTAGGTGACTTTGACATACATATTAGCAGATGTTGAGACAGGATGCTGTCGAGGATGTTTGTAAGTACCATGACACGCAAAAATTTGGCCTCCTGTAGTCAAAAATCCCAGAGAGCTGATTGTGTTAAAATGTATGGATTAGCCAAAGGCTGAACACTGATGATGACAAAATTGTGATAATCCGAATTCCTCCCCTCAAAGCTTTGTTAAGCTGTTTATCGGACAACTCCCAATATGGTAAGGATGATCCCTCTATGAAGGTTATGTTTGTTCAGGAATGACAGTGTAACTTTAGCACAGGGTCTTCTACTAAATCTTTCTAAAGGCCCTTTGCAGTCAAATAAAGGTCTGAGTCTTTGAGTTTTCCTCCAGCTTTCCTTGAGTTTGAGTTTTATGAAAGCTCAAATCTCTTAGGGGTGCCCAAACATTTGCATTAAAATAGTTTCCTTTTTTATTAACTTTACACAAAACAAAAAATAATCCCAGAATCGTGCATAAACACTGAAAAGTAGTTCTTCTTTCATCTAAATTTAACTTTAAACCGTCAGATTTTCAATGTCCACAGATATC
Organism: Atherinosoma microstoma; assembly: GCA_037177055.1. Classification (NCBI taxonomy): domain Eukaryota; kingdom Metazoa; phylum Chordata; class Actinopteri; order Atheriniformes; family Atherinidae; genus Atherinosoma; species Atherinosoma microstoma. The sequence goes on from JBBBVU010000013.1 coordinate 21,742,995, forward strand.
CAGAGCAACACATTTGACCAGGGGTGCCCGCACTTTTGCCCGACACTGTATCCTGAGTGTCTGACGCCAAAGTCTTGAAATTATTACAATACTGAGAGAAGTCAATACTAATGGAAACATTACAGATGATGCCATTTTTATTTTAAAAACACCTCTGAAGTCCTGCGTTCTGCTTGCGGCATGACATTTGACTTCAGCCTCACCCAGCTCTCAGACATTTCATCTGAATAAACCAAGAAATTAGTTCCTGTTTTCCATATCCTCTCTGGAGAAAGTCATAGGGTAAGATGACATGTGACATCAGCAGCTGAGGTCAAATTTATGACATGTAGGCTACTTAAGATTTATAAAAAAAAACAATCTTAGTTGATCAATTCTGTCTTTAATTTAACAAACATTTAAGGTCCCAGAAAACTTCATTCATACAGAAGTAACCAGAAATACAGACAAAGTACTGCTGTTGAAGCCTAAATCTTTGAAAACTCCCTGGATAATTTAGTCGCTCATGAACACCTGCTTTGCTGGTGCTCACTGCAACAAGCAATTCAAGAACCGCAATGTCCTCCTGTCCCTCATCCTAAAAAGGTTTTACATGTAACTTGGCTAAAATAACTAAGAAAATCAGCGTTGTTTCTGGATTTGATCAACAGCACAGCTCACATGAAAGGACAACGATGTGTCACAAAAGAATAAGACAAGCCTCCTGGGATTTCTGCACATTCTCATTTAATTCGGCTTCAGTATATATTTCCATGATAACGACGCATCACATGACCATGTGAAGACAGTGTCCAGAGGGTTGCTGGTGGTGACCTACTGAGAATAATTACATCAATCTGCGGCTCCCCTCGGCTTGCAGAACTCTCTAACGAGTTTCAACTCATTGTTTAACTGTCTGGACCACAACTGGGCACTGTTTCACAGCGTTGCACATGTTAATTACTCGCCTTCAGAGGCGCTGGTGGATATTCAGAATCTTTGGATAGAGCCGGTCATGCAGCCTCCCCCTGGTCCAAGGATTCATGCTAAGCTCGGCTAATTGCCCTTTGGCTTCAGCTCCATAATTAAGGAGCAGACATGAGAGTAGTATTGATCCCTTCTTTTGTTTTCCACCAGAAAGCAAATGAGCGTGTTTCCCAAAATGTCAAACCGTTCCTTTATCACAGCTCTGGTAGATTTGGGGCTTTATTTATTTATTATTATTATTATTTATTAGTAACAATGCTGGTTGGTTTTCTATTCATGTAAACCCAGGAATTTAATCACATACTTAATATTAACCAGAATCTCGAGCCACAAATTATGATTACAGGTGCCAACTGCAATGGTGAACACAAGGCAGACTTTCTCCTGCACCTGTAACTCGAGCTCCCTCACCTTTCTCCTCTGCAGACTTTTTATTAGGCTTTCTCACCTTACACCGTCTGTAATCTGACAGGGCCTCACTGATGGTGACTCATGAAACACCCACCATGCTTTTACCTTTTCCCCTTTTCTGGCATCACGCACAAGCAACTTTTCTTTTTGCTTCTGCTTTTCTCATCCCCCATGATTCATTCGATTTACAGTTGTCTGAATGCCTGGCGGCTGGATGCCGTCATAATAGGTTGAGAGAGATTGTTTCTTCCATCATCAAGTTTCCAAATCCTCTTCGGGGCTTTTCTATTTCTCCTACATAGATAATGATAGCGCGCCGGCTTTGTAACACAGAGGCGGCGAAATGTCATAAATCAAGTTTTTAAAAGGATCTGTTTTACATTTGCTCGCACTATGCATATCTTCAGGAACTGCATGTCTCTCTTTGGTCCTGTGATGTGTTTTCATGTAAGATTCTCCCATCTGAAGCTTTCAGAATGATCTAAACCAAACTAACTAACTGGGGAGACATATCAAATTGAGTTTACTGATCTTATTACACTTTCTCTATCATATAATCAGAAGAATCTTTTTAACTTAAAGCAAAGTCTGGACAAAGTCTTTGTAGCCTGCTGTGTGGCTACACCTCTAAAATACATGGAAGATCAATCCAGAGCTGCAGCTTTTTGGCAACATCTATGATTTTTGGCCCAAGCATGCGCATTTTCCACAGCTTTGATAATTAAATGATACTGTATTTCCAGACACACTGTTTAACTCTTTTACTGCTATCTTTTTTCACCCCTCGAACCATTTTCTAAAACCTTGAGTGGAAGTAAACACTTTATCTCTCACTGTTGTTCGGTGTGAAACGTGGGAGGGAGAAAAAAACAAATACGATGAGAAACCAAAACAAGCTGCTGATGTCAGAAGGGTAAGAGAACAAACTGAACTTTTAATGAACCTGTTTGTCTTGCTTTGGCTGTCTGCCTTCTGGATCACACGTACACACATAAAAACCACTCCACTCTCTACCCTCACTTCCCCTCTCTCATGACTGACAACACCCCTGATAGATGCCACAGATGTCCACAATGAGATCAATAATCTCCCACACCTCCACACCCCCCCCTCCTCCGCCCGGCCACGGATCATGAGTCGCTGCAGTAGACGCATTCTGCCCAAGTCGCACTTCCCTCATCTCAGATTGCGTGCGAGGTTTGAAAAGATGAACTGGATCTTGTTTCTGTCTGCTCATGCTGCCGTGCCGGCGTCAGCCTGTGTCAAAACACCAGCTCTGTTTTGTGTCATGGATTTTTATGCAATGGAGATGTGTTCATATTTTAGCTGGTTAACTTTTGCGATACGTTACCTAAAAAAAAAGAAAAGAAAAGAAAAAACAGAAGAAAAGCCACAGGTGATTTAGTCATCACCACCTGTGGCTGTTGTGCCAGTGCTGCGCAAACAAACAGACCAGCTTCCTCAGATGAACCCTGCTTTCACCGTCACAGCTGTACTGTGGCTACAGAGACTCTGCTGTTTGACAGCAAAATGCAGGTTATGAATTTTTAATGGCAGAAAAGTCCTGCTCATTAGTACCCTTGTGATCTGGTCACTGTGCTGCTGCAGGGGGCAGATGGCCTCTCCTCCTGCAGTAATGGGGGAGGGTGAGCGTGGGTATTTATGTTTCTTTGTCTGTCTGTATATGTGTGTGCCCTTAGGCATGTCATGTCTGTGTACAGTGTTCACATTCGTCTGTTTTTGTTTAAGTTTGTGTTAAAATGACTAATTTCACCAGTTTTCATGAGGAAATCCACTTTGAGACATTCACTCAGTTTGCAAATATTTTTAATGAGGAAAGTTGCAAAAGAAAAAGGAAAAGTATGTCACCCTGAGAAAGATATCTTTATTTATTTATTTAAAACAAAGCCTAACATTCTGATTATAAGAAAAGTTTCATATTGTTCAGAGTGGGCGGGCAGGCACCAGCAGCAGAGAACTAAATGGCTGGGTATCTCACTCCGAATGCGAATACCTTACAAGCGCTGAGCCCAGTGTGTGCTTTGTTGCTGCAAGACAATACGAAGCTGACAGCACATCTGGCATCATAGCAGGACCTCGGTGTTTGTCTCCCCCGCCGGGAAATGCTCTCTGCACCATTAGCTGCTCAGTAGGCAGGAAAAGACCGGCTATGTTGCTGTCCTGCTGTCAGTCATTCATGATGCATCACTTAACACACTCAGGCCACGTCCTTTCCAAGGTGGATGAAAGAGCTGTATCCATCCACAGTTTCCATTTCATTCCTACAGCTGGCCTAATTCTTCTGCTGTTCTTCCACCGCTAGCTGAAGCAGCAAACTGTTCAACAGTGTACACTATCTTATATTGATATAGTGTGTATAGGGTAGATCACAACATAAAGAGGTAATCGTTAACAAAAACAGATGCAGTATTACAAAAAGCAACATAAACCCAAAAAACCAGGATGTGCATGTTCTCATGAAACTGGAAATGTTCTTGTTCCCTGAACATGACTAGTCAAATGTGTATCCACACTTTTGCCATCCCAACACAAAGCATCATGTACATTAAAATAACATTTGAACACATAGTAGTCGCACCACTGCTGCCATGCAGGACCTGTTTGACTTGGTGTTATGTTCTTTGTTTGCTCAGCTAAAACTGAAAAGAATATTTTCAGAATGTACCAGAGGGTTTTTCTATTTTCATTAGCAAAGATGAAATGTCAGGGTCTGAGCTCAGTGTGTGGTTTATTTTGTACCTCACTGCAGAAAAACAGTACAACAGGAAGGTAACTGATGTTCAGGAGATAGAACGGGTATTTATTGTCTGCCTGTCAAAGTACTGGGTTCTTTGAATATGGCTTGTTGTGTAAAACACTGTTCAATCGAGCCTGTTTATTATTTCAACACAAGCTGCTCCCCATCACTCATTAAGTCAGAAAAGCAATTAATATTACAGCCTTTCAAAACTTTGCATTTCGGGACCCTTGGGTTAATTGAGAGACCTAATCCAGAATTAGGCTGATGTGTTTCTGTGTCAAATTGGGTGTTAAAGACCCTTCACGCAAACAAACAAACCTGACCCCACAGTCAAAGAGGGTAAGAAGAGCTGCGTGACCTCTCCCCTGACTTTGTGTTTGTTTGTTGAATTCCAGCTCATTAAAACCTCAACAGGCAAAAGAGCCAGCCAGGCCTTATAGTAAGTGGGGAAAAAGGGGGGAAACATTTGCACAATAACTTTGTTTGGTTGTCAGTATTTTGCACAATAACTAACAGATTTAAAGCTGAAGTCTTTCAGATCATTAAGATTCAGTGCACAGGCCTAGCAAGTGGAGCTGTAATTTTGAAAGCCTTACAGCAGCTACACCAAGAAAATACAGAACAATTTGGAAAGGTGATGTGAACAAAACTCAGCAGCTACAGCCCCATTTAAATTATTAAGGCGTCCTGAGGTTGATATTGTACATTATTACTGAAATAGCTGGGAAAATGCAATCATATCAGGACACTTCATGAAATATGTCTGACTGGTTGCAAGCTGCTCACCTACGCTGCAGTTTCACTCTCCCAGCACACAGATTTTATGGCATGAAACCCAACATTGTGCTGTCACTATACTCACCAAAGAGCCTGGATTTATTGCTCAGTAAATTTTGTTATATGCTTCCCTCTAGAAGCTTCCTGGTTTCAACATGTGACTTTAGCAAGATGAATAAGTGCTTGCATGACCCCCCCCTCCCCACCAAATCTATTATATCTCAAACTGGTTAAATAAGACAGATCAGGGTCAGTGATGCCTGTTTGGACCGCCTCTGATAAAGAATTATAGGCCTTTAAAAGTTGGGACCCCTCATTTTTCATGAAGAGGTTCATGCTAAAACACACACACATGCATACACACAGATGCACTTTTTAAAAACAACATTGCCAGATGGGGGGGAAAAAAACAGCTTCAAATTGTGTTCTTTTGTTTGTTTATTGATCCATGTTGTTTCCCTTTCTATAAATAGAGCCCAAGTAGCACTGAGGACGTAAAGCTGCCTTGGGTGGAAGTTTATTGCTGAGCCCTGTGTTGTAAAAGGGAATCCTGTCTGAGCACTTAGTGACCTCCTTGCACTGACTTTCCACAGTTGGAATGATTACAAGTAGAAAGGAGTGTTTCCCTCCCATCACATGAAGAGTGAAATAAGGACAGTTAAAGCCATGAAAACAAAATCCACCAGATGGTGCTCATCACTTCCTCATTTGACTTATTCTCAGTTTTCAAATAATCTTTTATTAATTCCAAAGCAAGGATCACTCTCACCTTGTAATCTCCCTTAAAGTGTGCTTACTCTTGAATCGAAAATGATCGTGATCGTCAGCATTCCTTTTATTCTGGGTCTGCGTGTCTGCTTTAATGACTTATTGATGGACGACTGCCTTTCATCCGAGTGGGGCTTTCTTGCCCACTCGAGTGTCCGGCGTTCCCATGTCTAAGGTTTCGCTCCGGACTTTCTCCTTTTTGATCATCCCCCCAGTCTTTTTCAATCTATTTCAAGTCGAATAAGCTCACATACCACCTCCCTGCCGCAGTGCCCTTTGAATTCTCTGCGAGGATAAATGTGTTGAAAAGAAAGGGGACTCGAGGAGGGCTGACAAGCTTGTGTTACCGGAGAGAGATTTACATGGGGCCATAAAAGCCAGGGTGAAAGGAGAGGAGATATAGCCCATATTAAAGGGTCAGTGTGTGGGGACATAGAGGTAAACTGACCCTGCCAGGATGAAGGCCGGATAGCCCAAACACACCACCTGCACAGTCTCCCATTCACACCCTGCCCTCTGGTCGAGGACTTTTTGGCTTTGGACAAAACCACCTCCCCCCTAAACAACGATCCTCTGTCTCTTGCCACTTAGATGTCTTCTATTTCCTTCAGATGAGTATTCAGACTTTTTGTGATTTTATCTTTGCCTGCAGCCCATAAATCACCAACAGAAATGGTACCAACTCTACCCACGATGCTTAGCTTGTGCCTTGAAGCCATGTCAAGGCTGAGCAGTCCTCTGACACCCATAATCCCCATGTGGGCCAGCATGGATGAATCCCAGGGTACCTCACTGCCAGAAGAAACAATAGAAACCTTGTAATATTGAGAGTGGGAGCTCACGGGTTATCAAATGTGTGGGAGAGGGGGAAAGACGTTTAGTCCTGAGATGCTTATGAGATGCCTTGGGAGGGGAATCCATCATTGCAGAGAGAACAATTTACGTCTGACACGAGACAGTGACTGACATCTTCCACCCTGCACGGAGACTTTCATGGCATTAGTGCTCTGAATTTGTCGACCATGGCACTGAATTTGCTGTTGTTCTCATGGTCAGACAGTTGCAGTTGTTTATTCAGCTCGTGAGCAGATGATTACAAGCTGCTTAGTGAAATGATTTCAATATGAAGTGTTAGAAGAGGATTGCGTGTGACACAGTCTGGTGAGCAAACCACTTCCTCAAATGGGGAGAACATATTGTACTCTGCATAACACCAGGGTTGTTTTTCAATGAAGGGAGCTATTTCTGGCCAACAGTATAGTTTGTGTTGTTTTCATGCATGAAGTGGTTTGAAAAGTACGTTACAATATGCATGTTCAAAATGCTATACAATTAGGAAGTTTTATACCTACTTTGAATGATAAACAAGTGGCATTAAAGTGACAGTTTAACAGGTAATTAAACCACCATCATTCAACAGTTTGCAAACTTCAACATATTTTAAAGCATTCTGAAGTGTATTTACTCCACTTTAATAAAAAAAATAAAAATACAACAAATATTAGATATGCCAGGCCCTGCATATGTGTGGCTTTTTTATTTTTTTTTGGCATTTTGTCACCATCAGTTGTTGAGCTGAAATGTGAATTCTGTGGAAACATTATTTCGAGTTGTTTTCTTTTCCCTGGCACAATAATTAAGAAGCAATCAGATGAAGTGCTAATGAAACATGACTCCTAAAGAGGCAGCACAGCTGGGTGCAAGGGCCATCTAGTGGAAACATGTGCGTCATTACACAGATGAATTGGCCCACAGATTACACTCTCACACTCAATTATTTTCTCTTTATAAACACAGTTTCATGTGAACGGCCACTCAAATTTAGGCATTCATTACATCTGATCACCCCCATTTGGTAACCAGTAATTAATCACTAAAAAAAAAAAAAATATTATGAAATGTTCCACAGAGAGAAAATAGTCTTGTTTAGGCTTTCCATTCGACCCAATATTTTTCATACATCCATGGAGGACAAAATGTTTTTTAAGTGTTTCCTGAAAATGTTATTAATGTTTGAGGTAGCCTATAAATGTAAACGGACTTTTCTGTATGGGTGCTATTGACAGTACAATTAAAAGTGTCTCCTGGGCACAATATCAACCAAGAGAAAACAAGCAAATAAACATCCGGAGATTAATGTGATTACAAAGGGCAGGACTAACTTGGGTTTGAGACAGAAAGACATTTTAAAGCATTGGATGGCAGTACAATGCTTCAGCTGCCATATGTTTTAGAATTGTTAAACAGTAAAGTGGGCTGTAAAACATATATGTCTAGGGGTAAACAAAAAACATATCATTCCCTTATACGCTAGTCTGCATCCAATGTTTTGTGCCAGATGAAAGGTCTGCCTTTGAATAATACAAAATGAGTCTCGCTAGATAGATCGAAAGATACTATTAAATAAATTATAAATGAATAAGTCAAGTTCAGTTTTAGAGCGGTCCTTGAAGGTGAGTTGTTCATCTGAAGCGCAGTGACTTTTAGCTCGGCATAATTTTTCTTGTTTTAAAAAAAATATTTTTTCATCTCTATTACAAGCTCAGACTGAGACCTCGCGTGAACAGAGACTAAATGAAAAGCTAATTCTTCAGTGTCGGGATGTACAAAAACACAGTGACCATCCTTGAACATTTTACATTAGTTTGTTTGTGGCATATTTACAGTATTTATTCATATTATTCTCAATAGTTTCCCCATAAGAAAAAGCCTAAATGAAAATGGCTAAATGTGTGTTATTGGGAATTAACCAGTAAGTAACACATGTAAAATGTTATTTATAAAGAATGCAGCTGCTCCTCACATGTGGCACAAACTCCCAGAAACCTGCAGCTCTGCTGAAACTCTCAGTAGTTTTAAATTAGGGTTAAAAACTTTTCTATTTGCTGCATTTTATGAAAACAAGTGATAGAGCCTTTTCTCTCTGAGGGCTTCTTTCTTTTGTTGTTTATTATTTTGCTATTTCACTTCTGTTTCAATTCTTCTTAATGCTTTCTGCAACCCATTTTAATGTTTCTAATGCTTTTAAGTACATAAAATGGGCTATACAAATAGACTTGCCTTTCCTATATAATATATATCTTCCTTGATCTAAGTCACTTTGGAGAAAAACACTGATATATATATATATATATATATATATATATAAAG
>JBBBVU010000013.1:21790470-21801412 GCA_037177055.1 Atherinosoma microstoma
ACTAAAAACCCAGTTATATTAGATAGTCTCAATGTCTGGAAATTGTCTCGTAAATTGTTGGGTTACAAGATTTCCCCTTCTCCCTTTTCCCCAATTTGGAAGAATCCAAGTATTACATGTTGTAAGGATGACATGAAATGATAAAAGGTATGATAAAGGTATGCAGGAATTCTGTCATCTGTTTGGAAATTGGGCATTTCTTTCATTTGATCAGCTACAACAGAAATATGGATTATGGAGCAGAACAAGGAACAACATTTTTGTTGAATGTTCTGTATACTGATAATTTAAGATGTAAGTGGGTACAAGATCTTCATGGATACAGAAAGAGGATTGATCTTCTATTTGTAGGCAAGTTCATGAATGTTCTTACATCCAAGGAATAAACTAGCTCTATTTAAGGTGATTCACAGGATTTATTATTACATAAAATGAATAGTGAGATGTCATTTATCTGCGGGCGTTGTAAGAAGCACACACTTCCCTTTTATTGGTACTCTGTTACCAAGTTGATATCAATGTTTCCATGTATATGTCTCTTTGTCACCTCGTCTATGTCTTTTGGGAACTATCTGGGACAAGTGGAATAAATATCAATGCAGATTTATGGATCTTGCCATGTTGGCAGCTAGGAAATGTATAACTTTGAAGTGGAAAGAATCGAATCCCCCAGCATTGGTCCACTGGTGGAATGAACTCTCATTTTACACTTGACAAAATCTAAGAGTAAAGGCAGATCCTCAGAATTCAAAAAGAATATGGCAATCTCATATATAATTTGATTTGAAGAATTTCTTAAGCCAATGTAAGGCATAGTGACAATAGGTGCGTTTCCATTACCCCTAGAATTGCGCAAAATCTAAATATCGCAATAAAAATCCCGTAATGGAAACACTTACATTTCCAAAAAACTGTCAAATATCGCAAAAAGTTTTTATGCTCCCAGGAGGAAGTTTTTCAGACGTATCGATGTAGAAGTATTTTGCCAAAGTGTAATGGAAACACCTTTTCCGCATTTTCTCTTTTCACTGGACGCAACGTGGGAGCGTCGTGTAACCGTAAAAATGGCTCGGCATGTATGAATGGAGTTGGAGACGGGAATCTTTTTTACAAATAAATAAACAGAATACTATAACTGTCATCCTTGATAACAAACAACAGCGACATGCTCCAAAACATAAAATGTTTTGCATCTCCATCTTCCTCAGAGTGGAGTCTCGCGTGACGAGATTTTACGTGAATTACGGCTTATGTGCTAAACACCATTCAATGGAAACACCGGCATATCGCAATTGCACTTAGTCGAAATTTCAGAAATATCACTTTTATTTTGCAAAACACTGTAATGGAAACGCACCTAATGATAATACCTATGTGCAATGGTTTGTCTTGTTTTGTTGTCTTGTGTGTGTTAAGTTGGGTTTTCCCACCTTTTATCTATGTTTGTTTTTTAAGGCTACACGGTGGTGTGGGGGTTAACACTGCAGCCTCACAGCAAGAAGGTCACTGGTTTGAGCCTAGGCTGGGGAGGGGTTCAAAACGTGGCCTTTCTGTGTGGAGTTTGCATGTTCTCTGCGTGTATGCATTGGTTCTCTGGCTTCCTTCCACAGTCCAAAGACATGCATGATAGGTCAATTGGTCACTAAATTCTCTTTAGGAGTGAGCGTGAATGGTTGTTTGACTCTATGTCTTGGTCCTGCGATAGACTGACGACCTGTCCAGGTTGTACCCTGCCTCTCGCTTGCTAATTACTGGGATAGAAGAGGTCCAAGAACTGACACCTTGGGAACTCCACAAGTCATAGCTACTCGCTCAGATTCATAGCTGCCAAGCTTAACAAAATAACTCCAGTTTTCTAAATAGGACCTGAACCAATTAAGGACCGATCCAGAAAGTCCAAACTAATTTTAACACAAGTCCAAACACAAGTGAAACAAAACGCTGAGATTCAGCATAACCAGGACTGATACATTACCAGAATTCTCAGTATTTAACCTAACAACATTTAACACTTTGACCAGAGCTGTTTCAGTGCTATGATGAGGTTGGAAGCCTGGTTGAATTTGTTCAAGATTTCAGCTTTCATTCAAAAGTCACTGAGCTGGTTAAATGCAACTTTCTTGATAATCTTAGATATATAAATGAGAGACAAAATGAAGCCACTACAAAGCCAGCAGCAGCACTCTCTTACCAAAGAGCTGCTTCTTTTTCTGAATTGAAAATCTGCTGCTCTGCTCTGGTGGTCTGAGTAAAGGTGTAGAAAAAAATTATTAAGGTTATGTTTGACTTGCAAAGGGAGTGTGTAGAGCTTGTGTGCACCTACAATTTCAGCACATTCAGTAAAAGGAATCACGGTCCTCATTGCTACTAATGACATCCATTGTTGTCACACCCGAATGAATAAAATGGTTCATATTGCCAAACAGAGGACTTTCACAATGGTTGGCTCAGAAATTATGAATTTACGACATTGTCTGGCATTATATCCCAATGTCTACATTTCAAAATTGTAACATTTCTATGTTTTAAAAAAACTGCAAAATAACTACATTTTCTAGAGTCCAAAATATACATTACTTCCAATTCCAATATTGTCCAACAACTTCTCAATTTTCTGTCAGTCACAGCTGGTAAGACATTAAAATAAAGGGTTAGATTTAGATATTGACAAAAATAATGAAGTGATCCCGGATAAGCCGTACGTACAGACAGACAGACAGACAGACAGACAGACACAGACAGACAGACAGACAGACAAACAAATAAATAGATGGAATCTACAGCGCTGTCATAGTTTGTACACCAAACTAACAATTTGCCATCGGACATATCTGTAGTATTGGTCTCTTGTATTTTCGGTCTGTGTAACTATCGTCGTTGTTGGGCTGTCAGTCTTTTTTCCCCCCCAACACTTCAACCTGTACAATCAGTGTCTAATTCATTTGTGAGAGTTCTCATTGTGACTAGTTGTTCAACATAGCGAATAAGTACAGAAGAAGGCAGACGGCGATGATAAGAGAAAGCTATTGGCCAACTTTAGTATGTGCCCTCTCATTTATCATCTTCATTTCTCCAAAACAAGCAAGACTTCGTCAATGATGTGGCCAAGTTGAGTAAGCCAACTGATTATCATGCTTCATGAGAGTCTGCTTCTGGTTTTATAACACTGAAAAAGCTGAAAATTAGCATGGCTAAATCCATTTAGATGATAATAAAGTCAGTTTAGTGACTAATGTTTCATATGCAGGAACCATGAAACACAGCCTGCCACAGATGTAGTAGACCATAGATGATTAGGGATAACTGAGAACTGTCCTCTGGAGAAGGTGGCAGTAGATGGGTGGCCCGAGTTTTAACCCCAATCCTTAGTTTTAAGAAGGTCACCCTTTTTCATTCTTGAGAGTTCAACAGGGTTAACCAGGTGGTTAGAAAGATATCCCCTGGATGAAACGGCTCAGTCTGCTACAGTCTTATGTCCTCTGGTCACTGCATCCATTCAGGTGAATCAACGAAGTCCCAAAGCAGGATGTGCAAAAAATGAAAATAGAACTGCATCAGAGATATTGATAGATAGTTGAGTTCATGGCTGGGTTATTTATAGCCAGAGAGTGCAGAGTTTGTATAAATCAAATTAGACATGAATTATTTCTTCCCCTATTTATCTGACAAACTCCATAGTCTCTGTAATTTTTTATGATGTGTTTCTTTACTTCACAGGTCATTTTGATGTTTTGCTTTGTAATCCAAATAACAGATTATAATTACATAAACAATCTTTTCACCAGACATATTTAGACATACAAATAAATGGTTCTCTTTCATAACTTTCGATCGTAAGAAAACTTTATGCACAAACCTAATTTCTACTTCCAATTGTAGCCATCAATGGATGCAGGCACTCCCTTACCTAATTATTTTTTAAACAAAAAAATGTTTGCACCATAATAGAATTGGCAAAAGATGCTACATTTGAAAAAAATACTACAAAAAAAAAATCTGCTCTTTAAAATCATAACGAGGACCCTGCAAAGGTAAAAAAAAAAAAACAAAAGCAAAAAAAACCCAACAACAATGAGATTGGCAAATCCTGCTTTATCTGTGTAAGCGATAAACACAGTTTGTATAGTATACAGTCTTCTGTGGTGATGATCAGATGTACAAATAGTACATGTTGTAATTGCGGTTTTCTTAAACAGGCTTTAGAAACCTTAATTAGCAGAGGAGCCAATCTTTCATTCATATACTCTCAGCTGTGTTGTATGTTTGAGTGTTGTGTTTGAGTTTGCTGTGAAAAATCTTGATGAGACTTTAAAAAGGAAATTGATGCAGGGATCTATATATTAGGAAAAAGCTAATAATAATGAGAAAAATCTCTATAAAGCAAAACTATCATACTATTCTAATTAAATAATTTTGTTTTAAGTTCAATTTAGATTTTTTGTTTTTCTCAATATACACCCTTATTTATTGCACCCTGTGGTGTCTTAGTTAGCACTCACACAGCAAGAAGGTTCCTGTTTCAAATATCACCCGAGTACTTTCTGTGTCAAGACCCTTAAGGCCCATTTATGCTCCCTTACATAGGTAAATATGTATGTCCATTTCATCCGTCGCCATCCTCATACTTTCATGCATATTTTACATTGCAATGGATGTTAAGTCAATTCCTTCCCTAGTGGGCGGTGCTGAGTTCAGAGTTCACTCCTGCGATCCAACCTCTCTTTCAGACACCAGTTGGTGACAGAAATGCATCGCTATGAAGTTGTTTCCAACCACCCAACATGCCCTAAACACTCACATAGCCTTTCTTCAAAAGCTCGCACAATTTTAGTTGTCCTCATCCTCATTCTTCAGTTTTTTTTGCCTCTGTTAAACTTCTTCTCTGGCTTGTTTCTGTCGCTGGTCGCTGTTTGTTTCTGCTCAGCACAGGCCCCGTGATTTCTGTGATTCACAGTGCTCTGTGTTCTGCATCAAGCAACAGATGGCTAAGCTCTGTGAAAACAGACCAAATTACGTGCCTAACCGACGTGAGAGACGGAGGAAACGGTCCATCTACCTGCATATCTGTCTTCTGCGTCGAGCATAAATGGACCTTAAGAATGAGCATGGTCCTGCAGGGTGTACCTCATCTAACTGCTGTTGGCATAGGCTCCAGGTCCTTGCAACCCTGATGAAATTTAGCATCCCTTCGTCTGTCCAACAATGATGGATGGATGGGCAGATGAATGAATGGACTTTGCTATATCAGGCTCAAATTCCTTTAAAAACATGTACACGTGATCTGAAGCATACTCTTCACATTCTTCATTTATAAATACCCATCTGTATGGTAGATGCGTGTGTGTGTGTGTGTGTGTGTGTGTGTGTGTGTGTGTGTGTGTGTGTGTGTGTGTGTATACGCACTGTTTATACATCTGCCCCCCAGATGTCTAGCATGTCTGGTTTCTTTGGTATTTGCTGGTAGCCCCTACCATAGCCTACTTATGTTTTTATCATCATGCTGATGTACACTGTCACCAGCATACATTAATTACTGATTAGCTTTCAAACTGAAACCATTTAAAACCATACCTGTTGTTTCCCTTTGTGCCTTCCAACCAACAAATGTGCAATGTGGCAGGCAAAGATGTTTTTTTTATGTCAAACTGGTCTCCCATCAAATTTTTGATATTGCTTGTATTTTTCAGATGAGGCATCGAGGGTCACCCTCTTAGTGATTCCCTTGTGGTTAATCCTGTCCACGGCAAGTTTATGGCACAGGATTTTACATCCCAATTGTGGGAAGAATCACATCTCATGTCTTGTTTAATAGCATGTTGGTGTTACATTGCCGCTTCAGCATATTAACTATATTTACTACCACGCTTTTCCTTAGGAAATTGCCTTGGCTGGGTGAAGAAGCACTAGGAGGGCATTTCCTGAAATTCAAGTCTACAAATAAATGGGCAAGTCCGGAATCGTGTGTCACATTTGTAATCCCAATACTGTGTCGCCTTGCCTTGACTGTGGACTGTAGCTCCAGATGAAAAGTATTTTCATTGTGATCTATTAATGCTAATGGTGAGAGTTGTTAAGTGCAAAAAAAGAGTTCTGAAACAGATGTTGCAATAAACCATCTGCCAAGGAGGAGAGAGAGGAAGACAGAGCTACAATGCATATGCTTTTTTTCTTGTTACCTCATAGGACACTATGTGATGATGGGCTTGTATGGAATGTACACGAGGCTTCATACAGCAGCTGGACCATGAAAATGAACTTGCTATAAAAATATCAAATTGGGGTATTTATCCTGTCCTTCACAGAGTAATTCAGCAGGGACTCGTCCTCTTTAACACGGTCAACTACATGCCTTTGTTTCCATATGAACTCGTGTCATACTTGATGTTAGTCCCCAGTGTGTTTACAGAACACTTGCTTTGTGTTAACTCTGTCATGTTATCATATCCTGTCCCTCCAAGGTTATTTTCTTCTTTACCTGTCGATCTCTGACTTCAAACACTTCTACAAGCTAGTACCAGCTTGTTTTTAAAAGAATGCCAAAGGTGTAACAGTGAATGATGGATATAAAAAAAGATGGAAGAAAAAAAGGAGAATGTGTCAAATGAAATAATGGGAGAAATAGTTGCCTAGAAACTGCCATAGGAGATGGGGGTGCTTGGATCTGCTAATATGAACCAAGTTCTTTAGGCATGTTGATTATAACAATAATTTATTTAGACTGAGCATTGCGAGTAGGAGATAAAATATGCATTGGAATGAGAGTCAGTTTGCGCGTGGAAAATGAAAAAAAACAACTTTTCTTTTTACCATTGTGCATATCATACTCAACGGTTTTTGCATGTAAATCAACAACTTCCTGGTATACTAAATTTATTTTCTAACCTTATTTTCAGTGTGTTTAAATGTTCTGTTCCATATCCCTTAAAAGTCAGCATCTGGAACAAAGCTAAAACTTGGAGCTGGGAATGATGTCACATCAGATCTGAGCGTGTATGAGCTGGAAGTCTGAAAAGCACAAGACAGATTTCAATGCAACCTCATCACAGAGGTGCATGTGCAACAAAGGTGCAGAAAGTGGTGCTCATCCTACTTGCCAGAGACAAAGCTCTTTACCAGAAATGACAACACAGTTGACTGGATGAAAAAGATGAATGGAAATTGTTCATTATTTGCAGGAGAGCAGAGCCCTTTGCCAAGAGCAGAAAAACACTGTGGATCCAGGCTAGTAATAGGACAGACTGGGGATGTGCAAGTCCCAGTGGCAGCAAAGGCTCTGCAGCAATCACTTTGTATCTTTGATCCCATGTCATAAACGTTGTCTCTTGAAACAACACAGAGAATACAATTCTATATATGTCAAATAAGTATGCATGCAGATTGTCCATTTCATAAACACTGCTTCTGAATGCCATAGGTACATCAGACCCGAATAATTACTCACTTAAATACTGTCCGTTGTCAAAATTAGATCTTGGATTTTTCAAAGTATTACCACTGTCACACACTTAATCTGTATTACCATCGTCACACTGATATTGTCAAATAAGGAGAGCACAAACAAATAATTATCTTTAAAATCCAGTTGAGATCATTTTAAATTCCAGTTGCTTTTTCTCATCTCAAATCAAACTTTATTTCTATAGCACTTTTCATATGGGTGCATCACAAAGTGCTTCAAATCGTAAAAACCAAATAACTGTATATATTAAAAAAATATAATAACACTATAATTACACTCTGTTCTTTTGGCTAAACTTAAATTTATTTGCCACTAATTGCTGCAATTCATTTTTACCTCCACCAAGGCAGAGGTTATATATCTGATGGCGTTGCTTTGTCCGTCGGTCTGTCTGCTTGTCTGATAGCAACATAACTCAAAAAGTGGATGTATTGTGATGAAATTTCCAGGAAATCTCCAAAATGGAATAAGGAACAAGTGATTAGATTGTGGGGGTGATCGGGATCATAGCCTTGATCCAGGAATATTTCAAAGAATTCTTTACAGGCACTGGGCAGGAGAAAACATCCAAAAGTGTCTGTGAACTTTGTCACATTCCGGTCTTCAGCCAGTGGAAACAAAAGTTTACTAAAGCGTAACATTATTGGATTTTTAGCGTCAATCATCATGGATTTTTCTTTGATTTTTGTAGAGTTTCCTTTAAATATTAGCCAAAAAGTGGTGTTGTGGTCGGCTGCCATAAACCCAGTTGTTCCACAGACAACAAGACTGTTCTTCGAACTACCTAAAAACACAAAAGCCCAGAAAGATGTGATAACGAGCGTCTACTATAAAAATGAGTCTTTTTGTATTTGACAAATTAAATATCAAGCAACAATCAGGGTGCCACGGGGGCATCTAAATACAATTGTTTTTTTTTCAGCTAAACTTAGCATGCAGGCTGATTTCTAACTTAGAGATGAGAAAACTCAAGAGAAATATGTTGAAATATGTTGCTAAAAAAAGAAATCGAATCAAATTTATTTATATATCACTTTAAGTATTTAAAAGCAACCCACGATGCTTTACAGGGTAAAAGGAGACAAAAGAACACAACAATTAAACCAATTTTTTCAAAAAACTGGTTAAAAAAAACAATAAATATTATGGAGGTGATGAGAATAAAGACAAGTTGCAAAGAATAAATAAAAATAGTGTTAAAAGTTAGGTTATAATTAGAAATAAAATAAAATGATAAAATGGAACAAGAATACCAGAAAGGCCAAAAGAGATAACTGAACAGAAAGCTCTCTCGAATAGATACAATTTAAGTCTTGTTTTAAATCTAACTTTCTGTGTCCTGCATATAAACCAGCAGATGGTTCCATGAAAGAGGACCTTAAAAAGTAAAGGCTTTGTCTCCCATTCTGGTCCTTAACATTCTAGGAGTCACAGGGAGACGTTGATAGGGTACTAGTTTAATAAACTCTAAATTCAACATGGAGCCAGTGAAGGGAGGCTTATTAGGCTGGAGATATATAGCCTAATGGCTGAGCAAGCGGCAATTCAAGCTGCAGAGATAAAAAGCATGCGTAACTTTTTCAGCATTACTCTGGGACACAATGTTCCTGGTCTTAGCTATGTTGCTTAAATGAAAAAAGCTGCTCTTGATAGCAGCCTAATATGAAGAGGAAAGGATGGCTCTTCAAAGATAACCCCAAGGTTACTCCCCGTTGTACTCAAAACCAATGTGATGCCATCCAATGAAAGTATTTGCGTTAAGGACCAAAAATGATGACTTCAGTTTTTATTGAATTTAAAGAAAAAAGTCCACACCCAAGCCTTGATATATTCAGGACAGATCTGTAGTATGTAGTTGATTTGTTTATTGGATATCAGCATGTGATAATTAATACTATCATTTCTGATGATATGCCCAAAAGAAGCATGTATAGTGAAAAAAGATTGAGCCAAGACTGCAACCTTGGGAAATACCATAATTGACTTTCGATAGATTGAAAGCATCTGCCAGCAGAACCCTTGATCCCGATCATGTGTTCAAGTCTTTGCAACAAGATTTTATGGTCAATAATGTCAAAAGGTGGACCAGCATAGATGCAATACCATTATTGCATAAATTGTTTTTAAAATGTAAAGCACTTTGTCTTGCCAAGTGCTTTATAAATAAAATTTGATTTGATTAAGGATAGGACATCTTCATTGAACAATCGAAGAGGAATTGGGTCCAGGAATGTCTTTAGGATTTGAAAATGTGGAGGCTGTGGGGGGAGAGGAGAATTAAATTAATGTTTTTTTTAGGGGGGGGGCTTAAGAACTTTTTAGGGTGACTCAAGACCCTTAAAAGGGTCCAATAAACATGAAGATTTAGCAGCCCTGATTGTTGACATTTGAAGAAAAGACTTCAAAACATAAGAAAAATTCAGTTCTTTTTTAAAAAAAAAAAAAAGAGTGTTTTTGAAATTTTACCGACTTAGCTAATTATTAATGACAGTTTTAATTTATACTACATGTGGTGTTTGTGTGATTTGAATGAATGAATGGTTTATTTTGGTTACAATCTTCAACACGTGAGCAATCATACACTATTTATATGTCTCTCTTCCTTTAACTGTGATTTTTTAATTAATTTTCTATGGAAATCTATAGTGTTTCAGTTCATTGTCTTATTTGCATATATATCAGGTTAATGTTAAATATTTCAATAATTCACTGCGTAATTTTCTTCATAAACAAGATTTCCTCCTTTTTGTCCACTGGACAAAAAGGAGGAAATCAGATTCAGACTCACTCATGCACAATTAAGACAGAGTAGTTATTTAATAGAAGTTATTTTCTGGTACATTGGATTAATTGAAATGCCTGCAGTATTTCCCCTCTAAACACATTTTTAATTGTTTAGACTGAGGAAGTAAATATCTGTGGCTGCAAATTACAGTTCACTGAGCTGTAATTTGCAACTTAAATACACTACCCTGCTATTTGGCAAAGAAAGGTTTTCATTCATTTCAGTTTGGATCACAATCTTTGAAATATAATAGTATATAAACAGTCAAATAAAAAAATGTATGTGATTGCATTGTAAGCATGTAATATTTAGTTGCTACTGTATATATGGTAATATACTGAACATCTTTTGAACTGCTTTAAAGATAAATAGATTGATCTAGTTTTTGTTTTTTTTAGCTAACCAGGCTGTGGAAGCACTGAGAAGCAGGAAAAAAAACTGAATAAGGTCAGGGCTAGTTCTGTATTTGATATCATGGGCATCACCTGTCATTGCTTGCATGACATGAGGGTCCTCACAGCTCCTTCAGCAGCAGATTGTTGCACCCATAATGCAAGAAGGAGCAATATATTTTTCACCCAGCTGCATCTGTCTGTTTTATACCAGCACTGCATGAAAACTGTTACTGATCGTATATATATTCATGTACGTGTTTCCTCCCTCTATTTATCCTATGGTTTCTCATCAAGATGGTACAA
>JBBBVU010000013.1:21801502-21811955 GCA_037177055.1 Atherinosoma microstoma
ACACACACACACACACACACACACACACACACACACACACACACACACACACACACACACACACACACACACCTTTAAATTATCTATAGTTCACCCAAGATGTGTGTTCTATACCTTAGAAATGGATACATCTGTAATGTAAACTTTTGGATGAATATATGTCTTGTTTTATCTATCTCAGTCAGAAGCCTTTTAAACTTATTTATCATTAATTTCTTTGTTTCTGCAGTTTGTTTTGAGTCACATGTGAGATGGCAGCAACATTTTGCCCAGAGTGTAACAGCTTAGAAGATGGAACCCACAAAAATATCAGAGACCTCAGGATCAGATAAATAAAACCATTTCTATTGGCGAGTTCACTGGAAACGTCAGGTTCAGGCTGCTGGCTTAGAGGTGAGTAGAGGTGATAATCTTGTATTACTTTTTCAGGAACGGTTGAGTGTGACAGAACGTACCGGAGGATATAATGAGATCCTTGCAGAACACCTCAGTAGAAAGATGAAGATGACTGGTGTAATATGGAATGCTAACAGAGGTAAAAAGGGAGAATATCCAAGAAGTCCAGGGTTCCTAAATCCTTCCAATGAAAACAAGTCCAGAATCCAAACCATTGAAACAATCCAAGATCGACTACCAGGTAAAGCCACTAGAAGAGGGAGACAGGGTTAACAAGACTGGGGCAGGCAGATACAGAAAATCCTGGGAGGGAAAAATAGGTCATACACTGAGGGCTCATATAGGTTGATAAGGCTGGAAACGAACAAAGAACTCTGACAAGCTGGCAAAGAGATGTACTGAGACTGCAGCTTAAAGAAGGAGCAGCACAGGTGGAACACATCAGCAATCAGAGCTGAGGAAGGTTGCTTTCAGAGGAAGCTGGGAATCACCATGCTCAGCCCAAGATCATGGCACAGAGATGTAGAAATCCTAAATAACAAAGACTAAATTAGGTATGCCATTTGTAAATAAATAAAGCAGATATAGCAATATAGCAATAAATCAGAGATGATTTGGTTAATCAAATACCACGAGATGAGTTACAAGAGGAATTAGGCTTCAAGAGTAGCTCACAGTTTTTGCTGTACAGAAACAGAAAGAAAGACAGAAGCTAGTACATTGAAAAAAAAGCCTTGAAGGTAGACATGCAGCAGTTGGAGCAGATAAGGACAATGGCAAGAAAGACTATAAAAGATGCAAAGAATGGAAGCTGTCTCAAGTTTTGCTGTACCGTTGAGTCAGAAGAAGTTATTTTGAGCTTTTATGTACTTCTATAAGTTTTATGGGCAAACCTTCTTCTGACATTAAAGTTGTTTTTCAGGTCTGGTATAGCTGGATTTCCAATAATTTTCCAAATTATTCAGTACAATCACTTAAGTTGTAAAAATGAAAATAAGGTAAGAATGAAAAAGGAAAGAAATGAATAAGAAATTAAATGCTGTCAGAATTTATCGTCATTCTGATGGTTTGGATGAATAACAACAAATCAAATTGCTCCCTGAAAAATGTGAGAGGAGTGAGCTGATAACAGACTGATGCTTTTTACCTGCTTGTGTAGAGTTATGATAAAAGCTTACAGGGAAAGAAAAACAAAAAACGTCCTGCTGGTCAGAGGAATGGAAATATGATGTGATTGCATCGGCAATGATTATGGATGAGCTTATAAATCACACCTGGAAAAATGTAAAACAAGTTATTTATAATGATTGATTGGACTCATCAGCACTGCAGACTCTGCAAGCTGCTTTAAATATGTCTGTGAAAACAATGAGAGCCTGCGGGAAACTAAATTATACATTAAATCTGCAGTGCTTTTACAAAGCCTACAGCCACTCTGCACACTGCCCTGAACCTTAGTTTATAAGTTGCATTACTCTGTCCATCAACAGGACATTAAAAAAAAAAAAAAAGTTATGTCTGTTATAGGGGAGAGGTGAGGTGCATCTGAGAATGGCTAGTCTAAATGTAAATAGGAGTGGCATTTCTGGATGAGCTTACCCTCCTCCTACTGCTCTCATTTGTTGTGGATAACAAAACCAAGCCGGGGATTTCTATTTTGCGATCACTGTTTTCATTACAATCTTTGTAAATAAACTCCTGAAATGATACTGAATAAAGAAAAAGCTTTTTATATTACTGTTTTGCTGACCCTCTTGAACCTCCTCAGCTGCAGCCTCATCTTTGTCCTCGACGGTTACTGCTGCTGCTAAGCAGGGCAGATGTAGCTGTTGAATTCTATTAAAAACAGACTTAGTTTTTGGGAGAGCAAAGATCCAAGTTTAGTAATAATAAAGTGTGACATGAAACTGCTCATTTTTTTCTAGACTAAGTTTAAAACATCTCTTTTTGTTAAAGCTATAGTTAAGGATTGTTCTGACCTGGAAAAACCCTGTGTAACTGGTACAGGGAACGCCACGACTTGTTTTTATTTCCCTGAGTGACAGTTGCTTATTTTGTCCAAGCTTCTGACTTCTCTCAGATATGCACAGTGTATTTTTGAAGCAACATGAAAAGCACAGTAAATATTCCATCAGATGCTGAGGGAAAATGTTTCTGCAACATTAAAGAGTGACAAAGTCAACATGGTGATGGTTTACGTCACATGACTTTGTGGAAAATAGGATTGTTTGAAATGCATTGTTTTTCTAAGAATTCCTATTGTAAATTTCCATCTGAAATGTTTTAGCTGTTTTAGCTTCTGTCTCTTTAAGGTGCCAACTCCTGAGTTGTAAGTATGTTTAACACAAATGGAATGGATTTAACTTGGCCGCATGAATTCAGGCACAGATTTCATTCTTCTGAAAAACTCAAGTCCACACAACACTGTTCACATAAAATAGCTCTGTCCACTGAGAAATATAAAACACCAAGAGAATAATTAAACTTCGAAACAATTTTATTGGATAATTCAAAAGGTGTTAGCTGTCATACATAATCTCCACTTATCTGCTATGTTGTGTAGAACTAGTCAGCATTGACAGGTGATCTCATTAAAGTTGTCTTAAGGTCCTGTTGAGAAAAAGTTCTTATGTTGATCTGTAATGACAACCACTTCATTTTTAAAGTTGTTTTACCAAGTAAAAGACTGACTGGGACTTGCAAGTGGCGCGTAACACTGCTACAGGAATCTAGCAAAATCTGAGATAAAGACATGGATGAAAAACTTGTGCAATGTAAACAAATATACAATTAAGAAGATTGTGGAAAATGTATCTAAACAGGAGACATTTGTGTGAACTGACATTAAGGTAGAACTTATGCACATTTGACTACAAGATGCCGAAACTGAAGGAAAATATCTATTTAATCCACTATTGTTGTTGCTGTTGGCAGGGTTTTTCTTGTACATGTTAAGGGAGGGATAGGGTTATAACATCATCAGTCTAGGGAATATGTTGTGGGTAATAAACACAGAAATGGATGGTGGCGTACACCTAAACTCATCTGGCATGGACGTGGCATATAGTTCTATGTTGGATTATTTGAACTCCATAATTCATATGAAAACATACAAAAAGACCTAAACTTTGCTGGCATCTTCAGTTGCCATGTCAAAAAAGGGGAGATCTAATCATTCTGATATCAAACCCAAGAAATGACTTGCAATTTAACTCTGCTATCATTGGAAATCATCGCTTTTGGAGTCTGAAAATAATATAAAAATGATTGGTTCTCAGGGTGCCAAAAGCAATATTTGCCATACCACCTGAAAGGGGTGGGCGATATATAAAAAATATATCGATACCCAGATTCACAACGATAACTGACATAATTTTGCCGACGTCGGTAAATTCGGTATTTTGAAAAAAATAAAAATGCAAGGGGTTTTTGTCTTTTTTTGGCTGTGTGTAAGAATCGAGGCTATGTTCGTGTCCCTTTTTAAGACGCTGCATTACATGGACAGATTTTGTAGTCACGTGATTCCCAGCATGTACAGAACAGAGAGTGTCACACGGTGGACCCGTACATCTGTCTGACAGTACATTACATCGATAATGAAGGGAAACTGTGCACCAAAGTGCTGTTATGGTCCATTTATTGTTATCGAGATGAACCGCTCAATATATCGTGATCTTGATTTGAAACCATACCGCCCAGCCCTACTACCTGAGTACATTTGGATAAGGTCTGAGAGATGTCTAAGCTTATGAGGATTTCTGCACTCACCTGCGAGGAAATACAAAGGAAACAGGGTGGGGCAAATGTTTGTATAAAGAACGCAGAAAGCAGTACATGAAGAAGAAATTAGGCTTTGTTTTCATTACAATGGTTTGAGAATGGCAGATGAGGCTCAATGTTGTGTTGATACAAATACATGTATCTGTACATTTATTGGACAATTTAATCAAATAATAAACTCAAACTCAAGCTGTAGTGATGTCTGGAAAAATGCATTTAATTGAGTTTATATTCAAAACAGTAGAAAAAGAAATAAAAAAAATATCCCTGGCCAAAACTGAACAGACCTAAAGTTAAAGTGGCATCTTAAGTACTTTAACTAACAGCTCCAGAAGAGTCTCCAACATGTTACAGCACTTTTAACTTTTTAACTGTTTTCGTCCAGTCTTCATTAATAGTCATTAATATCTGACAGTAAGCCAGGGCGGGATCAGCCAGCAGCAGCTTAAGTCTGATCATGGAGCAGAGGTGAACATCTCATGGTCTGACGACCGGGAGCTGGAACTGATGCTGCGCGAGGACCGAGGCTATTGTGTGCTTCTGGATGGGGGCGGAGCTTACGTCAGCACCCACTCATTGAGAAAAGTAAACGTTATGTGCTTTCATGTCGGTTTCCAAAAGTCTCCAATAACACCAGAAAAACTCTCTAGATTGATCACGAGTCGCTCAAGGGGTCTGAATACTTAGCCAAAGTCTCTAAGTTGGCAACACTGCGTTTGCCGAGCTCTGACGTGTGCATCTGTGAAATCAGCGTACCGGAAATCATGCACTGACAAACGTTCCACTTTGTTTGAAACGCAGATTGCTATTAAATGAGTAAATTTTTTTCTTTTGTTAATTTTTTTTGTAATGAATTATTTTAAATTAACGCATTAAAGCCCCACCCCTAATCTGTACATAACTATAATTGTCAGCAAAAAGGAAAAACTCACCAACACTAAACATACTAACACAAACAGCAACAGCAAAAACTTCTGAATGTTTGCTGACAGGTTCAGATTTTGTCTCACCTGATCATATTCCTGAGTTTTTGGGGCCCAGCTGAAAAATCCCAGCAGAGCATACTGTTAGAATGGTTCTTTTATCGGAAGCTCGAAAACAAAAACAGGAGAGGATCTCTTCTTATTTAGCAAAAATTTATTCTGATTTGGGTCACAGGTAAAGCAATGCAGGGGACAGGTCTCCCGGGCCTGAGCTCCGTGCATTGGATGAGTTCACATTGTATCTTCTCGTACAATGGGATGGCTTGACACGCAACCCAGTGTAATTGGCCAGCTATTACTGACATGAGCATGGCATCATTGCTCACGCGATTGATTGGGATGTGCTGTTCAATGTGTGTGAATGTTGAATTACGGCATGTATCTAATGCAACAGACCAGAAAGATAACAAACTGATTAATTCTTAGTTACATCTGGTTCTTGCTTATGTGATGGTGATGTCACTCTAAGTGCTGGGCTGAAGGACACACAGACAGAGCAGAGCTAGAAAACGGTTCAGGACAGGACAAAATATAACAATACAACTATTATTATGGACATATAATTCTCACATGCACTATGACAACTATAAAATTGAGGCAGCAGCACTAGGCTATATACTGTACTTCAATGTATTTCAGAGGAATATATTGTACTTATTAAAAGTACTTACTCTAACCCGTCTTTTCAAATGTGGGAAATTTCTTCTTTCACTTTTCCCTTATTACTTTGCATGAAAATAGTGATGAAACGAACATTGAGATTTGGTTTTCTGGGCTCAGAAAATTTTCTTTCCGCTTAGATGGAATAGCCACCAGACACCCAATATTGCTTGGCCTGAACCTGATAAACTGCAAGGTGTCCTAACCTTTTTAGAGTTGTTTATCTAAACTGTGCTAGCTTTTAATTTAGATTACATCCAATGTTCTTCACATTAATATTATTTCAGCAGGATATTCTTTTATTAAATTATATTCCAATTATAAACATCTCTTGAAAGACTACACATCGTGCTTTCTCCCGCTCATCTCACACTTTTCTGCCTCATCTTGCTCTTTTTTAGCAGATATTATCATGTTTACATGCAGCTTGGCGTGACTTTAATTACCCCTGTAAATGTCAAGGGGTAGATGTTCCACTTCAGCAGTAGACAGGCTATCTTTTTTCACTATAGCTGAGTAATTAATGCACTATTCCATTCCACGATGAGAGTGATAGCAGTGTGTTCCAGTAGTACTTAAAATGATAAGTGAATTCAACCACAGCCATTTTCAGATATGGATCCAGGAGAGAGCCTCTGGCTGACATTGACATTTGAGGTTAAATGTATCAAAGCCAAAACAGACAAGCAACCTGATGGAAAGCCTGGTTGGTACTTGGAAAGAACAGCTTTAAATAATACGCATAATCAGATAGCAAACTGCATGCAGCCAGCCATAGTACTTGGCGTGTTGCTACGGATAGAAAAGAGTATCCATAGACTGAAATGAAATGAGTCAGCTATCAGACCCAGCAGCACTGGGTGATTTGAATTTACTGTCAGGATTAATAGCATCACTAGATTTCGATTTGGTATGTGGATGTTCAGTTTGTGACTGATTATTCACAGGGTGTTTTCCAGTCAGTGCAAGGATGGGAGTTCACTCCGTGCACCCTTTTATTAGACAGAAACCTCAAGAAAGGAATGTCTTACACTTGCTCAGCCTAGCCACCTGTCAACCTCAAAGTGAAATCCTTAATGCTTACAAATGAGATGGGACGACACTTGAGTACAGCTCAGATTGTTTTATTCACTGCTTGAGGACAAATACTTTCTCATGTTACTCTACTTAGTAAATTAGTAAACTTACTATCTTTGTAAATTAAATGCCCCCCCGCATAGTGGAAAGGCTCTGTGGCCGTTATATTAATTTGAATTATTCCATTCGTAATAAATCTGTAAGATAATGTTAGGGGTCAGCTGTTATGTGGCTCTTGTCAAGGGGAAGTTTCTTGTTTCTGAAAGGGGGAGCTAGTTGACAGATAGTGGAGAGTGAAAAATTCCAATTATTCTGGTTATATTTCTCTTTGCTCAAAGAATATGATGGTGCACTGTAAGGGATGTCAGAGCAGAATGACAGAAACTCAAAGGGGTTATCAGTAGCATAGCCAATTACCCTACAGTGGGTCAGAGAGAAAAGTGAGGGTCAAACAAAAGGAGTCCATCAAAAATGCAATTATAGAGCATGTGAAACCACCAACAGATAAGCTTGTGTCCAAACACTGATATTCCAACAGTACAAGTAACATTGACAAAGGAGTATAACTGCGCCTCAATGCATCTACTTATTAAGTTGTAATATAACTGAAAAATAAATCTTTATAATAAAGCTAGAATAAGGCAGTTTGAGGGTTAAAATAGAGTGAGGTCAAATGCCCTTACAGATCAAAACTTTACACATTTTGCTCAAAACACAACTCTACCGACGTTGTGATTCAGTGTCTATTTACCAGATGTAAGCTGGGGAGTAAAGCTGAATAATTTGAGTGCAAAAAAATATACTCATATAAATGTAATGATAATTATGTGAGCTATTCTGCCAGGCACAGTACTTGCAATTTGCAAAATGCTCTCTAATCACAGAGTAAATTTGAAAATGATTAATCATTTAGCTCCCCT
This sequence comes from Atherinosoma microstoma, assembly GCA_037177055.1. NCBI lineage: Eukaryota > Metazoa > Chordata > Actinopteri > Atheriniformes > Atherinidae > Atherinosoma > Atherinosoma microstoma. The sequence goes on from JBBBVU010000013.1 coordinate 21,809,319, forward strand.
AAAAACTTTTGAAATACATTTTAGCCAGCCATTATCTATTCCCATACAACATTTTGATATAGACTGAATTTTTCATTTACAACTAGGTTTTATTCTCTTGCAAAAAAAAAGGAAAGAAAGAAAAAGGAAAAGGCTCAAATGTAATAAAATACAATAAGACATTGTCCAAGAGATCCAAATCTGGAAAGATAAATGCATATCCAGTTATATAGGAAGGCTGGTTAATTCACTATGGGTTTATTTGAGGAATAGCAGTCAAAGTAACAGCTGTCATTCAAATTTCTTTCATTTGTAGGAATGAACTCTTTTCTGGCTCAGCAGATTATCTGTTGTTATAATGAAAATGTATGTGTGATCTGACGTCTGATTAAATTAAATGTGTTCCTTTGGCTGTGATGCTTGTACACAAATGGATAAGAGTAATGCAGAGAGAGTAATGCATTGCTGAGATAAGGAGCTGTTTGTCTTGAGGTAACTTTATGTTTGTCATAAATATAAAAATACATACTTGTATTGAATTACAGAGTTCACAGTCTTGTAAGAATAGTACCAAGCTGCTCACCCAGGTGAGATTTAGATTCTACTTTGTACATGTAATAGCTGATGGTAAAAATAATGGTGCTGGCTAGAAGATGAAAAAAAAAACTTCACTTGAACTTGTTAGTGTTAATGATCTCTTCTGCTGTGAAATTTCTATTTCCTTTTTTTGCATTTAATTAACATACTAGATAGAGTCTAGAACCTGTCTGCAGTGTTGTCAGCTGATCTAATGTTCCCAGTTTATTCATATATATCCTGGTTAACTATCAACATATTTTTCTGGACCTTAAATATTAAATGCACAGTTGCTTCTGCTAAATTGTAACTACCTTTTTTTTTTTTAGATTATGAAACAACTAGACATTATTGCTGATTTACTTTAGAAGTTTTTTTAGAATTATTTTTGGAAAATATTGAAATTGGATTAGTTTTGTTTATCAGTCCCTTTACTTATTAAGAAGTGATGTGTGGTTTCCTACAGCCTACTGAAACCATACACAGTAACAACAACAGCAATAATGATTCAATGATTCACAATAATATTCAAGTAAACTGATTTGGTAATGGAAAATGTCGGTTTCAGCAGGGATCCAATTACAGATATCAGAATCAGATCAGAACCTCCAAAAAGTGGATCAGTGCTTCTCTAGATTTTGGTAAAGTGTGTTTTTGGAGTTAATTGGTAGAGGTTCATGGCTGTGTGGGACAAGAAAGCATGTATAGAAAACTGGACAAGGGGTAACTGGTTATGAGCTTTTATAAACTAAGTGTTTTTTTCAAAACCAGTTAACTCTGTGAAAACAAAATCCACATGAATACCACCAAAATCAAGGGATACCCTCCTATAACAGACTCTTCCATTCCTATAAGCTGATCACCTGATGGAAATGGATTATTTGAGCTTTTAATGCCCATCTGTTTATTTGTCACTTGACTTTAAAATCAACACGTCCCTAACATTGACCAACTCTGCGTCAAGATGTCACGTAAGTTAATTTATCTGGATGTTTATTTTTTTAGAGGTCACGTAACCTACAAAAATAACATGTATATGACACTACAGGTGTATAACTAAAACTTTGTGTGATACAGTCTGTTTTGAAGCAGTTTGTGGCATCATTGATTTTAATTATCCTACATCAGTGAGATCCAGAGGTGAATCCCCCCCCACCCTCCTTCCAACACAACCTATAAAGCATTCTGACATGGGGGTACACACTACTAAAAAGATATGGGAATTAATGGTAGTCTGGAAAACTGGGACAAATCAAAGTTTTTTTCCATTAGCCCATCATTTCATTAGGGTATTATTTTTCTTGACTTTTGTTTGTGATAAAATATGCACAATTTCTTAAAAATAGATTTGAATGAGTCCAAGTTAAAAGTGTCTTGCAACCAAGAGGCTAGCATGGTGGTGCAGTCCTTCAATCTTCCTCCTGCTCCTCTGTACCTGATATGGCTTGTGGTGTGGCCAGGTGGAAAGGTAGGTGCCTAAATACAGACAATGCTGTTATCAAATAGTCTTTGTCCATCCAGAATAGCAGTAACCAAACTGTCTCTGTTGCCTTAGCTAGGCTATTTATTATGAATTAGCTTGTATGACAATCAGATTGGTTCAAACTGATGTCTGTGAAGCGCCCTGAGTTGACATTTGCCCCTTTCACACTAGCACCTAGTCAGCCCAGCCTTCAATCAGCCGACACCACACCACCCCGGGTTTCGTCTGTTCCCATACAGTCGCGGCCGTCCTCAGTGTGGGCGGGGTCTTCATAGCGGGGTCTCATGAAGTCATTTGTTCGCGACACACGCACACCGCTAGCAAGCAAAGGAACGTCCTCATGTCTGTATATGACCACGGTGTTGGTTTTCGAGATTCTAACGCTTCTTTCTCTGTTTCTCCTGCTGCTAATGTTTCTCTGGTCTCAGCTTTGGGTTTTGTTTTTGGCGTGGTCTGGAGTTGCACTAATGAGTCATCCCATGGAGTCAGATTCTGGCCAATAGCGGCCTGCAATCTGCACAAGTCACCATTTTCGGCCCCACTCGGCCCCTTCAGAACCTCGATGGAGTAGGCGCTAAAAGTGTATCGACTCGCCCCGG
>JBBBVU010000013.1:21812055-21837016 GCA_037177055.1 Atherinosoma microstoma
TTAGATGCAGAGGACCACACAGGTGAACAATAATCCAGGTGACTCAAAATTAAAGATTTAGCCACCTGTTCCACAATGATGCTGCTGCTACTTTTAGTGATGATGTTTTGTTTTGATATTTCATTGGTTTAATGCAGGTTATTGCACATAATGTTTGATCATATTTGTCATATTATTATTATATATGTTTTATTTTCCATTTAATAAATGGGAATAATCTCATATTTATGTGTAGTTTAATTATCATTTATCAAAAGATTTATTTTCATCTTATTTTTGTTTAATTTACTCATCAGTATAATTTGTTATTGTTTTTAAATGATTTATTTCAAGTATTTATGTTCTTGAGTCTGATTTATATTGTATATTGCTCTTGCAATAAAGATATTAATACTGATGGTACTATCGTGATTTTCCCTTAAGGGCCAAAAAGCATCGATATCTGTATCAATGAAAAGGTACCATAAACTAATGGTTTCGTAACAACAAGAAAAAATTGGGTATCACCCATCACTGGCCATGTGTCTAAACCCCACTGCAGAGCAAAATAAACCAAAGTGTAGCAAATAAAAACAAAAAGGAAACAAACAAAACAAAACTTGACCAGGGCAATGGATAGTCCAACTCTGGACTGGATTAATAAACAATGTGGGTATGAGAAAGGTACTTTCTGCCTTCATATAGTATGGGAAAGATGATCATTTCCATTTGTGAAGTGGAAATTACAAGTGTGTTGTGTTCAAGTGTTTTTGTTGTCATAGTGAAGTAAAACATTGTGGACCCACTGCAGGGGCAGGGGTGACATCCTAGTCCATGTCCAACTTGCCATCTCCTTCACGTTGATAGAGTGTTTGGGCTATGGGCTGGGTCATCTCCTGGTCCCAGTATATCACGCTGTCACTGGCAGACCAAATAAATTCACGTGAGAAAATTGCCTCCAATGCACAGTAGCCTACCCCACTGGAGTCTATCCTCGACTGACTGCTAGCTAGCAATCGCTCTTGGGAGGTAAAACCCAACAATAATGTTATTTTTAAAAACAACACTAAGTTTAAATGGCAATGCTATTAAAATTCTCTATGCCACATGTAAGCTACAACTAACCAACTAGCAAAGAAATTTTAACAGAATGCAATTCACAATACTTTCGTTGCTCTCTGCCATGTTGAAAGGTCAACGTTTATCTCATCTCGGCAGCTCAGGTATCATAAAAAATCTTCCAGCTTTCCAGTGAAAATTACAACACGAGTGGTTGTTCATGTGCAATTTTGACATCGTTTTTTTGGTTATATGTCCTATAGGACATGAAGGCAGCATTAGTGTCCAACAAAGTGTCTTCTCTCGTCTCCCTCTCTGTAGGGTCTTGTTTGCAGCCTGTCACTCATCCTGGCGTCTCCCGGTTGCACTCCGTCCGTCACCGCACTCAATCAACGATCCAGAGAGCATACAGACCCCCGTGACATTTATTTGAATATGTGATCTGTAACGTGAAAAAATAAACCAGCAACAAATGAGTTGAATTCAACTAAAAAAAACAGATTCCTCAAAAATTATTCCATGACAATTGCTCACAAGCTATTTGTTCACAAGACAATTGCTCACAACACTAAAAGAAAAAGAGATAAATGCTAACAAATAGTTTTAAAATCTATACTTACATAGAAAACATGATTGTATAGAGATATAAAAATATGAAATATCTTCACATATCAATTCAATTATGAAAATAGAATATTTTCAAAACCCAATGTAGCTATTGTTATAATATGTACATAAAATTGATTTCCTTAGTAGTTCTATTTCACATAAGGTCACACTTTATTTCACACACTAGTGAGACAAAGTTAAAATTCTTTGACTATGACCTTGGCTTTTATAGATGGGGCTATACTCCTTTGGTTGGTCTTACCTCTCACACACCATGTCACCCTTTATTCATCACATATCACACAAATTGTTTTGAGAATTGCCATGACATAGTCACAAAGCTTAGGTCCCTTTTAAGGATGAGTTACTCAGAATAAAAACACCTACTAAGTCATTAGTGTAGTTCTAGATACTCAGTGTGGTAAGTACTTTTGAGCAGTTCTGGTATATGATGAGCTAGGACCTGTGTCCATGTATATGGATGACATGACAGACCCCATGGCAGTATACTGTCATTAAGCAGTATTTAATTGTCTCATTATGATGATTATCTTTATGATTACCATTTCATTTGTTAGGGAGATGTATTTAAATGTTCTATACCGCTTAGTCCAATCAGGGTCATGGGGAAGCTGGAGTCTATCCCAGCAATTAGCAGGTGAGAGGCAGGGTACACCCTGGACAGGCCGCCAGTTCATCGCAGGGCCAACAAAGAGATACAAACAACCACTCCCTCCAAGGAAGAATTTAGAGTGACCAATTAACCAAACATGAATGTCATTGGATGGTGGGACAAAGCCGGAGTACCCATTGAGAACCCATGCATACACAGGGAGAACATGCAAAGTCCACACAGAACAACCAATGCTCAAACCCCTCCCCAGCTGAGGCTCAAACCAGTGATGCAAGGAAGAGGTTTAGTTTAGTTTATTTAGTTTATTGTACAGGGACAATATACAGTAGCATTGGTCACAGTACCACCAGACAGTAGTTCTGAGCTAATTTCCATCTGCTGTCCCTAAAACACAGAAATACATTACACATAGAAAATACAAAGCATATGCAGATAATAGTAAAGAAGTACATTGCATAGTAAAATACAGTGAAATACTAGAGAAAATATAATAGTAGTTATAAAAGCAAATATAATTTTATCATACCTCACTGTGCCATATAGTTGATCCAAAAAATAGATGGTAGATAGATGGTTCTTTTGTTTCTGTGCAGAATATTTTGAAGTGTTGTGATCACTCTCACATGCTTAGGTCTATGTGATATGTCTTCTGTGACGTGCAACAGAAGGTTCAGTAAATTTTGTTTTCTTTTTTAAAAATAAAGACTTTAAAACAATTTGTGAACATTTGTCTCTTTTTTCTGTTAGTGTTGAGAGCAATTGTCGTATGAGCAATTGTCTGTGCACCCTCCAAAATAGCCAGTTTTTGAGCATCTATAATCATAACATGATTATAGATGCTCAAAAACTGGCTAATTATTTCATATAAAATTTGAAAATCACAAGCCTGCCACAAGGGCAATGGAGTCCAGAGACTCATGACAAAATCAATTGTGAAAATGTGCACCATGAGAACACCAGCCAGTTTTAGTGATAATGATTAATAAACTACACATATTGATGCAACATTCACAAACAACTCAACCTTAACAACATAATTACCAATGACATCTCGGTGGTATTTACACAAGAAACTTGGTGGACAAAAACATATTAGGAAGAAATTCAATAGAGACAATGATGGATGACAGATGGTACTGGGTGCAGCCGTCTTCAAATCTGGACTCTTGGGATCCTCTGCAACTTAGGAGTTCTCCGTTAAGAAAAACTATTTCACTTAGTCATTTCAGGCAGAAATTCCTTCGAAAAACTAATTCCGATAACAACTGGAACACATGATTAGTCTGGCATGGAAGCCTGGAGCAGAGGGGGGGCTTGTCCAAATGAAGCCTGCATCTAGGCCCGTGTTTTCTGAATATCACGTGGTCAAAGACAAATGAGGTCCTGTTTGTCTTAAATAATGCGACTGCCTCATTGAGTAATTTGAGTTGCTGAAAATGCAGCGGGAAATACAGGAAATGTTCTTTGTGATCGGAGGTCATTTCGAGGATCATTACATGCAGGAAATTGACTATCATAAGTGCCTCTAAATGTCAACCACCAAAAAAGTAAATGACATTGGCAATTTGGGAGCATTTTAACATGATTTCTCTCTCTCCTTTTAACTTTATTGATTTATATAACATGATTGACTTGTACCAGGATGATATATTAATAAAACTTGTTACCACGTTCAGCACAGATTAATTTAATCTGACTTTACAATACTTACTATGGGGATTCTGACAAAACCACAACACTTGCATATTTATGTTTACAGATACACTGGAATGTAGCCCACATGTAATATCACAGGACTTCTGTATATCAAATAATGCACAGATATCAGTACTCCTAAATGAGATGTTAAACAGGGCTCCAAGTGATGAAGCTTATAGCTAGTGATGTTACGCTCGAATCAGATGGCTCAACTTTGCATTGATCTTTTAAAGTGCAAGTATCACGTCAAGACGTCTTGATGGCTCGCTTCCACCGTATGAAAAATCACTTGACCCTCCAATTGAAGCTTCTTCACACGCGCATTACCAATCTGTCAAGCAAGATTTTAATTCAGGGCGGGGTTTTCAATTTCTCAGTGCTTGTAAACGGGCACAGTCCATTCAAACTTTACGAGAGGAGCTTGATTCTGTCACATTTGTGCCTACATCTTCTGCCAGGAATCTTGGTGTCATGGTAGACAACCAGCTGAACTTTAAGGTGCATGTTGCTTCGGTTGCACGGTCTTGCTGATTTGCTCTTTACAACATCAGAAGGATCAGATCCAACTGACAGAATACACGGCACAGCTCTTGGTTCAGGCTCTGGTCAATTTATGCATTGACAACTGCAATTCTTTACTGGCAGCCCTGCCGACATGCTCAGTTGAACCTCTGCAGATGATTCAGAATCCAGCAGCACGACTGGTCTTCAACCAGCCCTAAGGAACTCATTACACTACACTGCTGATCGCTCTTCACTGGCTTCCAGTTGCAGCGCGCATCAAATTCAAAGCTCGGCATCTAGCTTACATAACAATAACCCAAACTGCTCCTGTCTACCTTCACTCCTTAATCCAGAGCTACACTCCCTCTCGATAGTTACGCTCTGTCTGTGAAAGACGCTCAGTGCTCCAACCACAATGTGATACCAAATCAGTAGCTTTTCCTCTGTTGTTCCCCGGTAGTGGAACGATCTACCAAACTCTGTCTGATCTGCAGAGTCCTTATCTAATTTAAAGAGCATGCTAAAGACTCAGCTGTTCATTTCCAAACTTAACTCAGCACTGAACAAGCTGCGTACACTTACGGTCAGGGTGCGATTTGTAAAAAAACCAGAGGGGGGGATAATTTTGAGGAACATTTTTATTCAGAAAAATGACTAAAACAGGAGACCAACAGTAACAGGCTATGAAAGTTGTTGTTTCTTGTGTGAACTTCACTTAGGCTATAGGCTACAACCGAGGCGAAGGCGGTAGGTCTTTTTAAAAAAAAACTTGAACTGAAGCCCTGCATTTGCAGAAAAATTTGCTCATATATTGAACTTTAAATGAGCCACATGAAAATGTTATTTTTTCTTTTGTGGTTAATCAGGGCGCTACAAAAAGTCTGGTCTGATAACGCATTTCAGTCTTTTTCCTGCTTTTGGATCAATAGCGGCTATTGACACTGGAAGCTGTCCCTGTGAACACTGGGAGCGTGGAGACACTGGGGAGAACTTTTTGCATGCTCTGTGAGACAGTGACATTTTAACTGAGGCAACTCCTTCAGGAACATATGGGACTGCAAGAGTTTTGTGGATGGCGAAAGTTTATCATACAGTAGAAGATGCGCCCCTCTTCATCAGAGGGCCAGTTTGATGGATGAAGAGCACTGGCAGCACTGAGCTTAATGTTGTCAGCCAGGGAGACAAAGGCTACGTCTACACTGCCGGCAAAAGTGACACAAAATGACATAAAACTGATTTTAGTCCAGATCCGATGATTAATTACATTACAAGCAAATAGTGACCTGTTTCATGCTTCAATGTAGACGCGTGCCGGCAGGGCGCTTGGTGTTTTAGCAGAGGAAGCAATCCAAAGTCTGTGGTGTTTTATTGTTAAAATCGTCCGGATCCACTTTGCTTTTCATCGAATGACTTCCTACCTAAATGACCCGCTCTGCTCTACCGTGAGGAGGTTTTCAAGCGGCAAACATAGCACAGCTGCGTTGCGTATTTTAGAGAAGCAGAAAGCGACGGTGCTTCTGTAATGCTTCAGAAACACTGCGCAGCGCAACTGGTGGGACCCCTAGTGGGATGTGAGTGGTTGAAACCAGCTGCAATCGCACCCTGCTTACGGTCAAGACGATGATACTGTGTAATGAAATCGTGATCTCAGATTTAAACAGGGGACTATTGTATGGAGGGGAAAAAAAACAAAAAAAACACCGCCTCTAGCACTTCAGGGAAGCACCTGTGTCCAACTGGACTCAGCAGTCTGACTAGCACTTAATTATGATGTCCCCTCTTGTTTGAATTCTTGCTTGTGTTGTTCTCATTGTCAGTTGTAAGTCGCTTTGGACAAAAGTGTCTGCTAAATTACTGTAGAATAGAACAAAAAAGGTCAAGTATCTGATTTGTGCTGGAGAACTGGCCTTTAGTAATTGCACCTCTTCAATGCTAAAGCACCTTTGCTCAAAACATCCAGAAACCAGACCCAACGCAGCTGTACCTGCTGCTGTCACTGGAGTAACTGGACAAGGTGCCACTAGCATTGCAACTAGTATTGCAACTAGCATGTATGTTAATTCAAAATATTCAAAACAATGATAATACCTATTATGTGTCCATACTTGTTCACATTTTCTTGTTTAAAGGATGACAAGCTGAACTGGATAAGGCCTTAGCAGGACTACCAGACAATTTCTGTGGTGGAAGATGAAGGCTTTAAAGCCATTGTTAACAACTCGACCCAACATAGGCTATGCCCTGCCCACAAGAAAAACACTTGAGAGTCATGGTAGAGATAAAATATAAAGAGGCCAAAAAAAAAAAAAGAAGGCTATAGTTGAGCTGGCATAGACTGGCAGGCAGCTTGACAGCAGATATGTGGATGTCTGTGAATACAGATGCAATCCTTGGGGGTCACTTGTCATTATGTAGATTAGGTACTTTAACCGTCATCTGTCCTGTTAAGTGTTACTAAATTTACTCAGTCCGAGACAGCCGAAAATCGCGGAACATCTCATTGATGAACAGAGCCAGAAAGACGAGATGCATTTGTCTCATCACTGACAATTCTGCAAATATTGTGGCTTGCGCTAAAATAGGGCTACGCAACATACCTTGTTTTGCACATAATTTAAATTTAGTGGTAAAAAAAAAGGCACTGGACTCAACACCTGAACTTGCAGATATCCGTACAAGAGCTAGAAAAGTTTATTTTTTCAAAACAAGCACGAGGACCAAGGAAAAGCAACAGAAGCTGAGGTACAACTAAAGAAACCTCCACATAAACTGGTTCAAAAGGTTGAAAGCAGGTGAAATTCAACTTTCTGCATGTTGCAACGTCTGAGCAGCATGAGCCAGTGGGAGCAGCACTGATGTCTCTTACAACAGATGTAGTGTGTGCCACTAAGTTTTATGGACTATGACACTATGGCTGAGTGCCTTGAGGTTTTGGGACCGCTATCAATACCTTCAAGTGAGCTTTCAGAAGAGAAGAAGCTGTCTGCATCCAAACTCATACCCATAATTCGAATGATACAGCATAAGATCACGACAGTGGCCCTGAATGCAAACCCCATAAACACATCACTAAACATAACAACAAATTAAAAAAAACTACAACAAATAAAAAAACACAACCACATTAACCTACCGGAAGAGGTAGGTAGCAGTGGACGACATGAGACATCTCTGATTGGACGACGGAGCCCTTAGGATTTTGAACCAGAAGAAAATCCTCCCTTGTACACAACTCCTGAGCCAAAATCTGCTGCAGTTTTTTTTATCAACAGGTGCAGTATGGAAAACACCAGGGTCTTGGCAATGGCAACTGTCCTGGAACCAAGATTTAAAACATTAACATTTGGTAACCAAACTAGTGCAGAAGAGGCAGTTTCCAGTCGCCACAGAACGTGCAGGATACATGAGATGTGAACATGTCTCATCCTCAACATCACAGGTAATAGCTTACTCTTAATTTTAGTACTACTTATATAGGCTCTGTCAAAGAATTCTATTTATTTAAACTGTTTTTTTGTTGTTTTTTACAGCCCCCATCCCAATGCCCCTCTCAGCTTCACTATAATTTTGTAAAGTTATTGTTCTAAGAGTCCCTAGTTGCAAACAGTATCTGTTATAAACAGTATTTTGTGCTGGCACAATCACACTTAGAGACGCCTAAGCTTTGAAGCCTCATTATTATTTGCCCATTACTAGTTACTAGTCCTGTTTTTGTCACCAGTTGTGCTCATTTCAGCAAATCAGTAAGCGATTCTTTTCTGAATGTGGTCTTCTGTTGAGTTATTTTCCCTCTTTGTAGAGCATTTTTGCTTCTCTGCATTAAACCTTGAGTTAAGTTCACTTGCTTGCCTCTCACCACATTCCCACATTTGGCTCCTACTTCCTTCTCTCCTGCTGTCCTGATCCTTGACAGACTAGGGTCCTTTTCTAAACTTGCCCCATTGGTTTTGGTTTCTAGATCTGATCAAATAGTTTGTGTCTAATCCTAACCAGGAGATTTGGGCTCTGTCCTCATGCACTGGTATTTTTGACAAATGCAGATTTATGCATTTGCACCTTTTGTACTGATGCAAAGGCAGTTTTGAGGCACTGAAAACAACCTTTTGGGAAAACACCCTCCAGGGTAAAGATTTTCAGATAATCTGACTGCACTATTTATGTATTGACATGATAACTGCCATTTTTGGCTTGCCACAACACAGAACCATCTGAGGAATAGCTGGAATGTGCAGTCAACACAGGAGATTCTGTTACCTTTTGGATTTTCCAGAAGTGTTTTTTTTTATTTTTTATTTTTAATTGTAAATGGTTCCATGTGGAAGTGATTTTATTTTATTTTTTGGGGGTGGGGGTGGGGGGGTATAGGAGGAAACAACTTATTTGGCAAAGCACTTGTGTTCATGAGAACATAGCCTTGCTGTGCTTTAAGCCAACCAATTATATTTAATAAACATGATATAAGCCTAAACATATCATAATAGTAAGTTTAAAATACATAAACAACTAAACTGTCCAAAACTGGTCTCATGGTTCACTCCTTAGTTTTGCAGTTCAAGTAATCTGTTACTTGTTATTTTCATAAAAGAGCTTTTACTCTTTACATTTTTGTTGCTACGTGACAAAAAGATAAAGAGAAGAAAATACAATTCCTGACTTGCTCTTTAAAGGAAACTCTGACTTGGAGGAACAATAGACATGATCTTAAAAATACTCTTAGGTTTTGTACATTTTCCAAAATGTATTTAACTTGTAAAGTTTAACTTTAACTTGTAAATCGTTGCTGCGACCTTGGAATGATATAGAAGTACATTGGATTAATGTTTTCTATTTAGCCTTTTCAGTTTGAACCCGTGTGCATTGACAGAGAGAACAATGATGAAGAAAGCACTAAGAAGACACTTAAAAATGAAGATGATTAGATGGATGTAGAGGACAGAATGGATAAAAAATAGCTGCTGTTTTTTCAGCAGATGCTTGTTAATATTAAATCAGAGAGAAAACTTTTGCTGCAAAGAGCTCCACTTTCAGTCAGCAGCTGTTCAGGGTAAGCATCGGGATCAAATGTATTCTAATAAAGATGAGAGTGATACACATTATACAATAATATATAATGAACATGCTAAATCACACAAACAAGTTGATTATGTTTAACTGTGCCAATATACTGTATATCTTACGCATAATAGCCCACAAACTTTGAGGCAGTTTGCCTCAGACTGACAAACAAGACTAACAGTCTTCCTCTGGTTTTTCCAGGTGTTTTACCTGCGTAAATTAGATCCATAGTTATCGGGTAACAGATAACTGCCCGCCACTGTATCACTGCATCCCAATGTGCTGTCCTCTGTTTGAGTTGCGGCATCAGTTATAGCTGAAGAAACCTGAACGGCAGGAGAGAATGAAGCAGTGAGTTGTCAGGTTAAGATACGAAGCATCCAGGATCGTGTCAAATGGTTCACTCTCACAGGCTGTGATGAGAGGGGCGGGTTGTTTACATCCCAGCAGAAGAAGATCCAGTGTGTCCCGTCGCTGACATTTCTGCCCGTATTTTTTGCTCTTTAGCCTGAGGTGTTTAGGTGTCATGTGAGAGAACAAAATTGGCTTCAGACTTCCTTTATAAGCACAAGCCCTGTTAGCACTTTTAGCAGCTGTGGTGAACAAAATAACTCTAAGGTGATGTAAAAGAAGTATCACAAATGTAAACATGGGTCCTTGGGAAGTTCATAAAGTTCATAGACTTTCTCCCATTCAGCTCTCGTCTTCCTATCACTCACATTACTACCTTTTGACTGTGAATTGCAACCAGAAGAAGTAAGTGTGGCATAGTTTCTGCATGTCTGTTTCAGGGTAAAAGAAAATCTAGCCACAAACAAGTCACATTTGTCCTCCTTGTCTTGTGTCTTGTTTTGAGAGTAATCGATTTACGAAAGTAAGTACATTTTATTTTTTAAAGCACCTTTCAATATTAAAATCACAGTGCTTCACAATAAAACACAAAACAACACAGGAAACAAGAAAAAAATAAAATAAAACTAAGCAAAAGCAAGTTTAGAAAGATTTTTGAAAGAGATAAGTGAGTCCACAGATCTCAGAGTGAGAGAAAGGGAGTTCCAGAGGGAGGGGGCCACTGCTGCAAAGGCTCTGTCACCTTCGGTTTTCAGCTGTGTTTACTTCACAAGCAGCAGACACTAATCACGTGATCTCAGGGACCTACTGGGGACGTAGGGCAGCAAAGGTCAATTGTTCCAGAATGCATTGCACAGGTAAAATAATGGCAACCTTAGTAGGTCAAACACATTATAAACATATACGATTTTTAAAGTAAGTACAAGTTTTTACGTGCCACTAACAATGAATTTTAGTAGAACAAGAAAATCAAATCAAACTTTATTTATAGAGCACTTTTCATACAATTTTCAAAAAATAATAAACCACAAACCTTTACACAAGTATAGAGTATTTCAGGCCTTCCCATAATGCCCTGCGCAGCCCGTTGTTCCGGTGACGTTGTCTACATTGAATATGCTTGGTAGTCCTAAAATATCATGCCATAACTGCCAATCCTGGGGTTGTTTACATGTATAGTGGATGAGCTTCAGACATATTCTTCACCAGTCATGCTGAAAAGTTTATTGAGGCATTGCAATTAGCTAAAGAAAAGGTTTTGGCCAGTCCCAGGTTTTTCTTACTTCTTCTTACTATATTGGTCATTAATCATAACTACACATTTTATTATTAGTTAATTAATTTTAGCTATTAATACATTTTATTTGATAACTTTTAATCAAATATTAATTAAAACCTCTATGCCTGAGTACATGTTACAGTGTCAAACATAACATGGCAGTATCTGGGAGCATACTTTTTTTTTTTTTTTACTGTTTATTAAATTATTCACACCTCTACTATATCCGTGTGAATAACACATATTGACTGAAATCTCTCTTGCAGAGGTAAGGATAACAAAGAGCATGGATCTACTCCCCCACTTTGCAGGTAGTTTATTCCCCTGCCAGAACGGCTGTTATTCACATAAGGATAAACATCGATGACGGCATCAAAACTGCATAATGCACGGATCTGAGTCGTTTAATCAGCCCACGGTCACACACAGTAAACATTTTATAACAAATGTTTATTTAAATTTTTTTATTGTTTAACTTCCTAAATACGCTGAAGTATATGAACTATTTGGTGTTGGCCTCGATGTACTTTTTATGTCAAACAACATTGTCCAGAGAATCCATGCTACAGCGAGTTTCTCTCATTCGCCAACCAAAACCAGCTGATCTGAACCAGTTCATTAACACGTTGCTATGGTGACTCCCGTAACAGTGATATAACAATGTTTTACTGCCGAACTACATGTGCATATGTACGAAAATAATGCACGCCTGTTGACATTAAAATTGTCATTGATCATAGTATAATCCATTTCAGGTTGGATGTTCCCGGTCAGTGATTTCAGGCTTCCTGGTGTGAGATGGAGGTGTTTCTTCAGATCGTTCTGGTTTCTTCTCATTTGGTTTTTGCTCCCCGTTGAGTTATGTGTTGTGTTATGTGTGTTGGCCTAGCAAGCTTGTTCTTCAGGTTCCCAGTGAAAACATCTGGGATCACAATGCTGTCAATGCCAGAATTGGTCCACTCACTTTCCCCAACCATTTGAATTCCCGAATCTAACATCACCAAAGACAGAATGGCAGGCTCAGATAAACCTGCCACATAAATGTTTTTATCACTGGCTTCTTTTCTGAGGTCTTTGACACCCATTTTTTGCATGTTTGGTAGCGTTTACACTGCTCTGACATGCTTAGCAAGAGTTTATGTACATTGTTGAGTCAACCGGAACAACTGGTACGCCCGTTGCATTATGGGAAGGGCTAAAGTTCTGTATAAAACATCCAAGTTCAATAGCACATACCTGATCATACTCTCTTTTTCACACATGCATCATCACACTCACACCCACATATCAAAGCCAACAAGTGCTAATAGTCAGATTTCCTTTTAAAGTAGAAAAAGCAGTAATAGTAAAATGTACTGTGCTTGGATGATAAGTGTTTTTCTCAGCAGAGAAGAGCTCTACATCAGATCTGAAGAAGCATCTGCAGACTGTGCTAGACTCCACATAACTGGTGATTTTAAAGGACAAGCTACCTTTTGACTCAACTAAAGCTGCAGCTCATAGGGAAATTAATGTTGCTGTGCTGAAGGAGATGCTGCTACTGTCGAGTTTCCATGTTTCTGTGAGATCATTCATAGTATTTCAATAAATTGCTATGTGTTGTTGTTATGTTCAATTAATAAGCTGTCTAGAGATCCTCACACGATTCATTTTATGTTAATTATTTGTGGAAGAATTCATTAATAAAGCACTAAAGGCAATAATGACTCTGTCATTACTGTCATTAGTCTACAATATGTCTAGGAAATGACTGAAACAAAACAGACTGGCAAATATTCAAAGGACACAAGAAACTGCAAGTTTAAATTTGGTAATGCAAAAGTACACAAGTTAATTTTCTCAGCTTATAATGCAATGCAAGTATTTACTTTATAACAGCAGTAATCCTATGTTATAGTTACTTTAATAAGTAATATTACCCAACACTGCTGACAACAGGATGGCTTAAGAACCAATCAGCTGAAAGTTCTCTAGTTATGTTCTTGTACATGAGATCTTGGCTACACCAACAGATGTTTAGCCTGACAAATGCTGAGGTAATCTACTGTGCACTGGAGGTGGAGAAGTTAAACTAGTTATATTCATAACAACCACATTTTTAAGTTAACCTGATTTTGAAATACACTGTCAGCCACCAATTTTAACATTGTAAATGTTATTTTGTATTTCCCCAGGAGATTTTAGAGTATAGCATCATCCCTGCTGCTTGGTGCAGCAAAGCTGTCATCATCATTCATTAATAGCCAGAGGGTTAAATAAATGCTCAGTTTGTCAGAGTGCAATTTTGTACAAATGAGTCCCTGTTTTACAGGAGATAACAGTTAGGAGTCACTGACAACTCCACCTTCCTGAGCTTTTCAGTGGGACAGTCTGGTGTTTACTCACGTACAATGGATGGGACTGTCTGCAGACACTCAGTGGAAGCATATTTCATGTCCAGATATTGGGTATGCTTATGCTAACAATCAGTGTGCAATGGATAGAAAGACATAAAGATAAACTTTCTAGATTAAAAAAAAAATAATTGGTTGTTTTTGTTGTGCATATTTTTTATTCAGGTAATTACCTGAAGAGAACCCCCCACCCTGTTCTTTGATAGAAAACACATTGTTTTTCCTATATCATCACAATAATCTTTCAGTAACATCTAATGTGGAAGTGGGCGGTATGACTCAAAATCACTTATTTTACTCAGACACCACTCGAGAACTTGAACTGATTCATATTTACAAATCCATTAATTTTTGCCTCCCACACATCTGAAAGGGCAAGAAACAAATCTGAACATAGTTGATGGTCCGAATAAACCAATTAACCAAGATTTTCTTGTACAAATCTTGACCACGATTATTTGGCCAAAATAATTTGGCCAAAATCTGGTAAATATGAAATTAATAAAAAAAATACAAAAAAAAAACCCATTTGGGATAACAACATTTGAGGCAATCACACATATTATCAGTGAACTTCATTTTTGTAGAGGAACAAATTCAAAGAAATATCTGATAATGTCTTTAGAAAAACAAAAAAGACTTCCAGTTTATCAGGATGTGTTTAATGGTGTTAAAACAGTGATTTTCAAAACAGCAATTCAGTAAAATCATGCATCAACTGTCAAAAAATAAAGTTATAAGAATGCACATATCATAAAAAGCCAGCAATTATCTTTCAGATTTTGGAATCTATAGGAAAAGGCTAGAAATATCCTATAAAATATTACACAATATAGAGTGAAAAGCAATTTTGAGCTGAAAGACAAATCCACTTCCTGCAACAATGGTGAAAATGACAATGCACATCTAAAGGGGACCTCAGAGAATAAAGAGAATTGGGGGAGGAAAAAGAGGACGAAAAAAATGACAAAGACTGTCTTTGAAGATTGCTCAGAAGGATATATAAGCATGGGAGTATGTGAGTGTGTGCATATACATATGCAGTGGGAAAAAAGGAAGGGGGTGTGTTCTCATGGAGACAGGGGATGGCTTATTAGAAAATCATACCTCTTAGCCAATGGTTTCCAAGAGAGAGGCAGATGTCATTTGACTGAGACGTACCACCTCCCAGAGCCAGCACATCCCTTTCAGTGTACCGCGGCGCTGTGTGAGAGCACCACGAGCACTGCTCTCTCCTCTCTGTCTGCCTTTCTCTCCCGCTGTCCACACTTTCTCGCTGTGTGTCTGATTTCTCTCCGTCCATCTCTTTGTTGTTCCCACACCCCCTCTTCTTTCTCTTTCTGTGAGATAGGATCTCACAGATAGGATCTGTTACACTCAGCACCAGGTCCACCAAGAGCCTGGTAAGTCTTTTTTTGTTATTTGTTCACTTTGAACTGAGGGTCCGTAACTGTGGAAAAACAAAACAAACTAGAAAGAAATCCCTGATTGCTTGCTTTCCAGTGTGCTCTAATTGATTTCTTCACATTTGTAGTTTCTCCTCATACTGTTCACTGTGATGAATTTGAAGTGCAGCTAAGAGGAACAGGGGAGCTAAGTTGTTTCAGACCTTTGTGAGGCACATAAATCTGATTTCATAGGCTCTGTCATTGCAACTAAGTTGTGCCATTAACAGCCTTAGGAATTAGACTTCAGGCAGAAGAGAGTGCTTCAGGTGTGCATGCAGGACTGTGTGAATGTACAGATAAAAACAGAGATGAGGACAATGTGAAAAAAGAGATTGGGACAGAGCAAAACAGACAAGGGGTTGGACTTCTTTTCAAAGCTGGTGGTAGGAAGTGAGTAAAGAGTTGCAGATGCATGAGCTCAAGTGTTCACACACCTGCAGGTGACGAGCGGACTGTCTATTGATCTGGGACTGGCATCCTCCCAGAACTAAGCTGAGGCTAAATCTGGAGTGGCTGATGTGAGAGATTTTTCCCTTTTGGTAAGATGGAGGGAGAGAAAGTGTTCAGATGTTACTTTATGCATTGAAAAGAAAAAGAAAAAAAAATGATGGCAAGTCTATCAGGCTGTGCAAAAATCACTGATTCAGGACAGTTAGTTTTATCCAAAGACATTCTGTGAGTTGGAGCATCTGAGCCTGAATGACTGAATGTTTTATTTTTTTATTTTTTACAACTTACTTAACAACATTAGTTCTGACTCTGTGTGCATGTTGAACAGGGAGAAAATAAATAAATAGTCTAATGCTATGCGATAAAGGAAAATGTTAGGTCACAGTGCAGGTTGTATGGTAATTGCTAATCATTGATATTTAGCATTTGTGAAAACACTTCTCTTTAAAACTGCAAGCTTTGTAAATGTAGCTTAATATGCACATTTGCATACGCGTCTTCTTGCTTATCTCATGTAGGAGAAGTACAAGGATATCCCATGAGCAATGCAAAGCCTTTGAAGTTTAAATAAACAAAAGGACAATGCGATGCTTCATCTGAAATTCAACAGAGAACACATTACTGTCACTTAAATCATGTCTCATGGTGGGATTGGATACTTTGGAGGAGCTTTGCAAGATGGCTTTTACTACAATGATTGATGTTTCATTATTGTTGAGTTGAGAGGTGGTCTATGCTGATAAGTAATCTTTGAAGTTCATCTTTAGCTAAAATTTTCTCAAGGACCAATGCCCCATCGGCTGCGTCTGAGGTATAAGAATAATCATCACACTGATGAATTTAAATGAAATCTGAAAATAGCTCTAAGCAAAGTTGTGTTAGGTCTCATAAGTAATACAGCGGTGTGCTTATATTTCATTCATGACATAGTTTGCAGCACTCTTTGGGGTGGGGGAAAATGAGAGAAATAGCTCTGTGATGTGAAAAGACACTGTTGTTGAGGTAAGAGAACACTGAGACACACTGCAGTGGGTCTTCCTATTTAAAGTGCAGCAAGAGCTGAAACTGCAATTTAACTAAAGGGATGCCTGTAAACTTTTTAATTTCAACCACATTGGCTACAGCTGTAGAGCCACTTTGCAAACCAATGTGAGGGCATTTATGCCTTTTAGTGGGCACTGACACCTAGTCTGAACACAATACTAAGAGAAAGGAAAATCCATGAAACAGGCTTTCAAAAAGACTGTCAATGACACAATCTTCACTCTCAGCTACAGAAATATCAGCTTAGAGATACATTGCTTTTGTACCGTACTGCATATATTCCTATGAATAAGGTTTACAGTATCTTCATATAAAACAAAGTGTGATTTTATCTAGTGGAGAAAAAAGCTGGCTCAGCTACTTGCCTGACACAGCCGCTGTCATTAACCCAGCGTTCAGCCAGAGACCCACAAAAATATCTGCGTTTTGAGGAAATTAGAGTCAGAGAAATGGGGGAGCTGGTGCCTTTTCAGTCCACCGAGGGTTCTATGCTGACAGCTACACTCTGTCTTTTTTTTTTTTTTCTGGTTGGTTGTGAGCTGCCCCAGGTGTGACAGGCAGCCGGAGTAATGGGGGAAGTTTGACAGATGCATATTTCCAGCCTTGAAAGCTTCGTATAAAGAAGATAGACGGCATGGATTCAGGCTGAGCGTGGGACAAACTGTTGGGCTGTGAATCACCTCAATGAGTGTGCCACCTCTCTGCTCAATTGATCCGTCACGTGACTCACGCGACCCTTCCAAGTTACTAATTACATCCCCACCTGATTATTGATTGAAATATGAGGGTGGTATATTGGAGGCAAGGCAGCAGGCAGCATGTTGCACCCTCTGAGGTTGGTTTCAAGTTACAGGCAGTGTGACCCTACAAGCATGAAAAATCAGTGATTTGATTTCATAAAATAAATATTTTGAATGAGAAGCATGACTTCTGTATGAATTGTGTGCGTGCATGAGTGCTGACTTTGTTTCCACATCACCATGAGGGATTTGTACTAATATTGGAGACGTTATGTGGTAATTAATCTTTTATAAGGCTATCAGGTCACATAACTGGGAGCCAAGGAAAAGGCATTACATTAAAGTTTGTACAGTAGAGTGCAGTGTTTCTTGGTAAATAAACTCAACCTGGCAGTCAGTCTTTTCAGAAAACGCCAATGAAGGAATGAAGTCCTCCATATACTGGAGTTTCTTCTTTGCCCCTACATCATTCAATATCCACGAGTAATTTTTCTCTACAAATTCATTGTATTTCCTTGAATGAAGGCCGAAACCTTTATTTACTTCAAGTCTCCTTTATCAGAAACAGGCTTTCATTTGTAATTCTCACTGTTATACGTATGGCTTGTCATAAATCTCTACAGTACTTTGGGTTAATGCTTCAAAATGAAATCTGAAATGGTGCACATAAACACTTAATGCCTAGTGTCCACACACCTGTGTGTTCATACTCCAGTCAATCGGAAGTCCATTCCCTCCAGTGGTAGCGACTATATTCTCCGATTAAATGTGTGAAACTTTGCTGATAGGTTTTCACCCTCTGGAATTTGCCTTGAATATGTTTGGAGAGTTTCACTTTTCTGATGTGCTAGGAATTTAGATAAATGAAGTCATCAACAGGACAGCCAATCTATACAAGCTGTTACTACACATTCACCACTTTATGATCGATGTAGAATAAAAAAGAAATCCCTTTTTAATTTACCTGGATAGAAATCCTCCTGTTCTCAGTAGGTTTTTTTTATTAAAGATGTGCATGCATAGTATTAGCGACAGCAGACTGACTGATCCAAAGTAGTCCAGAGCAAATCATATCGTGCTGAGAAGTGCTGAATGCAGGGCATCAAAATATTAGAACCAATGAGACTACATCAATGAATTGATTAGATAGATCCTGATGCATTGAGCTAGACACTACACTCCACATAAACTGTTGAGAATATGATAAATTTGAACTGTGTAACAAGTGTTTATTGCTCAGATTAACACATTTAAATGCTCATTTTCTCAAAATAAAAAGCAGCTGAAATCATAGTGGATCTTCTACTGGGGATTATGAATTGCTTTGCATGGCAATATACTCAATTGTTGCTTCCGTATATTTCAGAACATTAATGAAACCAACAGGTCCAGAGTTGTTTGGATCACTTATTATTGACATTGCTCCACCCCTTTCTAAGTTCAGTATTTGAGACTGTACCTCAGGAAGCATCTATGGACGATGGATGATGATGTTAACGCCAAACATCAAAGCAGTTTTTGGCCATAACCCAAGTGAAAAGGAGAAGAGATTATTTATTGGATGTGCAGCTATAAGATGGTAGTCAAATGTGTTGATAAAAAACAACAAAAAACAATGATTTAAGGATCCGCCACCTGATTCATGGGGTTAGGAAGACCAAACTTTAGACCAAGTGTCTAAAGGTTCAGTCTAATTATCTATGCAGCTGTATTAGAAGGCTGACTTTGACAAGCAGTGTGGTACTGTAAGCAGGAGTCGCGTTAACCGAATATTTTCCGTCATTGACTGTCTTTTTAAAACAGTAACAGAAAAGTCTGAAGGCCATCCGTCATTTTGACGGATTGCAATTCATACCCCTGGCCACTTGGTAGCAAGTGAGCATATTAATTAGCTATTGTCTTGAAGCACGTCAGTGACCACTACGGGTCTCAGACAGGTGCAGCTGAACCACTGCTGCAGAAGGAGTGCATGCTGCTGGACTGAGTGCTTCAGGAAACCCCTCATTCAGAGTCTTACTGATTTCTGATGATTTCATAAGTGGAATGCTCTGGGATTTCAAAACTTTGGCTAAAGTGGTGCTTGTAATTCCAGTCTCCATTGTGGCAGCAGAGCACAGAATCAGCCTCCAGAACATCAAAATAGTAATGAAAAGTCATCTGTCCAAGGCAAAAGTCCAAAACGTCTGTTCAGTAACACCGTAAATTCTCCGCCATTTCTGTGCTTCCCTGCTACATCCTGAGCTGCAGGGGGCGTCACCTGGACAGAGGTCTCACTCTGACGGATTTTTCTAGAACTAAATCTAACTAGTCTCACTTAACATATTATTTCAATCTTAACTTATTAATGAAACTATTTTCAGCTTCCTGTTACTATCCGGTACAGCACACACGGTGAGACCGAGAGGTCGGGGTGGGGCCCCTTTATGGTGTACTGTAGTGATCGACCACTGTCATTGCAAACTCTCTATGTTGTCGCTGCTCTGTCTTGATTCAGTGTTGGCTGGCCACCTCGGTGTATTCTGCACATCTACTTGATGTGAGATGGCACGGTGTGGATTTTCTGTTTAGCTTGTTTGGACTGAATATTGATAAAAAATGAATGATAATTGGTAAAAATAAATTATGACAGGATTTTTATGACCCTGTCAGTCAAAATGACTGACAACGAAAAATTCTAGCACAACCTCTGGCTGTAAGTAACCAACTGTATATTTCAGCTGTAGCCATTGTTATTTATGCCATAGCTACCTTGTGCAATTTGGTCAGAAAGCCTAGAAGAAAAACAGGATTTTTTTAAAAAATCTATTTTTCATGAGGTCTGTGTGCTGTATGGAATTACTGGTTGACTTGAATGATAACAGTGGCACAAATAATGAACAGAGAAAGACATTTTTTCCAGCCAAGTTCCGCACCCCAATTAATTATCCACTGATATTTCAAAATTGCAACAGATGTAATCACTTCAGGCAAAGTACATTAAGTTTAATTACAAACTAAACATGGCTGAATAAACCAAAGTTGCTGGGGTATATAACTCCCTGAAATGATGGTTATAAATAATGAACTGAAAAAAATATAACCATTCAAGCCTCACAATTTACTCAGCAACTGCTGTTTGGCCTTTATTTATTTTAAAGCGCCTTTGGCAAGCAGCAACAATACTTTATTATTCTGAGTACAATTCACAATATATTACTGCATTAATTGAAGTCATATCTGATCATGACTTACCTATATACAGCCTGTTCATTGTGATAGTGAATGATATTTTTAAAGTCCTTACAGTTTTTTAAAGCCCCACTGTGTAATAATTACTCTCATCTAGTGGTGTGCTAAATGAATCCAAACAACCGAGCGGTGCTCTCTGGCGCCTCACCGTTTATGCGCGTTACTACCACAACCGAAGTCATAAATGTGAAAACGTCAACATCTTGCACACGTTGGAGTGTCCTGTCAGGTGATGAGGTACAGAACGATATAATTCTGTTTCCTTATTGATGCAGATAAGTTACAAGCATGCCCTCCATGCACTTGGTACCAAGCTACAGCTAATAGCTAACGTCATTGTGTGAAATTGTTTTTTGTGACCTGTAGACTCAGAGTTTATAATATAATGCCAAAATAAACTTCACTGTTAGACTGAATTGACTTACCTGTCCAGCAGAAAGCTGCAACCTCCGGGGCAGTTTTCATGTCCCTCTCCCTCATGAATTATCTCCATCTGGTAAACGCTATGCCGATGTAAACTCTTATTTTCTCTTGGTTATTAATCCTTTTTCTTTTCTTGGCTATGTTTCCTCCCTCTAATGGGACAAAGAGTATGGATGGTGCTCCATTTCAATGGAAACTGCCAAGTTGAACGAACCAAGGTCAGCTGCTTGTTCCTCCTTCCGACAACACACAGGGATCCGCTGCTAAAACACGTAGGGCTAACAAGTTTGTCCTGTTTCGGCTACTGAATTCAAAGATGGCGATGCAACATGGCAGCTATCAGTTGTGTACGCCGCCACCTATGTATTTATTAATAACTCATTCTAAGCTACGAGAACACTTTCATTTGGATACGATTGTGATAAGACTAAGATAAAACACAAGTTTATGAAAGTGATGCTTGATTTATGCACATATAGACAAATTAAAAGCCAAATTAGTTACACACTGTAGCTTTAAATAAATAATCAGATGACTTTCAGATGACGTATCAGATTTACAACCTGAATCCCAGAAATATTGGGACGTTTTTTGAGTTTGAATAAAATTAAAACTAAAAAACCTTCAAATCACATGAGCCAATATTTTATTCACAGCAGAACATACAGTCCAGATCTTTCACCTATAGAGAATATTTGTTGCATTATTAATCGAAAAATACATCAAAGACGATCACGAACTCTTCAGCAGCTGGAAACCTATATCGGGCAAGAATGGAACCAAATTTTAACACCAAAACTCCAGGAACTCATAACCTCGATGCCCAGATGTCTTTAAACTGTTTTGAAAAGAAGAGGAGATGCTACACCATGGTAAACATGCCCCATGTCAACTATTTTGAGACCTATAGCAAGCATCATATTTAACATTTGTTCATTTTGTGCAAAGAATTGTCAAATTTCTCAGACATATGTTATGTTATGCATGTTCTGTTGTAAATAAAATATTGGTTCATGTGATTTGAAGGTCTTTTAGTTTACATTTTGTTCAAATTTTAAAAATCCCCCAACATTTCTGGAATTTTTGTACATAAATCTATTCCCAATGACTTTTGTTCAGCAAGGCAGATTTCCAGTTTTAGAACATAATCAGTGGTTGCTGGAAAAGTTAAAATGTCTCCAGATGCTTTAAGATAACAAAAATGTTATAATATATGGAGCGATGAAATTAGTCATGAACTGTGAGCAGGTGTTCTTGTTTGCAAACTGAATTTCACACATATATTTTCCTCATGAGAGCGCTGATGCAAGAAAGGATGGCTAAGGGACAGATGTTTAATTGTATTCATATATATGTCAGGGATATCCGCCCTACTTTATATATCTGTCCTACGAGGATGCAATGAAAGGGCTGAACATGTAAGCTGTCTGTCAATTACATCTTTCCGCTAATAGAATGAGATGCATCTGAGAAGTGTGGGGCTGCATTATTTTCAAAGAGTGCTACAGACACAAAACTCAAAAACTTGCTTTGGATAAATAAAGTTTTCATTGATTCCCCTGAAAATTAAACCAAATAAGTCCTTGTTTGTCTATCAGATTATTGAGCAAAGAAAAAGTATAATCTTTTTAACAAAAAGGGTTATATATCGTACATTGGAATGTAGATGCATAGCATAGCATCAGTTTATTCGGAATAATTTGATAACTTGTCTAGATTTTGAATAGTAACTAAATAAGACTTTGTTTACACAATATATACAAACTATTGTATTGATGCCAACAGATAGTGAAGGTTCCTTTGTAATTCCCTTCTGTTGAACACATCTGCTAAATGTAGGAATGTGCTGTGAATGTGATATAAAAATATTGACCCCCCCCCTTTTTGGTACTCTTGTCATTATTACCAACAATTTTTTTCCTGAATAATGTGTCCTTCACAGAAAGACAAGTGATTGTCCATGTTTTTGACCACAACTCCAAATCCAAATCTAATTTTAAAATACCTCAGAAACTGGATATTTTTTCCCTGAATACTGCTTCATGGTAAATTCATGGTAAGCAATAATCAAGCATATATTGAAATCATTTATAATATCTGACAAGTCTATATTAAGAAAATGCACTGAGCATCTCTGTTAATTGTTTCATTTTCTAATACTTTGGGGAGTTGAATGTCAGTATAGATGCGTTCTGACAACCTGTTCATATCTAGATTTTCTATATTACTGAAATTCAAATGAGAAATTTGAAAAAAACAAACAAAACAACAACAAACAAAAAACAACAGAGTTTACTAAGAAATGTGTTACACCTGTGGAATGGTTATATTATAGTGCTTTTCTCTCTCCGTCAGTTTACAGCTTTATACTGCAGGCTGTGTAATACTAGGCATTACTGCATTTTGGGATTTCACTTATTTGAGACTGAGTAGCCCATTCACTTTCATTCACCGTGCTTCAACACAGTTGTCCTCGTGTAATGGTGACAAGATAAATTCCTTTGTCAAATTCTGAGCATGGCCTTTATCCCATTTATACCACTTGAATGGAGGTCCAATCAGTATTCTGCTGCTATGTTTTGAAAGGTATTATCCTATTAAAAATCTGTATTTTTAAATGGTCAGTCCCTCAAGATTGTTATTACAGATGTGATTCTCTTATTTCAGCCAAATCATTGTACACAAAATTGAGTGTGGAAAGGTATAGTGTTGCAATCATTCTTTGCTGTGAATAACAACAAAAGATCCTCAAACTCAGTATTAGTTGTGTGGAACATATTTCAGAGCAGTTGTTCTCATTAATCCTTTTATAACCTTGGTTTCAAATCCTTACAAGCCAATGATTTAGTGATGGCTTTATCCTGGTGTGGACTATCCATGTCTGGTTCTCTTTTTTTATTCATTCTTTCAAACTGCATTAACTGACCTGAATTCATGACTCTCTCTTGTTTCTTTGAAGTTGCCAAACAGAACTAGGGGGAGAGAAGATACTGTTAATTCTGACATTATCGTATCTTGGCTTCAACAACAAAACTGAAATTCCCATTTTAGATCAAGGGAACTAACATTAGCCCACTGTTTTTACCATAACACAATCTGCAGGATGATGGATGCATTAGTGGCATATTTGCCCTCTTTGCTGCTAACTGCTAATCTGGACTCTGTGCTGAGTGTTACACCACATCATTTTGTTCAGACTTAATATAACTCCACATATTCTTTTTTTTTTTGGGGGGGGGGGGGTTCTTACCAACGCCACCTTTTCAAAACAATCAAAAAAAAAGGCGAAGAACCAACAGATGTCAAAGAAATGTAAATGAATGAATATTGGCTGCTGATTTCAAGGTTTAAAAGCTTCTCCTCCACCCCTGGAGATAGCGACTCGGGAAAGTGGGAGCTGTGTGAGAGAACCTGCTGACAGAAACGGTGTGACCCTCTGCTGGTGTGTCAGAGGATTTGACCTCTGTCTGTGACCTTTGACTGTCATATTGGTAATTACAACGAGCGCTCATTTGGAAGATACCCAACGCTACTCTACTACTACTGTACTACTGCCATGATCAAATAAAACAAAATGTGATAAAATTAGAATTAAAAAACCCTCCATGTGTAGGGTTAAAATCCCCCCAAATAATCAATATTTGATGTTTATATTTCAGGCTGAAGTTGATTAAAAAGACTGACTCATTTAAAGTGCAGAGAATTTTTAAGATATGTTATTTTTACGGTATTTTTTTTAAGTCTTTTTGGGTCTGTCGTGCTTGTGGTAAAATCTCTCAAAATCCACATTGTCACTGTCTAAACATATAGCCAAGAGGAAAAAGAACAATGATATTAAAAAAAAAGTTACATTCGATTCACACAAAAAAAAACAATAAAACAACAATAAAACAGCAAAAAACAAAAAGGTAATTGCAATTCTAAATTTAATGACAAGGTGAGTCTCAACTAAATTCTGTGCGACCAAATCAGAAAACAACTCCTGCCTCAAACACAAATTAACTGTCAAAAGTGCAAGTAAAGGATGAGCTGCTGCTGAGTCGCTGTTTAACAAAGTGAATGAAATA
>JBBBVU010000013.1:21839439-21850082 GCA_037177055.1 Atherinosoma microstoma
TTTTATGTAAAGCACTTTGAATTGTCTTGAACCTGAAAATGTGCTATACAAATAAACTTGCCTTGCCTTGCCTTGCTTTACAGGTGTGAGTATGTGCTCACACAGTGATTAACCATGATAGCAGCACCCAGGGATCCCTCAATGTTATTACCTCTGGGCAGTAAAGCATCTCTGACACCAGATGAAGGTCAAATCACTTAAGCCAGACCTTTAGTCAAACTCCTTTTAAATAATACTTTCCTTTTTATATTAATTTATTTGAAGCAGTATATAATATACCTTTTTTTGTCACTCAATACATAAAAACAATGAATAAAGAATCCCAAGAAGAAATGACTTGCTGAGCTTGATTAGAACAGCCTTCCCCTTTTTTTCCACTGCAGTTGACATATTACTAAATCTTCTCTGGGGGGAAAAAAAGAAAAGAAATCCTCCTCACCTGAAACCTTTTATTTTGGGAAGCATTATCATTGACATGGTTAGTGATGATGATTTCATGCTCCTATCCCTCTTCACATCAGCCTGATAGAGGGCAGACAGGAAGCTATTATTTGGGTAGAAGAACCATAATGCTCTGTTGGGCTATTGCTGCTTCACATTGCAACTCAGAACACAAAACCCTTTTTTTTCTCAGTCTATTGAATTTGCTGACCCCAAACACCTCAACAGTTTTCAATTACATTAGCCCCCACCCCACACCCCTCTTGGAATACAAATGTAGCTGCTCGAGCAAGCCTTATCTCGAGGGTCTTTGTCAAGTAGCCGGCTTATTTGTCTGTCGCTCTTTCCGGCTGGCCACACAGGTTGTTCTTTGAGTGTTATGCCGTTGTCAGGCAGCTGAAGGAGGCTGTCACTTCACCTGGTCAGTCTCCTGATTGTCCAATGGCCTTTAGTCTGGATCCCCTGCTTCCATCACCCCTATTAACTTTGGATCACTCGGTATATTCTCTAGATCTCCTTTGCATGTAATAGAATTAGTGCAGCAATACACCTCCCTTTTAATGGTCAAATGTGTGTTTTTGCTCACCTTCTATACAGACCTTCTGTCTCAATTGACATTCTCCTTTTTTATCCTCCTGATGACTTTGGCTTGTCAATAGTAATTACATCTAATGAGAAAGAAAGGGAGTTGTTCACCTGAAGCGAACACATGACCTTTGGCTAATACACGCTGTTCCTCCTATTACTCTAATAGAAATGTGCTGCTTCCAGTCAGTCAGTTTTGATGTGATGCCACATTGATATTCAGGGTTAGAACTGCTTTTGAATTCAAACACTTGTTTGTGTCTTAGGGAATCAGAAAGAGATATTATACATGAGAAAATGTCATGATTGGTAAGTGAAAGGTATGTTTTCTTGAAAGGTGACAGGTCAGTGTAATCCCACTTGAGCTTCTTAAGATCAATACTCTTTCTATTCACATTCTTTGAATGTTACCAAGATAAGTAGTTGTCTTCATATTGAAATTACAATTGAGATAGGAACATAGCTTATGTGAATTCTGAAGGATCCAGAGTGCATCTCTCAGTGCTTTAAAGATCCACTACTTAACTTTTTGACCTTTAAACTCTGCATTCCAGACTTGTTTGATGGCACAGTGACATCTATTGTGTGCATTTCTGAAGCTGCAGCGTCCAGAGGCCGAGATACTGCACTATACAACTTTTTCATCCGTGACTCTGCGTGACATTGCAGCTGAGTTTCGCTTTGTGCACGCATCACATACTAGCAAACAGATATAAACACACCAGCCATTTGAACGCATACCATGGCTGATTCAGCAAAGAAACAGGAAAATACATTATTGGAGGAAGAAGGGGAACAAAAGAGAGCCAAGGACAGAGCAGGAGATAAGACAAGAGTCAAGATAAGACTGTCTTTTACTGTCTGGAGAGAACTCACAGTACAAGTAGGATGCAAGATTGAGGCTGTCAATAGGAGGCACATCACTGAGCAAATGGCAAAAAGTTTTGTAGTGCGTCTTTAAAGCTTTTTTCAACCCTCTATGGTAGAGGATGAGTGGCTGGATAAACATATTTTTATTTTCCCAATCATTTCTAGCCAAAATGGGTAATGTAAACTCTGAGCATCAGGCTCCTCCCAAAGAAGGAAAAGGCAAAGATACAGTCTTTAAAAGGGATGGTGTTGACCCAAAAGAGCCAGAGCCACTAAGTTTTAAAGAGTTCTATAGTATTGTCATGGGCAAGTAATCCAGTTTTAGTCACTAAATTAAATTTATGGTATTGATCAATCTATCTATTTTACACAAGCGCGTACTGAAAATGCAAGAAATCTGAATATAATCTGGTTTGACACAACCATAAGGAAACAGTATCTTGGGGACCCGTCCACACCAAGAGCCATCAATGACCACAGCGGCCGCCACTACAGGGACAGCGCAGTTCCGGGCAGGCCAGGGTCCTCAACCCAGCCATTAGGGCAGCAGTGCAGCAGTGCAGGACCCACCCAAAGCCATCCCCAAGGCAACAACCATGCAGACCAAGCAGGCAAAGTTCCCAATTGAGTTAAAAACTAAGCTAAAAAGGTAAGACCCTCTTTTGAAAAAAACAAAAAAAAACAAACAGTGTCTGCAGCCCTGAGGTTCTCTGGCAGGCTGTTCCACAGTCCAGGGCTGTAGTGATGGAACGAAACCTCACCGTAGGTTTTAGTCCTGACTCCAAGAATGACTAAAAGGCCGGCACCAGAGGACCTCAGGGTCCATGAGCACTCATAATTGAAATGGAGATCAGATAAATAAGAAGGCCCTTGACCATTTAGACATTTATAAACCATTAAAAGAACCTTAAAATCAACTCTGAAATGCACAGGGAGCCAATGCAGCGGTTTTAAAACTGGTGTAATATGTTCCCATCCTCTGGTCCTCATCAGAACTCGTGCCGCTGATTCTGACGAATAATCTTACCTTCCCACCTCCTGAGCTTTCTTGTCATGGGGGAACATCAGTGATGTCACTGTGGTGATTTTTCCAGACTGTGTAAGCATGTATTGACGATGATGTGAACTCAGGACTAAATGAGGCCTTACAAAATAAATAGATAAGTAATTGTATATCCTGGTAAAATATTTGGAACTACAATTATTATGTATATACGTGCTATATATAATTATTTACTCAGGCAGAGCTATTTGTAAATGCTAACATCATTTATTCCACTGTAGTCCGAGAACAATTAAAAGAGATACGTAAGGCACAGTATTGTGCTTTGATTACACATTTCGTCTGTTTTCTAATTTGAGTCCATCCTCCCTTATCTGGTACATATATATGTATATGTAGAGCTGGATTGAATGAACGCCTCAAGTAGTTTTTTAATTCAGCATGATAGTTTAATCTTGAACTAGTGGTTGTTAATGATATTTTATACTAGGATGTTCATATTCTGCTTTTCTTATAGCTGATAAACCTTTATGCAAGGAGGGATGCACATCAGTGTTTCATTAATTCACACTTAATTACCATGCACATTTCTGGCACGGTGTCATTTAGCGTAAACAGACAAACACACCCACACATATGCGTACTTAATCCCATTAACAGCCCTAATATTTTCTAACTTTGGAAAGAACATTTTATATAACATGAAAACATTTATAATAAGGAAATCACTATCAGTGCATTTAAAGGATGCATGCTTGTGGGAGTTTGGAAGCCTAAGGCTCTGATCTGTAGAGGCTAGTAATCTACTGATGTTGCATTCCCCTTATCTTTCTCATTCCTTCTCTGAGTGTTCCGCTGGAGTCTTTTTCCCTGAAGTCACACTCTGTCTCCAGACTTTCTTTATGTGGGTGACAACAGGCAAGCATTCATTTGAAAGACTCAACAATTTTGCATTCTTAGTAACATACTGTAGGACAGACTTTTGTATTGCATCTTTAAGGATTTTCTATTGAGTTCAGCTTCTATCTTAAAGGTATAACTTGAAGATAGAAGCTATGGAACCAATAGATAGGAGATTGTTAAAAAACAGTTCTAGCAAGCTACATTTTGAAAATACACTATTCAAAAGTCCAAACCCCTTTCTTCAGATTCTTCAGAAGCCACGCCTCCAGAGCACAGGAACGTGCAACGCTTGTTCCCAAGGGTTCACGAGCGCTGAGTAGCATTGATTTTCTTCAGAAGTCATAAAGACATAATATCATCTTACCTATCAAGTAGAACTAGGTTCACCATGGCATCACTCTGCAGCCGTTTCTGTTGCTTCAGTTGACGCTCTTGCTCCGCTCTCCTTCAGCTTTTTTTCTTGGCAGAAGCTTCTCCAAAACAGTTTTTCTTTTTCGACTCGATATTGGCACCTTTACTACCATATTGTCCCTTAGGTTTAAGTGTGTACCGTATTTTGATGTAGTATGCTAGCTAGTGTGGCTATCCAAGCTTTGGCTCTCGCTCAGAGTGCTCCAACCCTCTGAGGGCACGCATTTCGTGCATGAAGAGGAGCACGCACAGAGGGGGGAGGGACAAATGGCAGTTGAGTTTGATGGACATATCACCATCCAATCTTTTAGAATGGGTCAACTAAAATAATTGGATGGTGTTTTTACAGTCCTGTCTGTTCCACGGGTGACTGAATTATTTTATTTTTGTGTTACAGTATTTAATTAATTGGCCGCAATCGAGGTGTGAAGGAGATTTTTTTAGCAGTAGGCCTATAGTAAAAAGTGCTCCTGGAAAACAGCTCCTACCCTACCTTAAACATTCTTTGTCCATTTAAAATGCTATAAAGATCTTTAAAAAGAAGATGAAACTATTTTATTCCCATGGCTGCAGTAAAAAAATGAATTCAAAATCCCTTCCAGACGTTAAAGTTGACAGGAAAAATAAAGAAATAAAGGTGATGATTTTTTTCTGAGAAAAAGAAAGTTTTTGTTACTTGACTTGCAAGCGAAATGGTTGCAGACAAACAACAAAGTCAAGATCATGTTTTATTTTCTGGGAAGAAGTGAAACACTTAGGAACTTAAAGGATTCTAGATGAATTCAGTAAAGTTGCAGCAAAGACAACAATATTATACTTCATGTGATGCCAGATCTTGCAAGGAGTCTGGTCAACAACACATACACATCCTCTTTGTCTGTTTGAACAGCCTGATGCTTTTGTTTACAACTGTTTTCTGTTTATTGCTGGTTTGGTCCTGTGTGGATGTGCCTGAGCACGGATCAATTTTTATCGATCAAATTTCACCCTCATGCCCTGACACCCGAGGTGCAAGAATCAGTCTCTTGTGATGGCCCTTTTTCTCTTCACAGCGGTTGCCTGTTTGAAAAGGCTCCCTGTTGATGTGCGTTGCTCTTTACAGGAGTATATCTTGTGGTAGTTCATTATTTCATTATACGCCGACCTGTAGCAGCAGGCAATGAGATGAATTTCTCTATCCTCATTTGCAGAGCCACTACATACAGTTTTTGTGCTGCTTTTATTTTATACATTTAATTAGGACAGGCTGTGTGCCTCTAAACAAACAATGGTATAATGAATGGCACTGGCTCGCTGTGCTGTGTTGAGTGGCTCCTGGCCAAGCACCAGAACCTTTAAGTGGGAATAACTCTTTACACAAATGTGGCACAGCCATGAGTTCCAGGCCATGCTGATGCTTATTGGTCAAGCGCATCACGTTATGGTCTCTGGAGGCCTCACATTGTGCTGAAACGTTTTGGAAAGTGGTATTTTTGGAATGTTATTTTTCACTTTTGATTTCATAGCTAAAAAGATCTTCCTAGCTAAACAATCAAGGCTACAGAACATAAAAACAGAGCCATAATCCACCTGTAAATACAAGGCACAAATGAATAATGTTGGACATGTGGCTCACTGAAAGGTAAAAATGACATACTCTATTATGTTTATTATGTAAGTAACTGTCGTCATTCGTATTATAAATAACAAGCTGTTCCACAAACATAATAGTCAGTTATAAATGTTCACACAGAAAAAATGAGAATGTCTTGATGCATTGCATACCACAGAATTAACTGCAGCAATTTTTCCCGATCAAAGGTAATTTCGACATTTAAAAGCTGGACGATTAATTAACTGTGAACTGGTGAGGATCTGTGTTGTGATGTGAATCGGTTTCTTAATAAACCACCATTTTACAAGACTGGCCTTATCAAAGATGCTAAATATTCCGTATGAAAACAAATCCCAAGCTATTTTGTCAGGAATCCACTGACTGTCTTAGGCAACCTGGATACATTTCATGGAAATGGGAGGATTAGACCCCTTACCCTCTCAAATATGGAGCCCTGAGGATTCTTCCTCAAATAGCTTTGTGCTCCCTGGAGCAAATCTATTTATAGGTTTGTGAGTGGTTCATTTTTTAATCCAATATTTAGATAACTCTGAAAGACATTTGAAAATTACTCTGTGCATATTGGGTTTCTGGTAGATATATTTGCCATTTTTGTCGCTCTCTTCCTGTACTGTATTTGCAGAACATAGAATATTTTGTATTCATTCTATCTTATCTTTAACACAGCACATTAGAACTTCTTAAACAGCTACTGATATGAAACCCAAATTAGTGCAGCAGTTATCAGTCACAATGATGTGACTGTTGTCACTGCAACACAGCTGTTGTGGATGGCGTAAATTACCTTCTGGTTGCGAGGTCAATCATCCATTGTGAGGCATACAGAGAGTCTCTGGCTTCCCTGGTTGACATTTTGGCCTAGAAAGCTTCAAATCTCATTAGTCATAATTCTCTTAGGACTGTGCTTTTATGAATAATGCCTTGATTTTGTTTTTATGAGATCACATTCATAAATGCCACAAAATCTAATTCATAACTCTTAGCACTGACTCACAAGTCCAAGATCACCCCATCTGTTGTTTACAAGCACTGCAATCCCTTCTCTTTTACTGTTACATCTTTGTCTGCCAATGTAGTCTGTAGGTTGGGCAGAAAGGTGTTGTGTTGTATTCACACCAAACACAAAGTGAAAATGTGCCCTCTATTCACTCAAATTGAACTGCTGGAGAGCGTTTGCAGAATTTCACAATGCAAACGTTCCC
The DNA here is from genome assembly GCA_037177055.1 of Atherinosoma microstoma. Taxonomy (NCBI): domain Eukaryota; kingdom Metazoa; phylum Chordata; class Actinopteri; order Atheriniformes; family Atherinidae; genus Atherinosoma; species Atherinosoma microstoma. The sequence continues at coordinate 21,846,470 of JBBBVU010000013.1, forward strand.
TTTCGAGCTGGTGGTTATCACCACAGAAACTACTTCCTTTAGCTATGAAAATGTAATGCCATTAATGAGCTGCTTTGCGTCTGTCACATTGAATACTGTTGAATTCTTTTAGGTGAAAACATGGATGTCAAAACTTTAAATATGCAGTCAATTTCTTGAGTTTGAGAAAATACTTGCTTATTTATAATGGTTAAAGAAAACATGGACATTTTTTGTCACAGGTCAGTAGCAAGATGTGAAATAAAACAATGAGATCATTAAAAAAAAGTTTGATTAGGTTGCTAGTTCTGTACTTTTGAATAAAAGTCATGTTTGTGTTTATTCCATAACATTTATGTTATGCTTGTCAAGCAGAAAAAACACAACAGGGAACTTTAAAAAAAAAAAAAAAAAAAAAGAGAACAAACAAAGCATTATTTAGTATGGCCAACAGCGATATATCTGCACATTTAACATTTGTCCTGCCACCCTCCAGCTAACTTACTGAAGTTGTTAGGTTACAACTCTGTGGTAAAGTATGACAGCTAAAGAGTAACAGGTGGTCCTACAGCTCTGCTTACTATTTTCCACGTTGCTCTTTTTAATCTCTGTCTCTGGCATATAACAGTTGTCATCATTGAGCTCCTGGATCCTTCAGACAGCTAACTTAGCTTTTCCCTCCATTATTTATTAGATCTCTGTCATTCATTCATAATTCAATCCACTGATCCACCATTTGTGGTGACGTGAGAAGAACCTCAGTGCAGGACCTTGCGCCGTGCAAATTGTATGTACAGGTTAAAAGATTATCAACCAGCAGGCAAATATTCATCCACATGCTTCACATGACACAAACATGCTGATGCGTGTGTTTCTCAAATGGATTTATATGTCACTAAGCCATCCACATAGTTCAATTTGCATTTGGTCTGAACATACCTTTAAGAGACCCTTGTAAGTCTCTGAGAAGCAAATCATACTGCCCACCGGATTTTCCGTGCAACTATGTTGTTGTCAGGGGTCTAAATTCATCCATTTCATCTGCCAGTGATCTCATGTTTCCCATGCCTTTCAAAGAACAAAGAAAGGCAAAATATGTCCAGAGCTGCTGCAACAGGGGGCCTGTTTGAAACAAGATGTTTGAAACGGTTTGGGAGCAGTTCAGAGAGAAGTTTACTTCAGGGTAATGCCTTCAAGAAGGTTCTTGGTGCTACATGTGAACTTTTTTTTTTATCTAACAGCTCATTTAGGACATGTCAGCCTAAATAGGACATTTTTACTTTTAGGTTGCCTTTTTTGATATATTCATCTGCTCTCAACTTTTCCCCTTGATAAAAAAGAACATCCAACCCAAGCAATATCTAAAATCTAAACTAGTGTTGTATTCACTTATAAAAGAGCATAGTTGAAACTTTTTTGTCCCAAGCATAGTAGAAAAGCTGCATCCTCTGTGGGAGAAAATAACTCCTTTTGGTGTGGACTTTGGGTTCTGTACTTTTTCAGACTTTTGACATGTGCAGAAATGTGGCAGTTCAGCACTAAAGGAAAGAGAAAAACCCAGAAGTCTGTGTCTCCATATAGTTTTGATGAGCAGTGTTACAGATCCCTACATACATGCAAACTACCTGTGAGATCAGTCAGATGGATATTTTACACACTCAGATGGATAAAATACATTATTCCAGCTTCTATCCTTCCATCAAAGGGATTTCCCAGAGGGCTGTAGGCATGTTGCTTTATTGAAATCAGAAGACATTAAAATGTCATTGATTTTTATTGGCTCTGTATCATCCTTTTACTGTCTAGCTGCACTACACAGTCACTTAAGAGTTTCCAGTCTATAGGCCAGGCCGTGATGTCATTAATTCAACATACTGAATCTAAGTGAAATGAATGGATCTTAATATGGCTTTGTTTGTATAAACTTAGATGTCACACAGAATTTCATTTTTTTTTCTGTTTTTTTCTTTCTTTCCATCAGTGAAACCAAGTTTTCTGTCTCCATGCCAAAATTTCAAACACTCATCAATGCTGGGCTAGCAGCACTATGATACTGGTAAAGATTAAGCTAGAATAAGACTTAAATTACATTAACAGTTTCTGCTTTCAGACAAATGTTTGTTTTACCTTGACATGTTTCGACTGACGTCTGCAGTCTTCCTCAGAAATGTCATCCGACAGATGTGACATGTCGTTTATAAGCTGTTATTCCTTGGTGAGGCCAACCTGACAGACCCACCAGGTTGGCCACGCCCCCCATGAACATCTCCCAACACACACACATACAGAAATACAGACATTTAGTTAGCGCCATGTGAAAAGAAAAAAAATGTCAAATTTAGAGTGATTTCAGTCAGTGGTTGCAGATTTGAGTGATCTTCAAAATATTTTTCAGTTGAGATGTAAAACTATGGAATTGCAGGACTCTTTATCATCTGTTTTTGCAATTCACTTCTCCCAAAATAGACATCTACTGTAAAAAAAGATGTATCTAATAATGGCCAGAAATAATTTAAGATGGAGTAGATGCAATTATATATTTTTGAGCAGAAAATAAACAACACATCATGTCTCGCTACATGCTGTACATTCATTTGTAGAAAAAGAGTGCAGATTCACGTATGAGATTTTTGTTTGTCTGATACAAACAATGAGGGTAAACTTATTAAGAAACAACAGGCATGCAGGATTGCCCCTTGGGTGCATAATTTGCATCTGCTTTAACCTTGGCAGTGTCAGTATCATCGCCCTTTTACACACTAATACCCTCTTGAACCTAAATATGCATGTCTCTCCTACTGAAAAGTATATTTATGATTAGCTAACAATATAGTCACTTAAAAACATCCACACATTTTCATTGCAGTTGATTTAAAGGGGACGTTTTATGGAATTTGATTTCACAAGACACCGTTACATCTCAAGTTGCTTTACAGAAGCAAGACCGTTTTTGTCACTGTACCTGATATGAAGCAAACATTTAGTTCCTCCTCAGTTATTCAGAAAACTCTCAACATATACAGTACATTTGTCTTTATTATCAAGCTAAAATATCCCAGTCAAGATTCTATGAAATTTGGACAACTGCCTGATTAATCTACAAACAAAGAGCAAAACTCTGTATAGTAGCAGCAGTGAAGCCGAACCATTTCTAATTTCTTTGGTGTCTTGTCTCCCCCTTTTTCAAAGCTGGCTTTTTCTATGGCTTTATGAATGCAGTTGAGAAAAAGAAGAGGAGAAAAAGAGCATTCATACAAAATTAGAAACGGTGCAAAAGCAGATAAAAAAAAACAACAACATGAAACTGTTAACTGTGCAGTTCATGTTAAACATGGTAGAACAAGAGCAGCAGAGAAACAGTGTTCATGGGAGAAAGCTGCATGTTTACTCTGTAAATGGATTACAAAGAAAAAAATGTTGGATTTTCAGCAGCTTTACTCAGTTGGCAATGTCAATCAAACAAAATGCTAAACTGTAAATGACAGCACAGTTTATGCTGCTGACAGCTGCACTAAAGATCCATTTTGATTACACAAAAAAAGGTGAGAGCACCTTTCTTATGGGGTTATAATGATGACAGCTCCAATTAGTATTGAAAATAAAATTTGGCTTTGAAAATGACAAATTTCACATA
>JBBBVU010000013.1:21869641-21882074 GCA_037177055.1 Atherinosoma microstoma
TATATACACATATACACACACACACACACACATATATATATATATATATATATATATATATATATATATATATGTATGTGTGTGTGTGAAATATGTGAATAACTTTTATCATATCTATTTACATTCTTTCGTGGGTATTAGGTAATTTAGAGTCATCACCTGCATTGTGTAAGCTGAAGACAGTGTCGGCTTCAGCAATAGCATAGCTATTCATCTTGGTGCTCACACCTTAAAGCACCATGAATTATCCTGCAAGCTCCACTTCCATTTGGGGATTCAAAAAGATTTCATGGATCATTGGCAGGAGATCAGAGAGTCAGTTTTCTGTATCAGAGAAGCACAATGCTACTGAACACAGTGCAGTTATGGCAGGCATTGTTGGGCTCGCTGAAACAGATATTGTGTTTCATCACTGGCATTACTGGAATCTCTGTACATCAAGAGTTGCCTCTACGAAAGGTCCTTTGAAATAGTTGCTGTTTTGCCAAGTAGGCGCAGTTAAAGATTTATGGAGTTGTGGGGCACCCTGGTGAGAGCTGAATTGAATATGTAGATTTTGTATGTTTGTATGGACAAGCTGCATATCATGCTGTGCTGTCAGTTCTCCATTACGTCATCTTCAAGTTTGATGTTGGAGTCCTACTTTAATTCTTAGTGTTGTACAAGAGATTATTAGATGCTTGAACATTGTGGCCTAGCTTTTATGACATTTGAAAGTCATCAGCAGTGGACTCTCTGGGTAAATGTATCTGATCTATATTTGAAATGCATAATACATTACTGCAAGTCGAACTTATCTTTTCCCTTTGCTGTTCAAAACAAAATACCTTCAAAAGCATTCTTATAGTGATTAAATTGTACAAGTTCAAGTTTCTTTAAAAAAAAATCTATCCTTTTCATCCTTTGCATAAACAAATACTTAGACAAGGGTAAATATAGATATGGAGATAGGGTATGGAGAACAATATGTAGAAATCTTGAACAACTAAGGCACAAATCCTTTGTTTTGTTATGAGTTGTGATCTGCGTTATAGATTGCTATGGCCAGGCAAAGTATGCATTGAATTTAAAAGTGTTACAGGTTAGTGATGCATAATGTCTTGTGTAAAGGTTAAGCTGTTACTAATGTCTAATCACTGATTAAAATCATTGTATCAGAGGATGAATGCAAGCAGAGGATAATGCAATATCCATCCTTTTTTGCATTTTAACACCTCAATCAACGCAAACATACTTGCATGAAAAATACAAAGCAAAGGTCATGTTGTTTGCAGTCTTGCAGCTAAATATGGCTCTGTTGATGTACCATTACTGAATGTTAGCGCACTTTCAAGTCAGATTTTCTATAATGTCTGTTTCTGTTCTTAATATCTTACTATACGGTTTATCCGATTAGCTATTGGAACAGAAACCCTTGCCTGTGTTTCTTTTCCACTGTAAATCTCTACAGTCGATAGAATGTGCTATTTTTGTTACATGAAGAAAAGACTGAAAGAAGAAATCTTGCCTTCTATGGTCCAGAATCGGTGCACCTTTTACTAAAACCCTAATCTGTCAGGTTGAGTGAAATATTTCTTTATTTTTCCTGACATACTGGTTGCAGCTGCCTCCACTCCAGCATAACACAACTATCTTTACAGAACAAATAGTACATATAGTAGTCTACATGTTGTATAGGTGAAGAAACATATAGTTTACTATATATTTTACTATTTCAGTTGAGCTTATTTGTCATATTTTACATTTCATAGTGCACGAGGCAGGCAAGTCCAATTCCTCCACTCTTCTACTTCCAAGCCATGCTCCTGTAATAGATGCAGTATGTGCAGGGACAGACTGGCCACCAGGCATACCGGACATTTTCCCAGTGGGTTATTGTGTTTTTTAAGCTGTCACAGTTTATTTATCGGTCCGATTGGTCCTTAAAACTCAGTAGATCAGCTGCCCGACTAACACTGGGCCAGTCCACTCAAATCTTTTAACACCACCCCCTTTTTCTGTGGTCTCTTTGCCTGAGTAATTAATTTGTCCAAATAGTCAGCACAGAGCTTTCTTTCCTGACCACTGGCCCATGAAACACATTGATCTGCATCCCATTGGTTATTTTCTTAACTGACACCAGGCTGAACCAATCAGATACTTTTGACCCATTTTGGCTCTGTGCCAGTGGATCCAGCTACCTGTCAGAACCGAAGAGATAAAACGGAGAGAAGGTGAAGAGAAACCGTGCGATAAAAAAAGAAAAGAAAAAGAGCTGCCAAATTTCCAAAGATGATTGACTTGTTTGCCACAAAAGGACCTTCATCAGCTGACATGGATGTTAATAATGATGGTATAAACTGTAGTTAGTGCTGCACTGCTTTCATGTCGTTGAATTTCCGTTCAAGTAACCAAGTAAAGAGTCCCATTAAACCCAGTAAGTCTGAGCAATTAGCGGTGAGCATGCAAGCTGTGTACAAAGTTATGATGAAGTGATGGAAACACGTCAGTAAAACAACTGTTTCATTACCATGTTAGTTTGTCTCGTTACATTTATGAAATAAGCTGATGACGTCAGAGTTTCCACAAGGACAAGAGGGTCCCCTGAAGAGCACAGGGGGTCCCTGAGGCTTTGACCATTCAGAGCCATTGTGATTAATATCCACACATTGTACCTAATTTGAGAAAAAAAAACAAGGCTATATAAATGAAATCTTCTCTTCAATCCCCCATCCTGAGTATGCACAAGACAGCAGGCAACAATCAAAAGGAAAAACTCAGTTTTGACAGGAAGGAAAAACCTCTTGCAGAACCAGAGTCAGGAAGGGCAACCATCTGCCTCGACCGGTTGGGGGTAGAGATGACAGGAAAGAGGGGTCAACAAGAACCATAACTCTAAGCCAGGGATACGTGCTAAGAAAAACAGAAGCGCAAGTTGCTGACAACAACAATGCCATATATTTATATACGAAGAATAAAGAGCAAGGAGAGAAAAGTGTAGGGAGGTATTTAATGCATCATGGGACATCCCCCAGTAGCCTTATGCCTATTGCAATGTAACTAAAGCAATTGGTTTGGTTTAAGGACACCCAAGCCAGCTCTGACTATAAACTTTATCATAATAAAAAGTTTTAAGCCTAATCTTAAAGGTAGATGGTGTCTGCTTCTGTACCCAAATGGCTGGTTCCATAAGAAAGGATCCTGATAATTGAATGTTCTGCCTTTTTTAAAGATGCATATATTTGTTGTATTACTTTATGTCAATACTTTATCTAAATGACAAGTCTCTCAGTCCTGACTCTGAGGTTTATCCTTTTCAACGTTTCCCCAAAGAATATTTTCTGATATCCAACACAGTCTTCACAATGTACACTAGTGCTAATGAAGGATATTTTTTGTGTTATTATCTTAACAAGTCGCTATAGATTCTTGTGTTATTTGATGTTGTTTTCTTTAAGAAAAATCTGTTGTTAAATCTCAGGGTTGAACCATTTCATGACATCAGGTTGGACTCATATACTGGGCTATATGGATGTACAATTTCAACACCTCAATGTCAACAGACAGACACATTACCATAATTATGTTAATGCAGCTCATGACTATCACTTGATGTTAGTAAGTCCATTTGGACAGAGTTGCTTTTTTTCAAGTGTTGATTGAGCTTCACTTCTTAATTACAGTAACATAATTACTAATGAAGACAGTTATTATAGTCATTCAGTGCACTTTAGAGTTGTAACGAAGTCACCATATGTTTTTGTGTCTGGCTATGTCATACAAATGTCTGTTTTAATGTCTGTATTTGGACATTTTTGAAAATGGTGAGATGTTTTTTAGTTTTTTTTTAACATTTCAAGTTTACATTTTCATTCCGAGTCATCCTTACATGCATTAAAATGTTTTCATTAATCCACACTCAAAAGGCACCCAAATGGCTAAATATTTCAATACGAGGCTCGTATTTATCTTTTTAACCATTTCTTGTTTCATTTTGCAAATTTCCAACATGTTATAATGTTAATTTTACTGACAAATGGCTTCATAAATGCTCCATAAATGCCTGAACTGGTGGAGTGCTACACTATTCTTTCGTTTCATTCTTCCATTTCCACATCTATTAGGACAGTTTGTGGCTCCTAAATTCTTTCACCTGAGAAAGATATAAACTCTAGTGCTCTTGAGCATTTTCAATGCCCCACAAATTCTTTAAACTTCCCTAGACGTGTGCCGTCGCACAGACCTACCAACAACTCTGCATCTGTTTTCTCTGTGATGTACTCTATCAAGTGTGGGAATTAAAATAAAGACAGGTTATGTCTATTGAATTCAGTCAGGCACTCATGGACTCTATTCATGTTGTAGAAGCATCTCAAGGACACAAAATAAAACTAGGATGAACTGTGGCTCAGTTTATCCTGACAGGGGTCTGCTTTTGGAAATGAACATTTTCAGTATTTTACCTTTACTAAATTAACCAAACACTCCAACAAAAACTGCTTTTGCTTTGTAATTTTTGAGAATTGTACGTAGTTGAACTTGAACTTGCACACGCTGTTAATGTGATCTATGTTATTAATGCCAAAACTTGCTACAGACCCAATCAATAATGCACCACATATGAGCGGTATGGGTGGCTACGTACATCCAGTAATTACAGTGCAGTGCCGGCACACACAGATGGAAGCAGAAAGAATTACTGCAAAATTGTCTTCAATAGTAAAAAAATATATATCTAGGAAATATATATAATGAATTAAAAAACATATAACACTCACAAATTAATGCTTGTCTTTTTATTTAAACGATACCAATAACCCTATTGAAAATCGAATATAACCTGAAAGTGGGCAATTTTTTAGAGCTCCCTCTTAGTGTCTTGCTTTAGTGTTTTCAGGGCAATTTGAACTACGAGTAGAAATAAATAAGACAAAGTTTTATACATAGAGCACATTTTAGCAGATATTATGATACAAAATTGCACTACAGTAAATGGTGGAGCACATTTACTGAATTATAGCACTTTTCAAATTATTCATTAAAAAATTACAGAATAGCATTATCAAAAAAGATTAAAAATATGATAACCTAAAATATTTTGACTTACTTCAAAAATGTACTTCAATGTTTCCCTCGAATAATTTTTTGGGGAAGCTGTTGTAAAGCCTGTAGGTAACAACAACAAAATACAAGATGACTGTAACAATCCACTTAGTCCTGCAAATTACATTCAGCCTCAGTGCGTGCTGAAGTGTACCAACAGAAACGTATCAACAGTCTTTTACCATGGGCTCATAAATGAGTTGATGTATATGCTGCAATCATTGCAATCCTCACAAATTGTTGTATGTTGGTTTAAAGTCTGCAAGAAGTGAATACAACTCTCCTGAATGCACTCACGCTAAAGGAGCTTTATTCTCCCTGCCAAAACAGAGTAGTTACTTATTCCCTTTCCTGCTACACCCTCCATAAACACTCATGCCATGAGTGATAAATTGCATTCTGTCATCTCCATTTCCTGCTCATCAACCTTGTGTGGCACCAACCCTTGTGACTGATGGCAAACCAGCACGCTACCATTCTTTTAGTGTACATACACCAGCTGCTTGTTACATCTGGGTCAGACTCTGTTTGCTAATAATGTAGATTTATCTTTGCTGGTGTCCCTGACAGGTAGAGTTTCTATAGCCCAGTATGCTCATCTAGGCTATGTTGGGATTCTTCATTATTTTGAGGTTGCCATGGCTTTGTCCATGGATTTAAACAGGACAATCAGGCTTCTATGGCAGATTTTAAATTAAAACTGAGAAACCAGAGAAAGGAAGTGTAGCAGCTGTCTTGAGATAAATGCCTTTCCTGTGTATCCACACATGCAAGGTAAACTGGATCAATAAGGTCAAAGTTTAATCCCTGGAACACCCATCAGTCAATACAGGAAGTTGCTCATTTCAGTGCTTTTCAGTGCATGGAACCACCGTTCCCAGTAGCAGATGCTGGGTAAGCCTTCTCACATCGTCTCCCCTCCTCCTTCCCTTCTAAGCTTCTCTTTGATAATCCATGCAGCTACAAACTGAGCATCCATTATCTCTGACAGTATTTAATGTCCCAATAACGTATCTCCCAGCACAATGGGGGTGCCTCCTTAAAGCACAACACACCAACTTTTTTCTCCTTGCATCGCAAACTGGAAACTTTGAGCTCTGACGCTGGGGAACTTAGAGCCTACTCATATTATGCAAGAAACATCAAAGGATGTGAGAGTGTGAGAGCATGACCTGGTCCTTGTGTTGTTTTCTCTTCACAGCTTGTTTAGACTTGAGTTTAATGTAGGCGGGAGGGAATCAGAGTAGTGGCTTACTTTGCGGTCAGGCACAGGTGCTGCAAAGGGTTTTACATTAACATAGGAATTAGCCCTGGAAAATGGCAACGCAAATCAAACCACTTTGTGTTTTTTATTTATGCAAAGAAAAAAAAAACTTTTCTCCCCATCAAACCCATAGTCTGGGATTGATAATGCCAGGCAATGACATTGTCGCTTGGCACGCTAATGACCACAACAGTTCATCATCCCGCCATCGCCTCATTGTTTCAAATATGTAAATAGTATAGTCGCATAGAGAACTGTGTGTTTGCTCTGTAAGTGCTGCTGGCAGTGGTGATGGGTATGGAAAGGTCAATAAACAAAGTGAACATAATGTTCTGACATTTAGAACTGAGATAATCTGAAACTTATTAATAATGTCTCTGATGACTCAAACTAAAATTGCCCATCCTACATGAGCTATATCCTTGTCTTAGACTTCTCTCCTACTTAATTTCCTGTTTTCTTTTATGTGTTTCTTAATCACGTCTTGGCTTATGCTGTATGACTTATTATGGTCTTGTTGGCAGATTTGTTCTTTTTCAAATGTTTGTAGTCTCTTGTCTGTGCCTTGATGTAAAAGTCTGCCATTCTACATAGCGTACACAATTTGTATGCATTAATGATGTCAGCCTTTTCAGTGCAGTTTAGTCACACAGAAGTTGTCTTTCACATCTATTTCTGTCAGACTTGGGGACAAATATTAACCATTAAATGTCTGTATGGTAGTTTGATGTGTCTGCAAAGTAAAATCAATGGCTTTTAGTTAACTAACTATAGTAGCTACACATTCTTGAATCCAACAATTGTACCTCATGTATTGTTCTCTCACATGTCATGCATCAGTTTCTGCTTTAAAAAAAAAAAAAAAGAACAGACTTAACATTGTCACAACATTTCACAAGAAGCAGGGTTCTAATTTCACCCATGATGCCCTTCTCTTGCCATATTTTATTTTTCTCCATCTACATAATTGACTTTTTATAGGTTTCTGCCATCTCTGGACATCTTCTGCAGGCTAAGCAAGCATCACTTCCTCCTCCATCCCACCCACCTACACACACTCACACACACATGAATACACTTGGCCCTCAGTATATTAGCTGCTATTTTCCAGAGGGACACTCATGGCTTCAGGGTCCAGGTGTCTCTGCGACTGCTGACCCATGTTATCAGCCAGCTTCAGCAACCAGACCTCCAAAAAATTAATCCTGACGCCGTCACGCTGCTTCTCTTGCTCACAGTGATGGCTTCCTTTCTGGGTGACTATCCCCTCTGGATCCACGGCAGTCGGGACACAGACACGCTCACCTGCATACTCCACTCCCATGAGAGGCGCCTATCAGTTTGAAAAAGGGCAGGCAGAGTGGCTGGGATTACAGCCAATGCTGCGTTAATTATAAGCTTTTTTAATGAGGGGGGAGAATGCAGGGGCCGGGAGGCCAGGTGGAACAGCTGCACAAAACAAATCGGATTATGCAGGAGCGGTTTGTTTCTCTTTCAAGCTCTCCGTTTTTTTCTCATTCTCTTTTGTGCGTTCACTTTTGCAGCTCCACCTCAGGAAGCAGAAACCTTCAATTTCAGCATTTGTTTCATGCTCAGATTCTTTGTGCTCTATTTTGCACATGGTACTGCAGCTTCTTAAGGAGGTGTAGTGACTTCATTTTGAATGAACTACTTAAAACATAACCAATTAGAAGCCTCCTTAGAGAGATGAGATGGTATGCCCTTTCACTTTCTTCTAGAATAGTCTTATTCCTATAAAGAATGTTTGCAGCAATAAGAAGAGAAAGATTTTTTATTTTGCTGCTTTTGTTCTCTGCTAATTTGACATTCTGTGAAATCTTTTTTTTCACGTCTTTGATGAAAAATGCATGGTGTGAAAAAAATATTCTGTGGGAATTATCTGGCTAACGAGACGAAGCTCTGTGACTTTGTTTTGGGCATTGCATCAATTAGCGTCATTTTTCTCTAAAGGCCATTGATTCACTTTGAGTAAAAAAACGTGTATGCAAGTAATTGGAGCGCGATCTAGCTGTGGAAATTAACACCTTTCATAAGCCTGGAGCTGATTTGATGCATGAAGCTACTTTTCCCTGTTAAACATCAGGCTCTGTTAACATTAAAGTACATCCGTGTATCTTTTGAATGCATGCCTGCATCTGACTGTCTGTGTGTTTTTTGTTTTGTTTTTCTTATAAACAAACGAGGCTGAGTTGCAATCAGTCTCACTGAGCACTTATTCTCAATGTTTTTCAGCTGTTTGATTTTGAACATTTCAGCAGGAAGGCTCCAATGTTAGCACAGCTGTGGGATTCGGCTTAGCTTTGTTTAATTGTCTCCTTTATCCGAAGGTAATCAGTAAATATGAAATATTACAGTATAACCAAGATGAGCTGAGAATTTTCAGATGAGATATATATAGGCTACTTGAGCATAATGAGGTGTAGATTTCCACAGTAATCATATCTGATGTAACTAATTTGATTAAGAGATTCTCTTTTGCTCATCATTTTTACCTATTTCAAATGTACCCTGTCTGATCGCATTTGCTTTGGAGTTAATCTTTGGAACTCGGCAATCCTACAGAGAGATATGTGAGTCATTCAACGTCCAGCCCAAATCACGGTTTTTGTTAATAATCTGTCAGTGATAAAGTAAACCTAGAAGCTGAAAAGATGGGGAAAAAAAAGCTAAAACCATTCCTGAATTCTGTGAGGTAAAAAAGCGATTCAACTGGGTGGTATCATTTAAGTGATCTTTGTGTGGCAAACCTGCACAGATGCAGCTTATTTAAAATTCTCACCCGCTGTTATCAATGTTGCGACCCTGTCAGCTTGCTTAACTAGCCGTACTGCTGCACCTGCAGCACACTGAGGCAGTTTGAAAGAACCATAGTATGTTCAGAGCCACAGTGATAAACGCACAGCTGATTGAGTTGACAACCCCGGCTTTAGGAGCAGCAGCTTTGGGCAGTCTGAGTGTTTGAGGTACTGGTAGGGTAGAGATACCTCTCTCTCTTTCAGATAATGCCACTACGACAACTTAACAGTTTGGAAAAATAATTTTTCAATATCTGGAAGCGTTGCAAAAAAACTGTTTTAATGATGTGTGGTTACTGGCACAGTGGTCCAGCTTAATCTCAGAAGAAAATGTGCAATAGGTGGGTATTCTGTATGTAGGTACATTTGTCCATGTGTCTAAAACTTAGGTTTGCATATTTTTATAAGGTAAAATCAGGTATGTAACATTTTTACAGCTTGGAAAATTTATTAATTGTGCATTTATTATTACATTTTAACCTAATACAAAATGTAGGTGTGAAACAATTTAAGGGTTCTGAAAATGCTGAAAGCAACCAACAAAGTAAATTCACTTTCTTAAGTTGAGTGTGGTGTCAAGTCTCACATTAGTTTGCTGATGTGAAGGAGCTGTTTCTGTAGAGACACGCTCTACATATAATGTAAGGATTTACAATTTATTTGGATAATAGCCTTAGCTCCAGAATATTATAACATTTAAGAAAACAACTTTATGGATTTGTGAAGTTCAACATCCCCAGCAGCAAAAAGTTATGACTATTTGTTTCAGTATTGCATGTTTGTACTCTAAGCTCATATCAGCAACAAGTTTTTGTTTCCCAGAGTGAGTCGGTTATCAGAGAGAAATATCAGCTTTCACTTATGTGCAATTTTCTTCCTTTTCAATTACACCAGAAATGGTCATGGAGCTTCACCGGGAAGTGTTAACATTTGGCCAACTTGTTGTTTACCAACTTTGAGTTTTAAAACTGGTTAAATATCTTGCAACATACTTGCACTGAAACGGATGGACACAGAGAGACAGGGTGAGTGGCAGCCTGCACAGTCTGGATTTATTTTGAAGAAAACCACATGTTTTGCAGAGCAAAGGGCCTGTCACCTTGTCAAGCCAGCTTTTAGCTTTCAGACTGGAGGAAAAAATCAAACCAGACAAGGTAACTAGTTCCTTAAGCAATAGAGAAAATCAAAAGCAGCTTTAGGGTTGGAGGTGATTGGTGTCTCAGTGAGAGGATGACACTTCTCCCTCTGGGCTCAACTTAAAGGCCAAATGTGTTGAACAGAGAACGCTGCAAAGGTGAAACCACCCCAGGTTTACTTTGATATGGTTGTGTAACTTAAGGAAACAGAAACAATTAACTGCATAACTTGCATATGATAAAACAAATAATTTATAATATTCATAAATGAAATAACATATTTTTAAATGATTTTAGGAGTGTAATCAGTGCTTGGAGCTAATGGTTTACTTTTTATTTTTGAGTGCAAAAACATAATCTTTTTCATCCAGAGAAAATTACCATGGTTGCATTTGTTACTAAAGCCCATTTCAGCTAAGTCTGAAGGGTTGAAAAAATGACTAAAATATAATCAGATCAGGGAGCTACAGAGGTATTTGGACTTTGTTTAGAATTGTATGCTTATTATATTTTGCAAAGACATTACCTTAATGAACATCAGATTTTCATTCTGTATTATGGTTATTCATAAGCTGCACTTGTGGACCAATTCTAATCAGATTTGGAGCTTAATAAGAGTGAAAGTACCTCATTTATTGACCTCAGAGATATCAGACTATGGCTCAGTCAAATTGCATTTTCAGTAAAATTTACATGTTCATATCATGTTGGGTTAAGGGAACATAATTAGTTTCCGAGGGATAGAGACATGAAAAAAAATGCTTTGAGAAGGATGCAACTTTTCTTTTGGAGAACTTTAAAGTTTAAAATGAACTTAGAAATTATTCGACAGTGCTAAAATACTGCTCGATACATTCAGAAAGGATAGCCGTCTCCAACATTTCTCAGGCCTCAGACCTTTATCTACAGGCTCCTGGTTTGCTCCTGGAACAGGGAACAGAGTGAACTGAGCTGTAAATGTCCTCTTTCACTCTCCTCAGTGGGAAAAGTAGTGCAGTTGAGTTATATTTTATTTTGTTATATTTTCTGTACATTAGTGAGCAAGACAGGATTTACACCCATAAAAAGTGTTCTTGTATATATGTATACAAGAAATGATTAAATTATCTATAGATAATTTCAATCACACAGATAAATATAAATCCATGTAAACATAGCCATTGGTCTCTGAAACATTGTCTTAGTACTGCCATTCCTATGCACAAGGCAGTCTCAGTTTGGACTGCTCTCTTAGGTGGTTAAAAATGTCTGCTAAATGACTTGGTGTAAAAGTAGAAAGTCAAAATGATCCAGTGTTGACTGTTGTAAGTCATTGGCAAAAGTATGCTTTGTGCTCCCAGTATCTGTGACCTCTCTGTAAGGCTGCAAGCAAACATTTCTGGTACACTATTTACTAATCAGTCCTGCACATCAGCTTGCAATAATTTTCGTCCATATCTCTGTACCAACCAGCTTTAACTCTGGGTTTGATGGAAACATTCATATTACCCAATGTGGGAAAAAAAGGCCTGTAAATGCTTTGAAGTCACCTTAGTTTCCTTTTACCTCACAGAGTGATCTTTGTTGGTTGACAACTGCAGAGAGGAGTGATGGTCTTCAATTCCCTCAAATTTGCACCTGACTATAATGAAGGCTGGTGCCCCATCATGTTACTGGCATTTTACGTGAACTGGTGACAGCATTGTTGGGAGTGAGAAATAATGTGTTAAGTCACAAATCAAGCACCTGTGATTTCAAAGAACTTTTGAGATGTTGCCTAGCGACAGTGATGATTTGAGCTTTTAACTAACATCAGATCCACAGACCAGAAGAGGACCCCGAAATGAGAAAACTGTTTATGAAATGAATGAAATGAAATATACTTCATTTATCCCTCTTAGAGGGAAATTATTGTTGTAGCAGGGTATTACTCTTTTTTTTTTTTTTTATTATAATGATACAATAAAAATTAATTAATTAATTCGAAGATGAAGATAGGGATAGGGCCTTGTTCCGGAGGGTGATGGCTGCTGGCAGGAATGATCGCCGGTACCTTTCCGTCTTAGAACGGACTTGACCCAGCCTCTCACTGAATACACTCTGTTGTTTCTTCACTGTGTTGTGAAGAGGATGTGAAGAATTGTCCATTATTTTGA
>JBBBVU010000013.1:21899241-21910865 GCA_037177055.1 Atherinosoma microstoma
AAGGGATATCCCCGTGGCCAAGTAGCCAGGGCACATGATCAATCGGAGGCATAGTGACAGGACCCACACTGTCACATAAATAAACTTGCCTTGCCTTTCATTTACTAATTACTAAAAATGCTGTTGTTTATGAAAACAGATTGTGGCATACCAGTATGTTAAAATCCCCAATAACATCTGAAATAAAGTTTACAACCAAAATATTTTCCCTGTATATGACACCTTGCTCAACATCCATTAGAATCCAACTGTGCTCATCAAGATGATACATTTAGAGTTTTTCACCATGAAAATAATTTTTTCATGCCATTAAATGTTCAGATGTTACTTTTCACCTTTACCTCATTTAATACATTCTATGAATGGGCAAATGAGTCCTTCAATTCCCTTTGCTGCTGAAACACCCATGAGCCTAGCAAGACCATGTCAAAGCTAATAATGTGGTGCTAATCTTACATATAAACCTTGCCTCCAGTCAATGGGTCCCACCCTGAGAGTAGATGGCACCAGTTCTTTTGGCTGTCACAATACCTTTTGGAGATTAATGCTTATAAATAGCAGTTCTGTGGTAGAAATGCCCCCAACATGGCCATGACAGCTTATTTTACTCATGATGGCTTTTAGCAAAAAAAGAAAATCCCATGTTAACAAGGTTCAGAGCTTGACTTTACCCTCAAGCGGTCTCTAAGGCATGAAGTTATGCAAAGTTAGCTGTAGCTGCATCCCATTGATGTGCATGGTTTCTTTGGTTTTCAGTCAGATCGCCATGGTACTTTTGGCTCCAAAAAGCCACAGTTGGTAAAAAAGGCTTTGGGACTGGATTTTATATACAAAGTTAGATTTCATTTTCTGTATCTCAGCCTGTCTGTTCTTTGAGTTGGGATTTCTAATTTGAATCTTAACTGTGAACTCACAGATTTAATACAGACATAGGGACTGATGGTGTTGTTTGCAATCCACAAGAGCTATAGATCCATACCAAAGTGGGATTTCTGCTACCACTGCTATGTATGGAGAGCTATAAAAGCAAAGAAGCAAAGGGTCATAGACTTTAAAAAATATTTAGCTGTGTATGCAGGGAAATATCTGAAACTGATACATGATGTTACGGTCATCTGGCTAACACCAGAGATGTAGAGCTATTTGTTACTGATCGTGCTAGTGCTAACACTCCCCTCCCAAAATGTACATGCATGTAGGTGCATACACACTCATACATGCACAAATAGTTTGGCTTCTAACACTTAGAAAGTAATGTAACACTTAGAAAGTAATGTAAGCCAGTGGGATGTCTGGTTAATGTCTCCAACATGTTGTGTGTGTTTTGCCAAAGCAGTGGGAATTGTCACAAAGTAATACAGGAAAATAATATTTTTGGGATATTTTTTCCTCACAAAGTCCCTGCCCACTGAATCTAAAATAATGTTTAAAAGTAAGGTTACTTTAAGCACCACTGGTTCAGACTGGAGTCACACTCTACTTTTCAGTTTGATGTGCGTCTCGGGATATAAATCAATATATTCCTCTGCCGGTTTCATGTTTTGCAGTGAGACAGCATGTTATAAGAAGGACATTTTACTCCAACCTGTTGATTTTCTCTTACACACCCATCTGCAGTGTTTGTACACAGAGCAAGTGACATTTTTAAAGCCTTATAGAGTGTTGACAGTATGCAGTCACTGAAAGTAGACCCTTATTCAACTCTTCAGGTTTTACACATCAGGTCATGCAATAATCATCATCATCATCATCATCATTATCATCATCATCATCATCATCATCATCATAATAATAATAGGTTGTAAAATATAAAATCTCAGTTGGAATAGAACATATGACTAATTTTGATGAGCTAAACTGAAGAATGTGTGAAAAGCTAGCAAAAAAGTTTTGCGTGAACAGTCAAAATCAATGGCGTTCATAGTTTCTGTGAACTTCAGACTGAACAAGATTATTTTTAACTGATTAACTTGAACAAAGCAGCTTCATGTTCACAGAATTGAACATGCCACGCTTTGTTGGGGCAGTAGCTACTCCACAGGAGCGCACTCCGGCGGAAGGCAGAGCTCAGTGGTCTCTGCTTCTGTCCCGTGTATTAATTAATACTGTAGCCTATAGAGAACTGCGTTAGTAGCCTATAGATGCAGACATGTTAAAACATGTAGTGAAGAGAACTACAAAGGAATGGAGAGTGATGCCAGCCAGCTAACTGTGCTGGATAGATTACTTTAAAGCAAACAGAAAGAAAGCCAGAGGAAAACGCCTGTAATGTAAGTACAGGTGTAAGTACAGGTGTAATACCTAATGAGGAGAATGTGGAGGATGTCATTAGAATTTGGGAAATGAACATGGAGTAGTTCAGTTTGAACCCACATGATCTGAGGTTTGAACGAGTTCTTGTGAAGTGTGAATTTGTGCGACATCTTACAGCAGGGTCCAGTCCTCCAGATACTATCCTGCAACTTTTAGATGCATCGCTTCTCCAACACATCTGAATCAAATGAATGGCTCGTTACCAGTCCTCTGACGAGCTAAGTGACATGCAGATGAGGGAATTCTGCCATTTGGTTTAGGTGTGTTGGGGAAGGGACGCAACAAATCAAATGCACTTGATTAATTGATTAACAACAGGTGTAAGCATCTCTGTAAAAGCAGAACTTTTGGCAGTTTGTTGGTCTGGGGCATTCGGTTGAATTCAGGAGAGCACAATGACGGTGCAATTTAAAAAAAAACTAAATAGATATAACTTGCTTGGAAGGGTTACCAGGAGAAAACCTCTCTAAAATGAACATGGCAGCATAGTTTAAGGTTACAAAGTTGTATCTGACAAACCACTTTTGGAAGACTTCTGGAACAATGTCCTTTAGACAAACAACACCAAAGTGGAGTTGTTTGATCATAATACATGGTGTCATGTTTAAAAAAGACCCAACACAACAGCACAAACACCTGATACCAGCTGTGAAGCATAGTGGTGGATGTGCGATGATTTGGGCTTGTTTTGATGCTACAGGACCTGGATACCTTGCAGTCTGATGCAAATCAAAGTATTCTTGTGTCAAAAGGCCATCTGTCTGGCAGCTAAAGCTTGGCTTAAATTGGGTCATGCAGCAAGACAATGATCTCAAACACAGCAGCAAATCTACAATGGATCAATTTAAAAAGAATCAATGGCACAGTCAAAGTCCAGACCTCAGACAATTTGAAATGTTGGAGCAGGACCTGAAGAAAGCTGTGCATTAATGAATATCTGAAAACCTCGAGGAACTGAAGCAATGTGGAAAAGAAGAGTGAGACTAAATTCCTCTTACAATGTGAGGGTATCATACAGAGAGCACTGATTCAAGTTAGTGCTGTCAAAAGTGTTTTTTACAATCTATTGAATCAAGGGATTGACGTTGTTTTTGAAACAACTTTTGCATTTTGGCTTAGTTTTTGTAAAACAATTCTTGCCGCATTGTAATATGTTACATGTTGTTCACCTGAGCTCGACTTCACCTAATTGTAAGAACTTGAAAGGAACAAATGTATATATTATTTTGTTTTTAGTGTGACTTGACATGAAAAAAACCTCAGAATGAAATGAGGGCGTTCTTTCTTTTTGTCATATATGCTCCATTGTGAAACTTAGCCTAACAATTTGTGTTTCTCTTGCATGTATGGACAAATGCAGTTCTGCTACAATATAGAATACACCAATGTGGTTTATTTGCTCTCACAAGTTTCTTTCGGGTTGGCCAAATCTAGCACACGATTAGCACCTTAGTGAATAAAATTCACAGCTGCATATTGATGTGAGACTGAAATATGTTGCCCCAGTTAGATTTTCCATATTTCTAACCCATTCTGCATTCTTCAGTATTGCTGCATAAACTGTTAGTAACTGAAAAAAGTATCAACATGGCAATGGCAACATGGCTCTGCTTTGTCTAATCTAAACTGGCTGCATATTCCAGTTATCACGGCAACCTTGACAAACTTTGACACATCTCTCCAAAAGTCCTAATGATTATTCCATCGATATCTCACTTTGAACTAGCGTCCTTCCTGACTGGCAGGAAACTGATTGAGGTTATCATAAAAGCCTATGGCTCGTCTCATGAGTGCTACAAGGCAGAAGATTCGTAATACTCAGATCTAAAATCCCATGAGAATGTTCTCTCGGAATAGTTAGCTTTCACAGCACCCCTCTGTTCAGAAGCCCCTTTCATACAGCACGGGCCTTTCACATCACTCTTTTACAAAACGTTCCAATTCTGGACAAATCTCCCACAGTTTGAATTTTTCATAAGAGGATTGAAGAAGGAATTGGGAAAGACACATGACTGGTTTGTAACTGGAGACAGAAGTAATTATAAACCGTTCATATGACTACTGAAAATATCCACCCTGGGGTGTGACTGTGTAAATGATGAGGATCAAAAAATAGAAGGTCATTTTGTTACAGAATGACTCCTGAATCTTCAAATAATACTGAGACGAAAATACACAAAAGCATCCTTGTACTTCTGTCTGATAAAGCGGAGAGTGTGCAGAGTATTCATCTTTCTTATACGCCAAAGTTACAGTTGCAGTACTAAACAGTTTTATAACATTGTATCACATATTGACACTAATACACATACATGTGCATGGTGCCTGTTTAAGTAAAAAAAAAAAAAAAAAAAACAGTTTTAAGTAACAAGTTAGACTCTGCTTAAGAGCTCAAGAAAAGTTATTTTTGCGAAGGTGGTGAATTGTGAGCATATCACCTCACAATGCTAAACTTGATTAGTCAATGGCTAGAGATTCCCTAATGCAAATGAAATAAACCTGCTGACGGGAGGTTTTCATGTTCTGCTGCTACAAACTTGCCCAAGTGCAAAGAATTCAGTAAATCAACAGTGAGGAGAGCCGGGCAGGAGTGCGCCCTTTTCTTTGAAGCCTTACCAAGAACTTGAGAGTATTAAGTTTTCAGGCCGATGGGCAAAGTGACGTCCTTGCGTTTGGTGTGTTGTCCATGTCTGGGAAGAGGTCAGACACATAAAGGAAACATAAAAGCAAATTGCCTCTGCATGAAATGAACGGACAAAGCTTCTGACATCCTCTGCTACACAATAAATTAAGCTGCAGCGTCACACAGCTTTATTAACGCTATCATTTTGCTTCTCATTTTGTCAGTGTTCTAAGGCTCTATTAATGCTTTCAAGTGAGAAGGCTTCTTTGTAATTCCAGATTCATGAAAAAAGCTAGTTGCTGCTTTAAGAAAACACAGCAAGCCTGTTGTAATTACAATAGTTTTAATGAGATGAGTTCCTTTTACCTTGGCAAAAAAAAAAAGAAAAAGCTGAATGTCTCAACCAGACTGAGGCAGCATGAGTCCAGGGAGAAGCTGCAGGATATACAGGGGGATCTGAGATCCAAATACTAAAGGACAAAAAAAAACAAGAAAAACAAACAATAAAACCTCTGTTTCATCTCCATCATAGCACAGTTTCCCTGACAAGCTGCTCTACATGCTGAAGTGCTCTGTCCTCGTCAGCACAAGTACTGATACCCCCTACTGCAGACGGAGCTTCAAGTAAATAGGTTACTGACAATATTTCTCTTTTCTTCTTTTAAGTTCCTCTCAATTTGCATCACTGTATTTTCAATTGTTTGTTAATTTATAATGTGGCATGTATATTGAGGCAAGTTATTCACTTAATAGATCTTTTTAGAATTAAGCAGGGTGGGGACTCTTTGGAGATGGATTGCACACAGTGGGAGAGAAAAGGGAAATGTTAATAACCTCCTCTGTGTTTGAACAGCAGCCTCTTCAGAGACCTGTTAAAATAGTCTACTCTGTTTACTGTGTGTTTGACCCAGTAGGAAACACGTTGGAGAGATGGCGAGGTGAGACTAAATGGATTTTCATTCCTTCCTGAGAAACACTCCCACATGCGTCATTTTCTGATTGCAGAGCACTGTCTATCAAGAGTGCTTGTTTTATTTCACCCTTTGATCAACTGCTGTGCTCAAGCAGACAAGTCAAAACTGAGGATCTATGCATGGAAGAAAGAAGAAAGAGGCTGTGCAGAAGGGATTGCCGTGGGATTATCCTGCCAGTATTAGCAGCAAATGCAAATCATAAATTTTGAGTGATAGAATATGTCACTGATTAAACTCAAAACACAGTTGAAAATAGTATATGTATGCAGACTTATTACAAAATCTGAGATAATCATTAAAATGTTCGCCATTTTTCAACATGGTAGATGCAAAAATACCCCCATAGAAGAACACGGTTTCATCACACATGAAATGTAAACAATGCATTATGTTCAGAGGTAAAACAGACCACACTTGGAGGTCAGATGGGTGGATTGGCGGAAACAACGCAGGAGTATAAAACTGAAGAGCCACATTTGCATCTTGTCTCTGTTTCCTTCTCCTTTCACCAGGGACCAGTGATAGGAATAATGGCATCAAAATAAACAATGTTACGAATGGGCGTTACTTTTTTCAGTAAC
Source organism: Atherinosoma microstoma (assembly GCA_037177055.1). NCBI lineage: Eukaryota > Metazoa > Chordata > Actinopteri > Atheriniformes > Atherinidae > Atherinosoma > Atherinosoma microstoma. Next base: position 21,905,733 of record JBBBVU010000013.1, read on the forward strand.
AGGTAATCTGACTAATTACTCTTTCCATCGTTACAACGACCATTACCCTTACTGACGTTTACCGACAGCGCGTTACTATTGTAAGATGAGATTCATTTTTGTTTTGGCTGACAAAAAGTTTCACATCTGTTTAGACTATAGGCTAATGTACTGCTGATGTAGCGAAGAGGAGGCGCAGTGATACGGTTGAAACTGGAGAATACACTCCAGAGTAGTAGAAGAGTTGCTGTGTTCTGTTGTGACTGGGTGCTTGCTAAGAATAAAGCAGCATCATATGTTTGAGCCAGAAGTTGTCCCTGAATTATTTCTCCTACCCATGAGCCACAGCAGCCATCAGCCTGAGATTAATGTCCTTGATTTTTGAGTTACTTTTTGGGAGAACTAACTAGAAGCCTAACTATAGCCAAATTAATTGGGCACCTTACTTTTTTAAAGTAACATGCCCGACACTGCCAGGGATGGACAGGCCAGCGGGCATTTTCCAGGTGGACCTATGGATTTTTTTTAGGACGAGACAGTTTATTTATTGGTCTGACTTGTCCATAAAACTCAGCAGATCGGCGACCCAATGTTTGAACACCAACCCCTTTTGCTGCAGTTTCTGTGTTTGAGTAACTCATTTGTTGAAAAAGAGAAAAAAAAGACACTGCCAAATTTCCAAAGATGATTGATTAGTTTGCCACAATAGAACCTTCATCAGCTGCCATGGATGATGATGATGGTAGAAGCTACACTAAGCTGCACTACTTTAACATCCCTGAGGTCCTGTTCTAAGTAAAGAGACCCATTAAACCCACTAAATCTGAGCCATACAAGCCAGTTAGCGGTGACCATGCTAGCTGTGTACAAAGTCATGATGAAGTGAGGAAAAATAGGGCTGGGCGATGCTACAAATTTTGGTGTCAATCCAATACCAAGTAAATCAAAGGCAAGAATCGCTGATACCGACATTGATACAGATATTTTTTTTTGCTTAAAATTTCACAATTATTAAATGATTTTGCTTTTAATTATTGATCATATTTATGATCATAATGAAACACATAATACAGATTTTTCAAATAAAACATTTTTTAATTAAACTGAATGGCAGAACAGAACAGAAAAAGAAAAACCTACTATTTATTTGGCTCTAATTTGTATTCTTTAGCTTTTTACCCCCAAAGTCCTCTATAAGAAAAGTATTGATCTCATCACGCTGGTATCGATCGATACGATTCTAGCCTTGGTATCAATGTTATCGATATTTGGATCAATGTGCCCAGCCCTAATGAAAAAACATCTGAATAAAACAGCTGTTTGATCACCACCTTAGTTTGTATTATTACATTTATGAATTATGAATTTATGAAATTAGTTGATGACTTGAGTGCTTCCAGCAGGTTAACAGATGGTTAACTGGTTGTGTATACTGGTTAGCTGGTTGTGTTAACTGGTTAAAACTGGCATTTCTTGAATTTAGTTATTTTATATGTTCCTGAACTAAATCCCATTGAAGTGTGAACATTATATTTTAACATCGGTGAGTCAGCAGCTTACTGACTTTCTGTAAAAGCCTATTTGTTACTGGTTGTGGACTGATAGTCGGATACTTTTGGGTTAAAATGTGTTAGAGGCAACTTTTGATTAGGTGTTTATACACAATATACAGAAATAAAACACTTTTCAAGGGTATTTATTTACATTTTTGTTCATATGTCATACTGATGCAGCTGTTTGTGTCTTTATCAGAGTAATCCAATCATTCTGGACCTGACTGAATCATTATGTAAAAAAGAAAAAAAAAGTCTCCATTAAATCTTCCAAGAAGATCCCCCAAGGGGGATTTAAGCGTGCAATGTCCCCAGCTTTAGTGACCCCCTTGGAGCATTTTTCCAAGAGAAACATTCCTGTTCCATGGAATTCCGCATTTTATAATGAATTCTGTTTTTAATGTCCAATTCCGTGATTCCCTGATCACAGATTTCATAGGGCTCTACATGATTGTATGGGCCGGTCTGGGCCAAAATAACACGGCTGATTTTGTCCCAGTCCAGCTCTGGTTTTCACTGACTGTTTCAAAAAACGAGATGAATAAAGCTTAAAAATTAACATGATTACCACCACCAACTCCTCCAACTTAAAGAGGTCATATCTGTATTTGGTTCATACCTTGAGATATGACTTGTAAAGTCATCAAGTAAAGTACCATCCCTAAGTGCGGCATGAGGGAAGCTAATCTTGTACTGATTGGAGCTGATGTCACTGTCAAGTCTTCTGTTTGAGAAACCGCATAATCCATTTAAGGAGGAAGGAGAGTTTCAGATGGTGCAGTTTAATGTAATGCTTTCAACAATGGACCTCATTATTTCAGAAGAATTAGAAAGTGATCATATTGAAATACATACGTTTTACACAGTGAGCATTGCATTGAAAACATATGTGCAACTTTGTTCTGAACAAATGATAAGATTCTTAAAATCATGTGTGACAATTTTCAGAATTCCTAAAATGGGACTGAGAAATGGATTTTGTGAAACTAGTGCTGTCAACAATAATGTATGAGTAATGTAGGTGTTGTAATTTTATTTTATCATTCACTTTTAAACATTTGATATTAAAATCTATCAATAAACCTATGAGAGAGGAAAATTAAATCCTAGAAAAGAATTGAGTTTTATGGTTGAGGTTTGTTGAAGCTGCTTGTTTAATTGTATTTGTACCCTTGTAATTTAACAATATTTATTTGTTTTCTTGGCCTGGAACTGCAGAACTGGTGGCTGAATCTGGTACAATGCATCTTTCTTATCTGAGATTGTTTTTTATTAAATTAAAACTAACATAACATTCATTGGCACCATTTAACTGGTTCTTTCTTTCAGTTAACCCAAAGCAAATGCCAAACAACTGACATCTACTTACTGAGTCATTTTCAGACTGTGAGACAAATCATTTAGTTATTCACTCACTTTCCATATCCACTGCAACCTGTTCAGGTTACTGGGGGTTACCATCAGATGGGAAGTTGGTTCACCTTGTACAGATCTATCACCAGTTAACCTAACATGAATGCTTTTGGACTGCAGTAGGAAGTTGGAGAACCAGGAGAGAAAGCACACATTTGAATTGAGAACCTTCTTGCTGTGAGCTGATAGTGCTAACCACCTCACCGCAATTCAGCCAACACAGACAATTATAGATTTGATTTGTTTCCCTATTATCCACTTTCAAGAGACATTTTTATTGATGAGATAAAATGTTTGCAGCACTGTTATCAAGCTGAAACACAGTAAATCCCTGACACTAACAAAATATAACTATATTGCTGTGCCTGAGAGAGGATCAAATAGAGAGGAGAGGATCAAATTAACTTGACCTTCTTGGGAGGGCTTGGATTGCCATGGGGGGGCACCTCTAATGGTAGGGGAAACACTCCATTATTAGAAATAAAAAGAAACCTTAGACGGACCACAGATGGTCACTTTTATGCCAAGAACACCTGTATCCACACCAGGCCATCTTTCCTGTGTGGGATTACCATGGCAATGCTTTTAATAGAGCTTTAGGACTTTTAATAAACCTGTCTCTGACCTGAAAGAGCCCTGTGAGTGTGTTATATTCATCCTTTTAGACTGACAGGGAAATGTCTCCTGTGTGACTTGACTTCAGCTTGTGTCATTTTGCCCTCAGAATCAATGCATTTTACCAGAGATGGAGACTTACTTTTTAGTTATCCATAGTTTGAATGATGAGACTTTGCAAAACTTTCTATTTCAAAGTCATTTCTTCCTGTCAGCACAACAGAATGCAATGTCGAGCACTATGTTGAGCATTATTCTCTGACTCAACAGTATTTGTCTTTGTTTTCTCACAACCCAACCACCAAAGTACCTTGAATTTAAAGCATATTCTAGACGATAGATAGAGAAACTTCTGTTTTGAGGTTTGTTGCTACTTCTCATTCCTCAACAGTCAGCCAAAAGATCTACTACTGTTTTGATGATGTCTCATCTTGCATGTGAGTGAGTGTAAATTTGAGGATGCTCTGATGTGGCATGGTTATATTATTCCTTCCAGCTGGTTAGAATAACATCATCAGAGGTAGTGTGATGACCTCCGAGATGATGTCATAGTTTAGATCACATAGCTGGGATTTTAAAAGTATTTGAGACTTCTGTTTTTACACTAGATTACTATTTACTTGCAGGGTATTAAAAGGGAAATATGTGGATTAATGAGCATCGTGGTAAAAGGATTCATGGAACATTCTGGCAACTAATGACTAATGGGCTTGAGCAATGTTCAGATACCCCAGAGTCTACTGGTGCACAGAACAAGATTTGAAGTTTTGCACTATTCTTTTTTTTAGTTTTTTTTTTAAAGATTTTTCAGCAATGTTATTTTACTTACAAAGTTTTGTTTATAAGTTTGGCCACTATCCACTTATGTCTCTGCTGCATGCCATTTGTTTTAATTTGGTTGGCTCATTTTACATTTATCCTGTCCTGGGATGAGCAGCTGTTGTTCAGAGCAGCGGGAGAGCTGGATCAACTTGGACTCAGTGGGCGCAACAGAGCAATTAAATTAATTCTGTTAATGCTTAGTGTTTTGGTTTGTTAAGCATTGCTGTTGATTTCTCTTTTTTTGCAGAGGGGTGTGTGTGTATGGGGGTGGTGACTTCTCAGTCACATTTTGTACTTCACAGTTTGTAATTTAGTGTTTTTCCTATGAGGTGAAAAAGGGTTATTTTATTGATGTGTTGAGAAAATTTATTCAAAAGGAGTATTACACTGAATTTCAGGCAAACAAAACTCAAGCACTTTTTCTGCAGTTTTTATTAAGTTTTAGATGATCATGACATATGTGTGGGAGAACTGGAGTTGCCTAACTTTGGCTACCAGAATCTCATTTTAACTTTGGTTTATACTGTTTTAGTATATGGGCTCTGTAGCTTGTTAGTTTTCCATTATATTTTAATTAGAAATTCCAAATTAGAAGAGGAAGGATTTCATAGATACTAAATACAGAATTTCAAGTGAGATATTATCAGGTTTAATCTTATCTTGTACAATTTTGAGGGTGGGGGGAGGGGGGGGGGGGGGGGGGGGGGGGGGGGGGGGGGGGGGGGGGGGGGGGGGGGGGGGGGGGGGGGGG
>JBBBVU010000013.1:21910965-21924289 GCA_037177055.1 Atherinosoma microstoma
GGGGAAGGGGGGCGGGGTTGAGTTTGGTTTTGGAAAATTCCCGGTCCCCCCCCCCCCCCCCCCCTTTTTTTTTTAGAGATTATTTATTTTTCTATTTTGCTTCCACCTACTAATGTTTACAGTTTGGATTTGAAATTACATGATTCAAGTTTCTACGTTCAAAAAGTGCACAGTTAAGGCTAGAAAACTGAACACTGTTACAAACTACTCAGGGTAATGCTCACTGATCGTAGTTTTCATTATGTGATGTGATGCTAGCTGATAAAAAACAATTGCCCATCAAAATGTTCTCATCTGACAATCATTTTGCCTGGATTGTAAATTTACAAAATACTGCACGTACGAACAATGGTTCCTATTTCAGTTTCTGGTGAGAATAGTCTGCTTTGTAGTTTTATAGACAGTTTATAGTTTTAGAGAAGTAATTGCAAATGTCAGCATGCTTACCACTACAATCCCAGCACACTGCTGTCTATAGATATCATGGAAACCATAAATGTTAGCAAGGCTGTAAATTACCACCTATTAACCTGGCAAATGCTAATTAAAATTCACCAACTTATTGGCCAGTTTGGCAGGTGACAAACGAAACAAATCATTTTGGTTATTTTTCCTAGAAGTGTCATTTTCCATGAACACTATTATTGACATATCATACGTACATCCGTAGCGTACGTTCAGTCAGATTTTTGTATTTGAAACAAAAATTTAAAAAATACTTGTTTTTCCTTTTATCATTTCCTAATCCAAAACGAAAAATCAGATAACAAACCATTATCCGTTTTGTTGTTCTGGGCACAATATGAAAATGAAAAAATACAACAAACAAAAAGGATCATGAGCGCTGAGATCCGATTTTGGATTTTTCATGTGATATCTTATAAACATGTGATATCTTATATCTTAAAAAAACAAAGCAGCACAAACAAAAGAAATTTTGTTCACTACTCACAGCTTGTGACCATAGATGAGTGTAGGACCGTAGATCGACCAGTAAATCCAGAGCTCCTCTTTTCAGCTCCTTCTTTATTATGACAGTCTGATGCAGAGTCCTCATCTCTTGCTTACTTTAGCATGCACAGGGTTGTTTAGGCTCTACTGTCAGCCTGAACAAAGTGCAGCTAAATAAGGAACAAAATTTAAACAAAGTAATTGACGTGTAGAATAAAAGACTAAAACACGGCGGTGGATGACAGTGAAAAGTCTAAGCTGGTTACAAGAAAGTAAAAGAGATAAGGGAGAATGTTGAAAATGTAAGAAGAGGTGAAGGGCATTGGAATCTGGTATGCAGATAGCATGTGGATAATAAAAAATGTTGAACAACCAAAATTTACTGAATTTAACTTTAAAATAGATCATTTGAACTGTTTTAAAAGCAACAGTTATTTTGTTCCTTTCTGGAAAAGAGAACATTAAGGGAAATGTATTTTGGTATTTTCATGAACAGTCATTAAAACACAAACAAGAAAGCATGATTAGATGCATCCAGTTACACTAATAATCTGGTGTGTTTTATTATACACCTATACATATATACATTTAATTTAACAAACCTGAAATTGTAAGTTGGAACTAGAGAGAAACTCAAACAGGAACGTTGTTCACAGAGATTTAAATGAGGCCTTCACAAAGTTGCATTTCAATAAGATTTAATGAAGGGAGAGAACACTGGTGCAATGTGAGACAGTGATGGGAAAAGGGTGCTGGTGAGTTTTGCTGTAGGGGTGCTTGGGGGCTTTCCTTGATCAGGGATCATTTTCTCTCAGACTGGCTTTTTTTTTTTTTTTTTGTTCTCTTTGGCAGCCTGAGACCAGAGTTTGTGAATAGCAGAGGCAACTCAATGAGTCAGTAAGTTTATTGAACTTTGTCAGTGACTGAAAGCAATAAATGACTTCACATATAAAGTTAATAAAGAACCTCACCAGTTCAGAAGGGAGAATAACTGGGCTCTTCAGTTTGGGAGTTGTGCATCTCTGAATGTGAACCAGCATTTGTGCTGAAATTGGTTTACTAACACAGCAGCAGGTCTAGCTGTGGTGATTGTTGTTACCAGGCTGGCAAATTGGATGCTCTTAACTAAAAGGTATGTTGTGTTCAGTGTGTTCAAGCCACATGTCAATTTACAATCCACTAAATAGGAATGAAAATTTACTGCAAGGTTAAAACAGTTTTTCTTTCACAAGATTCAGAAAGCCCTCCATAAGGTCCACATTTTATTTTTCTCTCTGTCATTGGTTATGAAATTTTAAGCAGTGATCTCAGTTTAGGAATCACAGAACTACATTATCTTGTAAAGACAGCATACAGAAGACTTAGATCCTTACAGTTTAAAAAGAACAACCCTATGAAACCCAAAGCAGCCTATGAGTCAACTACCATCTTGTGCCAGTAAATCATTTTGCATTTACTCGTTTTTCTTCTTAAAGCCAATTCAGCAAGGTCTTTCAACAATACCAGAGCAGCCAACCAGATTCACAACTGAAAAAGGGTGGCTGCAGTTATTTATAGCAACCACAAGTTAGATGAGGGCATATTACAAAAGCTGAGATAAGAATCCATTCAATTCTCTCTCTCTCTTTCTTTTTCTTAGTTCAGTTTTAATTCTGTAATCTTTTTTCCAGGTTTTTTTCCAGGCTTGAATTTACGATGGCCCTGAAGTGTCACACCAATACAAAAGCCACAAGACTCCACAATTAGCCACAACACTCCACAACTAGCCACAACACAACACAATAAGCCACAACGGAATTTACACTGCATTTGATGCGGTGTAACTTTCGCTGTTGCCCACTGCGTGCATAGGGTTGCCAAACACAATGCCCAATGCTTTTTTTTTTTTTCAAAAGAAGCCTGGAAATCCGCCTGATCTGGCAACACTGTTCGTGGTGTAACTTCCATTGTGGCTTATTTTGTTGTATTGTGGCCAATTGTGGAGTGTTGTGGTTTTTGTATTCCTGTGACACTTCGGGGCCACCGTATAAATTGCCCCAAAAATGTGTAAAATAATGAGTTGAAAAATACATAAAGTGTATGTGCATTTTCATTGCACATTCTTAGGTTTGACTTTGTAGGGAAATTGCCTAGATTTTGTGCATACAGAAAAAGATTACAGCAAGTCGTGTGTTTCCTTGACAGATGCCACCTAAATCTGTAATGGCCTCACGCATTAGTCAAGCTTGTATAGTAGGATTTAAAGCCCACACATATGAGTCAAGCAGCATGTTAGAGGACCTATTAAGAAATGACAGAACCCTGACACAGTCTCAAAAAAAGGTAACATTAAGTGATAAGGACAGCATGTGCCCACCAGTAAGAAATTATTTGTTACAGTTATATAATGCATTTATAATTTAGTCTGCAACCTTACGTGTAAGAGTATACATAGAATTTTCTTAGTGGTTCCTGCTTTTTGAGATCTACGACGTGTAGACCTCATTTAACACTTTGACAGTCTGTCAATTCTGGTTAAATCACAATAATAACTACATTTTCAGTTGCTGAGCTTATTAAGTCCCAACTTAGCATGGTCATGGTCTGCTCAGTATTCATGGTGAAAATAAAACACATCATTAGACGTAGATATCTGGTGGCGAAGATATAGTGAAAATGGACAAAGCAACGGTTCAGCACAATGTAGTACAGGTAATGCACATTATTTATTAAAAGAGTATGAAGAGTAAATATCTGAAGATGTTGTTTCCCTTAATGAAAACATCTTGTCCTTGCAAAAACACATATATAAAATTGCCCCACACACAGACCTCCTGAAGTTTTAATTGATCTTAGAGAAAAACACACATTCTTTGGTAGATCATTTAAAATTCTGTTAGGAGTATTTGGATAAAAATTTTGGTGGTGCAGGATCAAATTTTGCAAGAAACTCCTAAGCACCTAATTAATGTAGGCCAGATAGGCCATATATCATTTTGTACGCCCAGACGCCCAGTGCTTAATCATGAGGAAAAAAGCCAGGTGAACTTTTAATTAGGATTTGTGGAGTGATGTTTGATCTTTTATTACCACCAGAGCAATTTCATTGCTTAGGACTTTCTGTGAATGTCAACCCTTGACGATGAACGTTTTCAGTTTACTTTCTTAATTTGGGGTTACTTTGCCATCATGAGGCCAAATCAGTGACATTTGACTTGCCATCACAAGGAAGCAATTTATTGACTCTGACCTTTGCTTAGAAAACAATATCAATCAGAGTAATTAATTAGTACCGAATTATATTCTTTCAATATACTACAAAAACTCTTGCTTTGGCAGGTGCTGATTTATGACTCTAAATATAATCAGTATATTGTAACCATTTTCCTTTTGAGCCATCAGGGATGAAACAAAGAGGCAACTGTGTCTTGGTTTAACCAGTGTAAAGACAGAATATGTCCAAATAGCACAGCTATACAATACTTTTTTTTTCTTCCATTCAGCTGGCTTTCAATATGTGTGACCCACTGCAACACCTTGACTGCAGATTTCTAGGGAATAGCAAGTTGGGTCTGGCATCTAAATTGAGAAAACTGGGAAAACTCTTCAAACAGCTGTGTGGTCAAGGGATTTCTGTAATTTCTGACTTGCTTACTAATGTTGAAATTATTTTGAATAATGTTTCGTGGATGTGAACAGAAAAAAAAATCTACTCTTTCTAATTTGTGTTAGCTTACCAGCTAAAAGGTATTTGTGAGATCCAAAGAGCTGGTACAATACTGACTAAAAGATAATCCCAAAATGTGTTTCTAGTCTGGGATTGCTTATTCACCAATAATGGAGCCGTGTATGTATTTAAAAGGTTTGTTTACTTAGCATTGTCAAAGCATTTTTTAAGTTTTGCTTAGCATTTCATGCTATGCACATCAAGCAGACGACACCCAGCCTTTTAATTTTACTGTCACCTGGAACATTTGGCATGTTAGTATAATAAGTTGCCTAATCATCTGACCACCTGTCCCAGGAGTTTTTTGAAAATTTTTTCACTTATTTACTTCACCAACGCTAATAATACTTAAGGGATTAAGAATTGTGTGTGTGTGTGTGTGGGGGGGGATGACTGAGGTTTGCCATCATGTAACCTTACACTGCACTGTAAAAAAGTAACAGGTACTAAGATAATGGATCTTTATTATTATTATTATTATTATTATTAATAATAATAATAATAATAATAATGATATTTGAAATCTGTAATCTGATATTTGTCATTTGCAATCTGTAATTTGTGGTCAAATCTTTTAAATTCTGGGTTTTGCTGAATAAATGATTAATTTACCCTTACAAAACAGAGAACGTATGTCAAAATGTTGATTTTGCTACAAGAAACTTTACCTTCACCTTCTAAAAGTATTGAGATCTAACAGAAATTACACTCATGCGTTTTGTGTCAAGACTCAATAAGGCTGTGGTGGTAACCACACATCATTGTGAAAAGCATAGTCATTTTCAAATGTCATTTTACTGCTTTGAAATATCAGTATGATAATAGAGCTGACCCAAATTATTCAAAACGTTGTCTGTTGCCATGACAGTTGGTGTACAAATTGAGGGCATGTTTAATGTGAAGTTTGCATTGTTTGTTATGGTTTTCAAGTTCAGTGCATGTATCACGGAACACTGCTTTGCTGCGTGTACACATGCAACATTACAAAGGCAGTGGGTTTGTGTTGCACAACAGGGTGTTTGCCGTATATCTTTTTCTCTTCAGATTAAAGCTTTGTTACATTTTGTCAGGGCTCAACATTCGTTAGAGTTTAAACCCCCCTTGTTTTGAGTGAGTTATTTTACAGGGCAAACAGTAAACAGACCCTATGATGAATACCCTTTGCCATCTTCAAGGCTACAACCTGTCTGCCTTGGTTTTCAAGTATCTCTCTCATGTGTACTTGACAGCTTAGAAGCAACCTTTTTTAAACCTGTACTGCTGGATAGATGGTATCTATACTTCATCTTATGTGAACTTTTTAAATGTAGCCAACTTCAGCATTCATTTTTGTATTGTATTTGAAGTCTTATTTTGTAATGTTACATGGGTAACTACAATAACTGTGACTGGCCCTCTGAGTGCTTCCAACTTCCACCCATTACCTTGCATATGCACCCCATGTGCACAGCGAAAGAGGATTTAAGCTGTGGCTGTGCGACATGTGACATGATGTCTTTGCTCGGCAGCTTGGGCAGCATAAATTGAACAGAAGTTGAGGTTCAGTGATAGAAAGTCCTAATAGGTTCTAGCTTCATAAATATGAAAATCTAAATAATTGTCACAACTGGACAATTTTTTAAAGTTATCTTCAATAATTTCTCACTTATGTTAGAAGGGTAAAACAGTTTTGTAAACAATACATTTTACTGTCATTTATTTTAATGTTGTCAAAAATATTTTATCATGCTTTTTTATGCTGGATGTAAAATAAGAGGTTTAGAAAACAAATTGGTCTCATTGTCAGGAAGCAATCATAGCTTCTCTGAAAATGCATGAAAGCTCATTAATACAGCTTCATAGAAATCTTAGCCTGGACCCAAAGGTTGGATGGTATGTTTAAAAAAACTGATGACTTTCTTCCCCTGCCTCCTTATTTCTTTTTAGTATATCTTGAGTTGCTGGCTTATTTGGACAGCACATTTCAACTGTCCTCATTTATATTTATTTTTTGTGAATTGAAAGAAGTTAAACCTCCAAGTATAAGAACTCTGAAACTGTCGACTAGTATTCTGTCTTCTCCAAAAAGTCTCCCACTAGAATGGAGTCTGTAGTGTATATTGGAAACAAGCACTTCAGGCATGTCTCCAATAGACCCAGTAATAACAGCTATTGCTAATGGTTTTATTTGGATCCCTGATAAATACAGGCCAAGGACTATTGAGCTTTGCATAATGGCTGAGATGAGATGGGAACAATGGGTATTAACCTAGCTTTACAGAGTTTATTAAGCAAGTTTCTAGTTTTACATTTGAAAGGCTACTTTTGTTTTTTTTGTTTTTTGTATTGTAAAAATAATTTTGTTGTGCCAGGATGCTGGTTCAATGATAAATAATGTTTGATTGAATTGAACTGAATTGAATTGAATTTTTTTTTCGCTCTGTACTTTTACTACAAGATACAGAGAGTACCGGCTGCTTAACAATGATGGCAGTTTTGCTGCAAAGTTTGGTCAAGTAATGACAGAGATCCTGTGGGGAGTACATTTGTCCACTCATTATTTGTATGGCCTCCTGCTGATTAACCATAAACTGAGCAAGCATCTGATTAATAACTGAGGGACAAAGGGAATGCAAATGGCAGATGGAGGATGAGTGAAGTATTTATCCTCCTCAGGTTCAGCTCTACAGGCAGCCTGACTCAGATAATCATTCTGTCAGAGGGGCTCCTTTTTTTGAGGCTGTGATAGAGCTGGTGTTTCAGCCCTGGGAGGAAACACAAATTACTCTGATGAAAGTTGTCCCATGAAATAATACTGGACTGGAAACCTTGTGGAGAAAGACACTCTAAAAACAGCATTGAATTAATCAATTCTTCTTCTGTGTCAGGGAAGGAAGGGAAAACCAATACTGATTATTTTGATCTTGATTTATTCCATTTGAATAATTATACCATGCAGACTTTTTAATATGACAAACTCTTTCTTTTTTTTTTTTTACAGATTTCATTTAGTGTGATGAATTACTAAATTAATCAAGTAAATAATACTGTAAGATGGAAAGGAAATTATTTTTTTCTCTTGTTTTTTTCATTGGCTGCATGTTCTAAAACAAAAACGTGGCAGTATGAACAACGTGCCACCCTGCAATATCGCAAAAAAAAAGGAACACTTGCAGAGCTTTAAGTGCATTAAGTAATGCACTAAACCTGCTAAATTACTGCATAAGGAATATAAACATTATGTATAATTGTAGTTTCCAGAAATATTAAATGGCAGCATTTTTTCTTGGTGACTGGGCTTAAATAAGTCTGCAACTACAGAGGCCAATGATATGTTGGTCTAGAACAGGTATCAAGGATTGGGAAATATATCAAATACAGTGCAAAGTACAGTTCTACCCCATTTAAAGATTTTGGGACTTATGATGAGAATGATTTCCAACAGAGCTGGGCTGTTTCTCTTCTGTAGTGACACTGAACTAACCTGATAAAATTTTTAAACCCCACCCCTTAAACCTCTAGTAAGCTGCACTGCTTACACAACACCTAGGTTCTGCTCTGAGTAACCCATTAAGCCCTTAGTTATCTAAGCCATATAAACAGTTAAACTAGCTGTTTGCAAAGTTATGGTGATAATATGCCAATAAAACAATGATTTTATAGCTCCGCCAGTTTGTCTTGTTGCATTTATGAACAGGGGTGAAATGAATTAATTATGACTTCAGCATTCCCAGCAGAACAGCTGTTCAATACATTATGTAAACTGGCTAAAATAGATCTTTAAGTAAGTTTATGTATATCTTCCATACTGAACTAAATAGTCTCATTGAAAGTGAGAACATATTCTTTTAACCACCATTCATCAACATTAACAGTGAGTCAGCAGGCAGCTGTCTGATTTTGTTTAGGAGTTATTATTGGCTGTGGGTGGGGTAGTCAGCTATTTTGGGAGCAAAATGTGTTGGAAGCAGCATTGGTGTAGGTGTTTATGGACAATATACATGTTTTAAAATTATTTATTTATTTACATTTTTGTCTATGTGTTTTACCAAAGGAGCTGTGTGCCTCTATCAGAAAATTCAGTACCTCTGGACTCAATTGGATCATTATGTAAAAATAAAACAAACCAAAAAAAAACAAAACAACACACAGTTCATCTCAAAGTCTGTATTCAATCTATTGTTGAGCCTTGTTGCGATGGCAGCCCCAGAAGAGGAGACTGTCAGTGAGGGCGAGGAGTGCAAGGAGCAGAGACAGGGTTTATCATCTGATCCTCCATTTCTCATGTCTATTCCCTTTTCTTCCTCAAACACACAGAGAAACACATCTTTATTTTATCAATTACTGACACTTTTTGCTAGTATTGTGTCTACTCTCACTGATCCCTGCTAATCCGTTGCGTGGCTGTTAAGGAGTTGCATGGCCAATGTACCACCATCCTTTTACAGCCAAAATGAGTCTGACCTCTAGAAAAAGTGTCTTTGGTCTCCACCAAGTCTTTGTACAGTTAATATGGTTAACACATTCATGTGCCGAGTGCACATTATTCCAATAGCCTTGACCTCTGTCTTTATGTTCACTGACAAACTGTACATTTACTCAAATGCTCTTTCTGGAAAGTAAATTTACTTTCTGTCCTCCATAGAAATTTGATTTATGCACATATCTCTGTCTGACCTTCTACAAAAACACTTGAAAACAACAGCTGCAAGAATTACCTGTGATGGTCGTTTTGGGTGCTAGGATACTTTATGCATTATATAGTTTGAACAAAAGGCCAATTTTGCTGCTGTGAAGACCCTTAATTAGGCAAGGCAAGGCAAGGCAAGTTTATTTGTATAGCACATTTTCAGGTTCAAGACAATTCAAAGTGCTATACATAAAACATTAAAAGCATTTCAGATAAGAAATAAAAAAATAAGAAAAAGGAGCTAGAATTACAATAAAATCATTTGAACACAAAAACAATCATTAAACAGATTTAAAGCAAGAGAGTTTAAAAGTTCCTGTGCGGGTTTCATGCATAGATGCATGAGAACAGAAATGTTTTTAGGTAGACAAAGACCAACATTGGCGTCACTTCCACTTGTCGCCAGAGGGGGCAGACTTCTGGAAAAAAGCTAGAATTTGCGCTATGCTCCTTTAAAATTCGAAATTTGATTTTGCATGTGTACAATATTAAGTTACATAGTTTATAGTATTAAGCTTTGCTTGTCCTTTATTCAATATCTAGGCAAAACTTGTTTGAGTCCATATGAAAAGGTTCATTGTTTCATCTGGAGGAATTTTTTTTTCACAAATATCAATGTTGGCCTGCGTCTTTGTCCAAGTTTTACATTTTGGCCCACTGTGTATTTGAGTTTGACACCCCTGCTCTAACACAACATTTTTTTTCTGGCATCATGTAAATGTGCATAGTGGTTCAAAGAAAAAAAAAAAAAAACAGACATTAAAAGTTGGATTGATGCTGGGGACCGCCCTGGAGTTCTTGGTGTGATTATGTAAAAGAAAATATTGTGCAAACATCAAAATATTCAAAACTGCATACTATGTGACCCTGTGACATTAATGAAACAACAGCCTTCAATCAGAAGCCTCTTCAAATCCATGACCAGTATGAGGAAATTCTCTCCCTCAGTACAGCAATAATCTTACAAAATTACTTTCTACAAAGACTATTTCAGTTTTATATTACTTTTTAAATATTCTATTGTCTTAAATCATCAGTCCATTAAAATTAAACTGCAACAATTTAATTTCCCTTACAGACTCGTGACGAACTGGCGACCAGCTCAGTGTACATCTTCCCTATCAACCGATCGTATCTAGCATAAAATCTGGCTCCCTCACAACCCCAAATAAGATAAAGAATAAATAAGTAATATTGTATTGTATTCTATTCTATTGTATTCTATTCTATTCTATTCTATTCTATTCTATTCTATTCTATTCTATTCTATTCTATTCTATTCTATTCTATGTAGGCACCTAGAATAATGACTATGAGGACAGCTAGAGCTGCAGTAAAGCTAAAACAGCCATGTCTTTGACTTTAGAGAATATAAAACAAACACCATTGGCACAATCTTAAATGTCATTGCTATGTAGCTGGTGTGTAATTGCAAAATCTGCCAACCCCTTAGAAAAAACAACAAAATGTCACAGCCTTTCCCATCCAAGTAACTCCTCTACTGGTGTTCTATTCTCACACTATAACCTGAACCTGTGCATTCAAGAGAGATTCCATGAACCATGAAATCCCCTGCTATTCCTCAGGACAAATCCCTGTGACCTCACCATGAAATGATACGCTCGGGTGTCTCTTCATACTGCGGTCTCCTGTGAGGTCTGCTAGCGCATCAGTCATTATAGGCCTGTGTCTTTGCTCAGATATCACAGGCCAGGCGTGCGGTTGCGGTTGTGGAATTGCAAACTGAGTAGGGGTGAACGAAGCATGTCCTATGGGCCTCAAACCACATCACAAGCAAGCAGGGATTCTGACTGCGAGGGCATGAAGTCAGAGAAGGCATTTCTCATGAATCGCACCCATCATGGCACTGCACACAGTTGAGGTTGGAGATCCAGGGGGAAAAAACACTGATGACCTGATGATGTTCAGCTAAATAATGTAATAATAATAATAATAGTAATAATAATAATACATTTTATTCATAGAACGCTTTTCAAGACACACAGACACTTCACATCAGGAAAACAAGAATACAAAATGCAATACATTTTAAAAAAAAAATAATTTGAACATTACTTAAGATAGGCTACCCTGTAAAACCTAAAAGAAAAGCAGCAGGATGTATGTAATTTAAACTGATATCTGAAATTTATGGTTCAACTTTGCTTATACCTTTTTGTTGCCTTTTTTTCAATTATTCTGCAAACAAACTGTGTCAGGTCTCTTAGACACAATGTAAGTAGGCTTGGGGAATCATTTTACTCAAAGTCATTAGTGAATTTCCACATAGAGATAAATAAGGGTTCTCATTATGTAAGCAAAGGTGCAGTTGTCATAGAAATGGTACTTGAGGTAATAAATGTGGGCCTATGCTTAATTTGAATGATATAAAATCTTTACTTACAACTAATGGTTTCTAACATTAAGGTATTTGCAGTTAGGCTAAATTTCTTTTTATTTTAATCAGAGCTTTTATAGGTCTTCTAACTATTTAAAGTAATGGCATGATATATTCTAATGTGGAGTGAATAACTTTCCTCCAAATACTCCCTGTTTTACTTTTTATTATCATTTTTTACAAGGATAGTTTCCTTGTTAATGTTTTTGTTTTTTTTTTATATTAGAATTTATTTATTTATTCAGTGCTGTGGGATGCAAAATGCATAGTTAGCACCATCACCTCACAGCAAGAAGATTCCAGGCCAAAATCTCAGTTTAGGCCTTTATGTATGGAGTTTACACATTTTCCCTGTCTCCACCTGTTTTATTTATATATTTTCTCTCCCTTGTGGTCCAGTTTCCTCCCACAACTAATAAACATGCATGCTAAGCTAATTGGCAACTCTCAATTGACAGAGGGCCGGGCCGCGTGTTTAAACATGTGCAAACTTGACAGCACACGCACAAACATGTTGCAGCTGATTTACTAAAGGGGCGCACTGAGGATTGTGCCTGTTAAATGAGCAAAATAACGCCCGCACTCCATTTAGCACGTTTGCCTCAAATGAATATGCAATGTGGGGGTTTCTGCCAGAACGCGCAAAATACTGGGAGGAGTAGATGCAAATAAATCAGCTTTGCACGTGCAATGTGATTTACCAACAGTGCAGTGGCTGTTTTAGCGTCATATATTTACCACTTCTGAAAAGCAGGTGCAAACTGGCTGACCCTCTGGATAAGAGTGTAAACAGCCCAATTCTGCAGGATCGCAGATGCGCATTGGTCTGATTCACAATATTTTTGCATGATCGGTGGAAGCAAACCATTTAGTTTTCATTCTTTAATTCAATAACAGTCAACACAAGAAACGTGATTCAACATGAGTTTATATAAACAACATTAGATTCACACCGAAGCTAAATGGTTATTAAATCTGACATTATGTCTTTCTATTTTCCTTTTTTTGCTAGTGTCACATTTTTAACCTGGATATGCACAGTGCACCCCTCTCCAGGCTGAAGGAGAATAAGTGTGCAACTCTTCTTCCTGGGTCTACCCTCTGTGAGCGCTCTTCCCCTCGCCAAGTCGCTCGAGAGCTGCTGGTATTGAGAGCCCACCACTGTCTGTACCCCACCTTTGATCCCGCTATCTGGGGCATCAATGACCATCGTTACTCCTGATACAGGGCTGAGCAGCTGCCGAGTGTGCAGTGCTATGGCCCGAGTATCCCACCTCAATGCAGTGTCACAGAAGTACTACTTCGTAGTAGATGTCAGACCATCTTTAAGGTTTGCAAACTATTTGATTTGTGTCAATAGAAACTCCTTTTCCATGTCTTCATAAACTAGCAGGTTTTGAAGCTCTGCAGGGATACTTGGATTATTTTCATTTAATATTTATCATATATTTTTTCATATTTATTTTTGTATCCTACTGTAATATCTCTATCTTCACCTGGTCAATTTTTTGCAAACTTAATCTTAGATAGATAGATAGATAGATAGATAGATAGATAGATAGATAGATAGATAGATAGATAGGTAGATAGATAGATAGAT
>JBBBVU010000013.1:21956456-21976284 GCA_037177055.1 Atherinosoma microstoma
TATCTATACATGTATATACATACATATCATATCATAAGAGATATGGATCCTTTTTCCAGGAAAGTGCTGCATGAAATTAAGACAGTTTTCACGATGACAAACACTCTTAAACCGTGTGTGTGTTTATACAACTGAAATGTCTGGAGTTTAGTTACAGTCATCCTCAAAATTATTCATACCCTTAATTAAAGAAGCAAAAAAACAGCTGTGACAGAAATAAACTAAAATTGAATTGTGGTTCAATAGAAATATTAGAAGAAAAAATATATATATATGATAAACTAATATACGTTACGTATCTCATAAGTTAATATTTTGTTGGACAATCCTTTGAGAGTTACAGAAAACACTTGATTGCAGTGATCGCCTCAATCAGACTTCTACACCTATTGACAATTATTTTGGCCCACTGCTCATCAGCAAAGTGCTCTCATTTGTCCAGGACCATTTTTTTTTTTTGTTGTTATTATTATTTTTCAACTCAGCTAAATTAAAAACAATGTGTTTTTTCACAAAATTATAATTTAGTAAATTCTTATCTATTATTACTTTTTTCAGTCTTCATGTATTTGAGTAACTATTGTGAATTTTAACTTTTCTTTATGGAAGGGTATGAATAATTTTGAGGACGACTGTAGTATGTACATGCCACTGTAATAGATGCAGCAAAAAGCTACTTGATATATTGCTGAAGAAATAGGCATATTCAGATAAATACTGTTTCACTGTGAATCTGTCACTAATCTGCATTTGTAACACTATATTGAAGTGTCAAGTTGAGCAAGCGATGGAAATCTAATATGAAACATTTTCTAACCCCCACATAAATAGATAAATTAATTGAAACTAATCAACAATATTATTTGAAATTAAAGTTTGAGCCTCATGAATTACCATAAATAAAAAAGAAACAGAAATACTAAGTTATTCATTTTATTTATCTTTTTAATTAAACAGATTGGGTTGTTTTACATAATGAATACTGGTATAACAGCTTAACCTCTGTTTGTGGTTTGTTATAGTGCATACCTGAGTTCTGGGTGGCTTCATTTTGGGGCTGATGTGTTTTGACAGTTGTGGCAAGAGCCTTTCACTCCTCATGTGTGCTCAAAGAAATACTTCAAGATTGATGTGTACTGGGTTTGTCAATATCAATATTAAAGAAAGCAGTATTTTTGAACCTGCAGATGTGAAGGACAAAGATCGATACCTCAGATGTAATATTTACCTGGACATGACCCTCACATTTTTGGTTAACGTAAACACACGCAGCTACAGGACATTTTATGTAGAGTACTGTTCGCTGTTGGATGTCTGCTGCAGTAACACAGCTGACAATCATAGACAAACACAATTTAGGGTACAAAGCAGAAAGATCTGTACTGCACTTTATCACTGTGTCTAAGCAATCATTTCATTTTTAAAAAGGAGATCAAACACTATGTAAATTACTTTGAGTAAAAAGACAAAATGCTCTGTGGACATTTAGTAATTTTTTCTATTGGCTCTCATTTAAATGGAAATGTGCCTCTTGATGTGCTGAGTTGCATCAAAATGGGATGTTAGATTGAATAACTCCCCATGTTGTGGACAGGCAGAAAAATGTCCTCTTACTCTGTGCGAAAGACTAATGTCAGCACCTACTATAAGTGGTTAAGCTCTCTGTGATCTTCAAATGCTGTCAGGCATGCTTAGCGGTGAATTGGTTTATACTGTGGTGTTGATTTGATATCTCCTTATTCAGATTGTGTTCATTCCCTGAGAGCCACTGCTCTTTATATTGTAAAATCCCTAGTATGACCTCAGATGAGCAATTTCCTTCTGTTTATTTGATTTTTTTTTGCCTCCACAATACATTTTGCAAAAAGTAGCCATCTTCAAACCAGTGTTGAGAATTTGAAGTTGTGGCCTTTCCCAATTGGAACTGAATTACATCCATATTTTTCAATCTGATGGCAGTGAGGCTTCTTGATCTTCTTCCCTCTCCTCACATCATCTAGCATAAATCTCTGTTAGGCGTCCAATCCAAAACATATTACTTGGCAGCAATCACACAAACACACCCTACAGCTGACTGTGTGTGGTTTGACTTGAGATTGGTTTATCCTTCCCTTATCCCCCCCCTCTCTGTTTGTTCAGTCTCCAGACCCGTGAGTGCCAGGATGTGTGAAGGTGCTGAGCCCCCCTTGGCCGTGCAGAACTGCTTCATCCCCTGCCAGCACCACTGCATGGTTTCTCAGTGGTCACCCTGGAGTTCCTGCCTACATGATGACTGCAAAGAAACCCAAGGGAAGAAAGGTATGCTGAAGTTAAGTGGACGTGTTAATGAACAAGCTTCAGCTTTTGAAAGATTTACAGAAACATGTAGATTTGATACTGTGCTAAGTCATCACAGAGAGTTCATACTGTATGAAGTCTCATCCAATTTTAAGCCAGCAGTAACAAAAGAAAGGTCGGGGATATTTGGAGGAGGATGTTTTGATTGCTATGGTCACTGATTTTGTCTCAGACCATAGCTGAAGAGTATAAATTTAGTAATTTAAGAATATTGTGCATGTTTTTAGAATAATGTCAAACTTAAATACTCTTTATACGCTTAACACACTCAGTAGGAACCAAATATGTGACGTGATTATGTAGCTGGCGATGGACTGGCGACCTGTCCAGGGTGTACCCTGCCTCTCGCCTGATAATTGCTGGGATAGGCTCCAGCCCACTTGCAACCCTGAATTGGACTAAGCGGTACAGAAAAAAGAATGAATTATGTATCTGATTGTTTAATGTAAACCAATTGCAGTTTTCAGTTTTTTCATACTTGACTGTTGCATTTTAGTTTTATAGAGGCAGGATTTCTTGGAGAAATGCTGCTCTTCCCCAAACTGCAAACTGATGTTAGCCTTAGTTATCACAACAGCTACCGGCTTTAACAAGATGTAACAACCCTGATAACAGCTGAAGTGGATAATGGAATATTTTCCATGCCAACAGATTTTCCCCAAAGATGCATCAATTTCCCAACTGCGCAATACTGTTTTCTCAGACCCATCTTTGGCAGATGGGTGGACAGAGGGATGCAAACACAACATCCAGAAACATATTACAAATCGTTAGCTACGTCTGATATAATTTAAAGTTGTGCAGATGGGCTGCTGGCAAAAATCACTTTTCTATGGCAGTCTGATTATGCATTGAAAATCAGCTCAAGAGGTAAGCACTTCCAATATGATCAGTTTGCACTAACCCGAGAGATAATAGACATGTGTGTACACTTGATGACAGTTTGTATGGTGTTTTGACAGTGCTGAGGTGTAATGTGTGTGACAGAGGCTGTGATGGAGAGTTTCAGCAGAACAGACAATTGTCATAAGACGATGCAGCAACCTTTCCTTTTGGTTTGAATCATGAATAATTTTTTTGATATGTGGCCGCATGAAAAGGAATGTGCGCTGCGAAGAGAGATAACATTAACCACTTCAGATGAAAGAAAGAAAAGAGCTCACATCTGAAGTTTAGCTCTTAGTCCGCAGAAAAAGTGAGGGAAGTATTAGCAGATGACATGATTTGTGTCTGAGCGTGAGCATACAGAAGCGTTCAGTGCTGGCTTGACATACTTGTCTTTCAGGTGAAAGCATGTCGCGTCTGACCACTTTAAAAAAGCCACGCGCTGTATTGCAATGTAGTGTATGTTTCACTCAGTGTGGCAGTGGCAGAGCTGTTAGTGTATTGGTGCTGTGCTAAAAGGGCAGTGTGACCTCGTCTCTGCAGTGAGTAAATGTGCATGAAAGCGCCCAGGGGAGCGACTGAAGTGTGGATTGTTCAGGTCAGTGGCCGCACTCTCAAAACACTGGATTTCTGTGGGTTGAGCCAGCTCCTCTTACTGACACTGTCATTAATATATTTCAGGGAGTGAAAAACAAAAGCATCTGCTGTTTTGTACCGGGCTCTCTTGTGGCACGCTATCTTTTAATGGCATTCATAAAGAGTCAGAGCGCGCAGCACACAGAGTAGGAAACCAATACGAAGTCACTCACAGTGAGCAGTGTTGCCTGCAATGCAGTGAACTGATATTGAGTAGTGAGGCATTGTTATGATCCAAGTCACTTGCCTGTAGCCCTCGAGCTTCAGAGAATTTCTATATTGAACAGCTTTTATGTTTAGAAAAACTGTGATCCATCTCTAACCAAAAGTCCCACTAGATCCTCGTCTTCAGGTGGCAGTCAACCAGCATAAATGCTTTTACTGGCCCAGCTTTGCTCTCTGGAAAATTACAAATTTAGATCGGCTCTCAGTGGCTTCACATCTTTTCATGTTATCTCATCCTATCACATTTGCTGCTACAGTATGTGGGAAAATGAATTGAACATGGGAGGTTACTGGCTAGAATATTTGTAAGGCCTCTATCAGAGCTTGCAGAGCTGGAAGGAAGGTGCTGAAAATCACTGGTTGGCCCTTGTTTCCCTGAAATAAACCCGGTATGGCCAAGAAACCTTTCAATTATTAATATCCACAAGGGCATGCCCAGCAAAATTGTTTTTTGTGGCTTGGATGTGAGTAGCAGTAAGTGCTGTGGGCAACACTGCAATCGATCCATAGTGTCTTTGCTCTTCGAGAGCACACTCGGGCAGCATCTCACAGATCAGGCTCTTCAACTGCCGCTTCATTCTTTTAGATGGTCGGGGGATGTAATTTGCAGAGTGGGTATCCAGGGGTTGGACAGTGCCACCTGTGGAGGAAAAGAATGCGGGACCTTTCTTCCATGTGTCATAGCTGAGATAAAATGGCTATGGCTCAAAAAGCAAAGCTGCTCCTGCTCAAGTGTCACAAAGGGGGAGGGCTGCAGCATAAAAATAGCACTTTTATGATTTAACTTTCCATCTGCAGAAACACTGTGCTGTCATCAGGGAACTGGAAGAGCTCAGTAGTCAATACAAGCTATAGATTAGAACATGTCCAATCAGTAAGGACCTTTACATGGAAAAATGAATGTCTTATGAACAATTAATCTGTAGGAGGGTCAATATTGTGGAGAAAGGAGTATGGATCAAAATATGTGATAGTTAGATGATGTGGCTGATTAGGTAACTGCCATAGTAATAATGATTAAGTCAAAACCTTCATGTCATTCAATAATTCTAATCACTGACAGTGTTTTTACTGTTCATGTTTTTAATCTCATAATAAAATATATCCAATGATTTTAAGTTATTGAATGGAAAAAAAAAACTTCCAGCAAAAAGCAAATACACTGCTAAAAATAAGGCATTGGGGGGGACGAGATGACAACGATATGAGATGCCGCTGAGAGGGGAATTTTTCTTCAAACACTAAAAAGTCAGTTTGTGTTTGTTCATATTTAACAAAGGCCCTCACTGCAGGCTCTGTGCTGTTAAAGTGGAACAAAAGTTGCAATGCTAAAATCACAGAGGAAATTCTCAAGAAGTCTCATGAGGCTTGTTTGAAGTGTGTGAGTGTAAAATCTGCAATGTTTTATCTGATAGATAAAAAACAAAAGGAAGAAAATGTTCAAGACCACAATAACTCAAAACTCACCCTCCTCCTGATTTAATGTATTCAGACTATGGATGCCTCATACATGACCCACAATTGACTGAATTAGTCAAATAAATACATACTCTAAGGGATTTTCTTAAATCTGTTTAAGCATTAAGTTAAGCACCTTTTAAGAACTAATGCACTGTCTTTTATTCCATTTCAATCAGTGGTGGTTTTAATTAAACACAATAACATGTTATCACATGTCCATATGAAAGATCCGTTAGTTATGGTCAGAACTATCACATGCTTACACAAGGAAATCTCCTTGTTAAGTTTCCAATAAATGTAGAAAAAAAATCCCAGTTTGGTGAATCTATTCACAAGATCATCAAGATCACCAATCAAATAAATATTTTTTGTCTTTTTGCGTGTACATTCTGTTGTAGTAACACGTAGAATGGCATTGTATTTGTCTGGGATCTAAATTCTAAAATAAAATAGAATCTCAATGATTTTTTGCACAACCCTGAATCTTGAGTAAAAAAGTGCACACTGAAATGATGGTAAGGTGATGAAATTAAGGATTTTCTCCTTTTATCTTTTTCATCAACTCAGACTCTGTTCCTTGTTGACTTGCCTTGGAGTGGGCATGTGGAAGCCAAAAAAAAAAGAGGAAACCTTTTTTTATTTATTAATTTATTTTTTAATCTTCTTAAATTAAGAAAAAAGGGAAACTTTCAGTGATGCAAAATTTCCTCTCCATGATCGTGACTCGTCGCAGGACTCAGTAAATGTGGCATTCATTCATTTCCTGTACTGCTTAATCTAATTCATTAAGTGGGCTGGAGCCTATCCCAGCAATTATCAGGCGAGAGGCAGGGTACACCCTGGACAAGTCGCCAGTCCATCGCAGGGCTAAATGTGGCATATGAGACTATATTACTGTGACATCCACAGATTTAGACTGTGCCTTTTTTTTCTCCTACCATTGCTTGTCAGTTGATAAGATTGCTATGCTGAAGGAGGAAGCTGCATGGGTATATAAACTGACACACTGGAGATAAGATTTAACTTTTTCTTATTACTGCCAACTGCAGATCTTTATTGATTTTCTTCAATTTCAAATCATTTCAAGCATTGCTCCCTCTACTCAGCACAGAAGAAACACTGCAACAATAACATCTCAATATTTGCCAGTAAAGTAAAAAGTATGCAAAAACCATGTATTATGATGAAAATATTTTGTGACAAATGTGAAAATATTCCACCAAGGAAGTACTAGCCAATAAAGACATAACAGGAATATGTTTAATTTAATTTGATTAAGTGGATGCAGGTGCAACTATGTCATATACTTATACTTATACTGAAAGTTCCATATATAGGTCTGAAAATGTCATCCGTATATAAGGTGTGCAGAACAGCTCAGAAAGAGAATTGTAATTTGGTGACAGTCGACAGCAGCAATAAAGATAAAGTGAGACTCGGTAATTGGACAGACAGAATGTCACTGTGGAAACTACACTGCACAAGCATTACAGCAGCTTGACCTGACTCACACTTTTTTTTAACACTTTTTTCTCTGCTGAACCTTTTTCTTTTACCATCTCTGCCATCTCACCTTGGTAATACATTTTCTGTATTTCAGTTGGTACTTACCAAATCAACAGCTTTTCTTTTTTACATCGACGTGTTACTTTTTGAAATAAAGGCACTATAATTTAAAAGAATGGGCGTTTTCATTGACAGAATTCATCCCAGTGTAACCTGCACCAGATCTCGCAAATGTAGTTTCCATTTTGACCAAAGAGAAAATGAGATCCCAGGTGCTTCCTGGATATCAATCAAATGTTCATAAATATAACATAAATACTAAAAATACAAGACCAAAAGAAATGCCCATGAAAATTACATCCACTGCTTCATATCCTTTCATCCAGAAGTTATGGACATGGACTCTGGGTTTCATTCAACTCTGAGCTATTTTACAGATCACTGAGTGGAGAGCTGCTGTTTTCTGATAAATAGATGCAGCAGTTCTTCCTCTCTTACACAATATCTCACTCTCTGCTAACTTGATTCCATGAAAAAGGTGAGAAAGAAAATAGATGAATAACAAAACCACTTTGTACACTGAACCACTTCTTATTTCCAAAGAATTATTCAACCTGGAGGGAATTGTAACAAACCTACAATCTTTTGTTTGTAGCGACCTGACACTGACATCAAGGGAAAACAAATATGCTTCTCCACCCTGTCTTCTCTGAAAGTTGTATTTTGTATTCATCTCTAAATTTCATGAGAAACATGACAGCTTTGATCACGGTTGCTTACAAGAGCGGAGTTACAAAGAAGCTACAAGACTAACTTAAAGAATATTGCAGCAAGTAATCAATGTCAGATGTAAACGCCAAAACTGATGAATTACAATTACGCAATATTTTATTGTACTTGGTGCTTTCCACGGAAACATCAGTTGCCTTTGACATTTTCTGTAACTTCCCTCCCACCTTGTTTCCATCAGGTTTCAGACAAAGGAGGAGAGAGGTGTTTTGGGAATCCATTGGTTCTCTGGGAACTTGCCCTCACCTGATGGAGTTCATCCCCTGCGAAGATCCCGCCTGCTACCTGTGGCAGGTGCGGCAAGAGGGAGATTGCATCCCAGCTAAAAGCTCCTGTGGTCCTGGATCTGCAGCCCAGAATGTAACCTGTGTCAGTGCCGAAGGTAATATTTTGGACTCAAAAGGAAGCTGTTAACATTTAATGCCTCTGCCTGTAAGGATGATTTTTACTTTTGGTTAAACACAATCACATTCAGTTTGGTCTGACTTGCTATCTGTAAGAGGTACTTAAAGACGAATATAAGTTCTGAGGAGTAATTCCTGGCTGATTGAATGATGGGAGTTTCTTCATAGCCATTTGTTGATTAAACATTTAGATTTTGGATTGAATGAAAAGTATTGCACAGTGATATGGAATATATAAGTAATTGGCATATTTTGCTCTTATTGGAGCCAAGCTGTGTTTTCCCTGTTCCTGGTTTGAACCACCAGCAAAAGTCACCAGGACCTGCCTTGAGTTTATATTTTCTAAATAATAGAATGCTAAATATTCTGAAAACTGTGCTTACCAGAAACAGAGATACATCATGAAAATAATTAGACTAAGCTACGAGTAACAGTAAAAGTCATGGAGGTTACAGTGGAGCCATCAGTGCTGTAGTCGGGAGATGTAATACTATCATTTCCATTGTGATGCATGAACCGCTGCCTATAATGTGGTCCATTGTGCTCAGCCATATCATCAGGTTGGGTGATAGGAACATCAGCATTAACCGACCATGCATTATTCATTACAGACCATTGTCGGGTTTATGGGCACAAAAAACACTGCCTTGATTAAAAGTCAGAATCGTAGCTTCCTACTGGGCAGTAATTGCTCATCTTCATTGATTATAAACCTAATTGCAGCCTTTTTTGTCCATGTTTTATTACTCTGTCACGATGGATCATGTGTATGTTTATCATGAAAGCAGTGGAAGCTCCAATTATATTAGCAAACACTAGAATCTAACGAGTTTCGACAGGGCAAGTAAGGATGAAAGCTTTGGCAGCTTTGAAATTACCTGTAGTAAATTTATTGATAGTGAATGTTAAAAAGTTACTGAGTGTTGTTTCCTTAATTTGGTTTGTTGAACATTCAACATTCAAGCTCTTTGGGTTGTTTTGCCATGCACCAATATCAGTTCTAAGTGTTTAACAGATGTGAATAGTTAAAAAGACAGTGTGTAACTAATTTGGCTTTTTAATTTGGCTATATTTGCAAAAATCAAGTATCACTTTCATAAATATGTATTTTATCTTAGTTTAAGTGTTCTCGTAGCTTAGAATGAGTCATTTATGAATACATAGGTGGTGGCGTACACAACTGATAGCTGCCATGTTGCATCGCCATCTTTGAATTCAGTAGCCGAAACGGGACAAACTTGTTAGCCCTACGCGTTTTATTAGTGAATCCCGTGTGTTGTCTGGGGAGGAAGAGGAGGAACTAGCAGCTGACCACGGTTCGTTCAACTTGATGGTTTCCATTGAAATGGAGGACCATCCATTCTCTTTGCCCCGTGAGAGGGAGGAAAAATAACCAAGAAAAGAAAAAGGATTAATAATCGGGAGAAAACAAGAGTTTACATCAGCATAGCGTTTACCAGATCGAGATAATTCATGAGGACATGAAAACTGACGTGAGGTTGCATCTTTCTGCTGGACAGGTAAGTTAATTCAGTCTAACAGTGAAGTTTATTTTGGCGTTATGTTAGAAACAGGGCATGATAATCCAGCAGCTACTTTATCCTCCCATTTGGTGGGATCATTTACTGTTATTTGCTACGGCAGAGGCGGCTAATCTGTTAGCTGGAAAAGCTCCGTTGCTACGTTACAGCACGGGATCTTCCTCTTGCAGCGTATACAGGCTCACCAAGCCCTGCTTACTGTCTCTACCTCTCCCTCTTCCTCTCCTGCTCACTTCATCCAATCATCTCTGAGTCTACAGATCACAAAAAACGATTTCACATGATGAAGTTAGCTATTAACAGTAGCTTGGTACCAGATACATGGAGGGCATGCTTGTAACTTATCGGCATCAATAAGGAAACAGAATTATATCGTTCTGTGCCTCATCAACTGACGGGACACTCCAGCTTGTGCAAGATGTTGACGTTTTCACATTTATGACTGCTTCGGTAGTGGTAATAACGTGCTTAAACTGCGAGGCGCCAGAGAGCACCGCTCAGTTGTTTGGATTCAATTAGCGCACCACCAGATGGGAGTAATTATTACACACTGGGGCTTTAATTTTAGCTCCTTACACACTTTGTTCCGAATCTTGAAAGAAAATTTTATCCAAGGATTATCAGGATCTTTCAGATGTAAATGTAACTTTCTGTCTGCTATCATGGCCTGTATTGGTGGTCCATTAGTGGCTTGCTCATCTATATCTTTCCACCTGGATTTAAACATTGTATCACATAAACTAATGGTCTTAGTTGGCAACCTGATCTCACAGAAATACGTAAAATAAGCACAAAGTTATTTCAACAACCTCCACTTATTTACATGTTGGTGGCACGTAATTGATCAAAATTACTTGCTGGGTCCACGAAAATGAGGGCCATGTAAAGTCAATGGGGAACTTTTTCATGATTTCCAAACGACTTTCCTAGTTCCACAAAGGGCTTCATTTTATGTTTCCGAATGCAGAAAAAATTGTTTTTGATATCTTCATTTAATTTCACTAAATTAACTGTGGTCAGGCCGTTCTCACAAGTGGTTCATGTGACTTCTAGCAAAATAATGCGCAGATATTCATACATATCTTATAAACTCCTGAGCAAATCAGGGCTGATGAATTAATTGTGGGGCTCTGTTGTGTTGTTTGCGGGACTTTTCTGGTTCTGAAACAAAAAAAAGGAATGAATATGCTGGAAAATAGCCCCTAACCATATTCTAAATAGATAAATACTTTTATTGATCCCCTAAGGGAAATTGTGACATATTTATATTATATTTGTCGACTACGTCGGGTGCTCCATTCTTTGTTTTCAATTGCATTATATATCCTAACATTATTTCTACGAAAGCACCCTTCCTGATCAGTGATTTGAACCTGAAGTTTTGACTGTAGTTGTGGTAGCTCCGTAACTGCGTCTTCCATTATTTGAACCCGCTTCTCCGTGTCCAGAATCCGGTCTTTCGCTTCTTCAAGTCTCGCATTGTTTTAGCAAATTTGGGCCTTAAATTCTTCAAATTGCTGCGTGTTTTCTTTTCTGAAATCTTTGATTTCCATTAGTAGCCTATCGCCTTCAGATCAATATTGTCTGCCCCAGCCATTTTGCTCTTATTGCTAGCATTAGCAGTAACACAAGTTGAGTTATCGCTATCTTCGTTAGCTTCAGTTTCACCGATGTCCCTTCCAATCCGGATTTCAGTTGCTTTTTTGGTTTTTGACTTGCCAAGCCTGTCCTTTACCATTGACCATTAAGTTGGTTTAGCAAGATTTTCGAGTTTTTATGGGGAGCAGTAGTTCTACACAGCCACCATGCTTCACTGGAAGTCCGGCTTTAATTTTTATATTCTTCTTTTTTATGTTTAGTTTTATCTTGTATATTTGCCAATGCAGTGAATGATCATGACCATGGTTTTCATGAGTGTTTTTGATCCCCTGCATTGATATCTGCAAAAAAAAATCATGTTTTTATGAATAATTATTTATTTTTTCTAAAATAGGATTGCCCAAGTTTGAAATAACTGTTGTATCTAATACCTTCATTCTTAGGCTCATTGATTCATATTAATATGGGGGTTTTAACATTTCAATATACCTTTAGACTTTATGCTAGAGTATTGTCTTTTAAGTTTTCTAACCTTTTGCTTCTTTTTTGGTCATTGTTGCACTTTGAAACATATTGGTGCATGAGTTGCCCCAGGCCCTTCTAATTTGTGTTATTTCTGCAGACACTGGAGAGAGTAGATGCTAAATGGATCAATAACAAAAAAACCTTACACTGAAACTTTTGTACTGCTACGGACTTTTTCCAGTAAGTGTTCTTAACATTGTAAGACTCTATGCTCCTGGGAATCAGATGAAATCTGGTGTTTTTCTTCCCTTGGTTCCTTAATAGGTCTCCTGGGCCCTCCATCCAATATGTAGCGAGAGAAAAATAAAAACATTGATAATTTGTAAGTTATGCATAGAGAAGGGAATAAGACATGGGTCTAGCTCCCTAATGTTCTTCTTTTTCCCATTTATTCCCAAGGCATTTTCATGCTCATTTTGTTTTTCTAGTGCAGCATCTTTTCTGCTATAGCCATATGCACTTGTTCTTTAAGTGTAAAAAGATTGTAAGATAACTAAAAAGGAATCTGTTTCTTGCCAAAATGCCAAACAAAACTGAACCTGTATACTATATGCAAGATATACCTTTTTTTAAGACTACAAATAGTGACTAATTTAAAAGAGTATTATAAAATCATGCAAGGAAGAACAATTTAACATGAAGCAGGTAGGGTTTAGAAGACTAAATGTTTCTCTGAAGCTTATGTGGCTTTTTCAGATTTGAGCAAGCATTATATAGTTCATTATTTTGTTCTTTTGTAACCCCTACTCATACCTGAAATGTATCTGTTCCTTTATTCATAGTAAAAAAGGAAAAGCTGAGGATCCCTAGCTTTAAGTTATTTTCTTTTATGGTAAATTGTCAGAGCATGATATGAAATTTTAATGAGTTTTTTATTGCGCATTGCTAACACTGGTCTCACATTTAAAAGGTAAACACTGAAAGGGAAATTTAAGGTGCACGCTGTGTGTATCTGACCTGACTAACACAGATATTATGATTTCTGGCTGTAGAGCATGTCAACCACACAGTTATTGCAGTTTGTCTATGAGGATTTACTATATTCTTTTGAATGATGCTCTTGAAGTGAATGGTAAATGTACTTGAAGATTTCCATAAAGATTTAAGGATAAAACCAATGTTTTCGTAACTTCCTGATCTCTAAGATTGCAAGTTAATGGCACCAAGAATGTAGTCAGCTGTCAAGCATAAACTCTGGTAAACATGAAACTATCCATTTATGTCCCATTGTATAATATGCAAAAGAGAGATGAAAAATTATCAGTGAACAAACTTATTCTAAATATTTTCTAAGCAAGTTGAATCCTTAGTGCAGAACAAAGATGTTCAGTCAAATGTCAATTTTATCTTTACCTTGTTCACTTATAAAAAATGACTAGGTAGGAACAAGAGAGGGTGGAAGGCACTGAAAAACATACTTATTTTATAGCAAAAAACCCCATATGAATAAATATTTTATACCTTTTTTGGAATATAAATCACTTCATCAAGAAGAACAGATTAAATTTTCTTCAATCCTTTTTTTCTTTTTTCTTTTTTAAAGTTGATTGCTTGGCATGCCTTGTTTCTGAGGTGGCCTGTGTCCCTCGTGTTTTAGCGAACCCATAAGGCCAGGAAGGCATTGTCCTGGTCGTACTACAATGTGATCTACCTTCAATAGACAAAGGATTCCAGCTGGGTTTATTCCTCATTTCTTTCAACCTCCTCCCAATGACAGATGGAACCAACACTACAAAAAAAAAAAAAAAAAAAAAAAATATCCTTGAAGACAAAGAAATTAGTGTCCTTTTATATGGATCCAGAGCAGCCAAACACCAGGGATGTTTGGCAGAGGTAAGAGAGGAGTTGCAGCCTTTCGGTATCATTTTACCCCTCATTGTTGCAAAAAATTTACACTACAGTAGAAAAGCCATACAAAGCTTCAATATAATAGAATCTGTCTGAGACATTGTTTGTATTGTTTTAGCGAACACAAGAGCTGTACACCTCAATATAAACAGAAAAACATGCACACACTAACACACGTGCTCACATAAATGTGCTCTTTTTCTGTTATTACCGTACATACAAATACACATGTACACACACACACACACTTAGACACACACCTCTGTGAGCTGGTGATAACTGCTTAGCCGTGTATGCTCCAACAATTGTCAGGCTGCCAGGGCAGAGGGAGCCAGGGAGGGGGGGAAGGAGAGGGTGAAGGAGCAAGCTATATGAGTGGCACCACAGAGTGGGTACAAGGAGAATTAGACAGGTGCCATGCGGAGTGGTTGGCAGAATGAGGAAAAAGGTAGATGTTGGTAAGAAGGTGGTGGAACTGATAAAAGCTGAAAGAAGGGGAAAAAATGGAAAAGACTTCAAGATTTCAGCAAATGACAATCTCTGTAGAACCAGGAAGAGACGGGGAACTGGAGGGACAAAAGGCGAGAGGGGGGTGGGAGCACACACAGCCAAAGAAAGGATAGCGGGGGTAGGAAAGTGTGAAAAGGGAAAGAGAACAAAACAAACTATAGAAGGTGAATGATAATGTGTTGTGTAGGCACCTCCACCTCCACTGGATGCAACACTCCCACTTCTTTCATGGTCTGCAGTCTGTCATCAACACCCATCTCCAAGGACATTACAGGCAGGGCTCTGTCAGTAGCTGCGCAATAAAAGTCATGCGCAATATAGGTGAGTAGAGCTGTTGGCTTGTCTTAATTTTACTTAATTTGCCATAACACTTCACCTCATCTCACATTATGTTAGGGAAGAAGAGCAGGACTGAGAGTGCAGGGGATGTGATAAGTCAAAACGGGAGGGAGTGAGAATGAGATGGTGGAGGACTGAAAGGAGGCAGTGTGTGCGGCACATAATCTATAAATGGCGCTCAGTCAGCAGTCCACCAGCACCCCCATGTGGCTGACGCATCAGGGTAAAACCTAATAGAGGAAGAAATGATCAAACGCTTTCAAAATCTTTCAATATGTCATTCTTTTGTCCCATATTGTTGATGAGTTATTAAATTTAAACAAGTGCAATGCAGAAGTTTTAAGCAAAGAAAATAACTATTCATCTAAAGATTCAGTCAAGTTCATATTTGCACTTATAATTGATTTCTGAATTATAATATAATATAATATAATATAATATAATATAATATAATATAATATAATATAATATAACATAATATAATCCTTGTGTCCTATCTGGGTCACTACAGTGTTTGCTGTTCTGCAGTATCCCCCATTCGTCCATGTCAACAACTGACCTGCTTTTCCTCCCTCCTTCCTTCGCTTTTCCTCCTCTACTGTGTAAAACCATTTAGCTTTGGATGAGACAACCATTCAGTTTGTGGAAAAAAGATTGCTGCCCAAGTTTAAAATCAATCACATCGACCTTTGGAAATGTCCGTTTCTAATGTGTTACTGTGGTGTGTCTGTAAAGTAGAATTCTCTGCTGCTCATCGCCGCCTGAACAAAAAAGGAGAAAAAAACCAGCAAAAACATACATTTGTTTGTTGAAATGTTTATATTTGCAACAAATTTTAATATATTTTGCAGCAGTGTTTTATTGTCCAAGTTTGGATTTAGAATAGATGTTAAATAATGGAGTTCATATTGATCTAAAATGGTCAACATGCACATTTTTATGAAAAACAAATGAATGCAAGCTAAAATAAAGTTAACAGCCTTTGGAAATTAATATTTTAGTTTGTCAGCTGTCTTGTTACCATCAATATGTAAATGTATTTGTCTCTTTCCTTTGAGAACCATTTGGCCTTATTACAAGCAGAGAAATGCTGTGAAAATCTTTCCCAAAAAGAAAAAAAAGCAGCACGTTTCCACAGACTTTTGATAATTTCAAGAAAAAAACTGTAAGGAATCTGAAAGTGATGGCCAGTTCTCCCTATAACCAAGAATAACAATCAGAAATTAACATTTCAGTTCATTTCCGAATTTTTCAACATGTGTCTGACTTAGCACAGACATACATAACATGTCAAAACAATCTTCAAACACCTGTTTGAAACATTTTTAAAGCTCCATTTAGTTGGAATCCACCATCTGCAGACTCAAGGATGATCCTGACAGACCTTTACATAATATGGAGTATATAACGTCGTTAAGATGCTTCACACTAAGATGGAACTAATGAAGGATCTACAGCAGGGATCTAAAAATTCAGTCCTCAGTGGCTGCTGTCTGCAGTTCCCTGCTCCAAGGCACCTGATTCAGATTAAATGGATCCAACAGTTTGTTGTAAAGTTCTACACAATGATCCAGTTATTTGATTCAGGTTCGTTGAAGCAGTTAAACATCTAAAACCTGACATAGACACTGATTCTTCATCTAGTCCAGGGTTGCCAGGTTTTTTTTAAGGGGGTTGGTTAACGGGGGAAAATATACAAGAACAACTCAATCACATTACCTTATGTAAATACCCAAGCCAGCCCATCCTCTCTTCACCACCAGCTCCCAATCCTGTGGCTTAGAAATGCACTTGGGGCAAATTAACATTTGCTCTCATAGTCTGCAAATGGCAGCTCGTGCTTGCCATAGAAATGCAACAGTGACCCATACATGAGAGGGAATGAGAAAATATTTGAGCGAGGAGCCACTAATAATTCCTCAGGCGGAGCAGTAACATTTGCTTTTAGGGGCAGCGAATCGACAGAATGGGCTTCTTCAGGAACTTTTGAATCAAAGCTTGTTTTTTTATTGGCAATCCCATCTTGCCCCGTGCATTCAGAAGCATCAGCAGCACAGTTCTTATTGACCTGCACGAGAACTGGAAGCTGCCAGAGCAAGATTTCTTGCCTTACATTTTTTTTTAAGTCATGTTCTTCATAAATATGGAGCAACTAGACGAAGACACTGAGCTGAAAGAGGCAGGGAGTCTGGAATGTAACTCAAGCAAAAACCAGCCTTTTACAATAGAAGGAATATTTGTCCTAATTACAATAGCTGCAAAAAGATTCCTTAATACTGTGCTTCATTATGCAAAGCCCACAGTAGTAAAAGGCTTTGAAAGAATATAATTATTTGACATTTTCAGCTGTGTAAATGTAAAAGCAGAAACACTGACTGATTACCTCATAGCAGAAGTGCAATAAACGACTTGCAGAGCTACACTGTGGCTCCAACATTCAGTTCATTAAAGCTGTGATCACTCAAAGGGCTAAATGGACAGAGTTATTGTACGAAGAGGGAAGGGACATATTGCTGAAACTCCACAGGCACCACAAAAAGCACACCTTCCCCATTTGCTACTCAAGATGTTCGACTCAAGGCAAATCTCGGTGCAGATGGCTTTTCTCTGCTCTGCTGTAGTTTGATCCTGCTGTGGAAATATGCTGTCTTTTTGGAACGCTTGAACAAGACAGACAGACGTTTACAAGGGGGGGAAAAAATAGTGCAGCTGAAAATTACAGCTTCAAGCACACATCATCCATCTCTTAGTGCCTCAGTAAAAACGCAAATAGGTGAAATGTGTCAGTTATGACAAGAAACTAGTTACTTTGCATTGAGTTCAGTGACATAATGCGTTGCTTGTTTTTAACGTTGATAATTCAGGGTTAAATATATATTTCGTTAGCGTCAATGATGCTCATTTTAACATTTTTCAACAATGTTTTG
Source organism: Atherinosoma microstoma (assembly GCA_037177055.1). Classification (NCBI taxonomy): domain Eukaryota; kingdom Metazoa; phylum Chordata; class Actinopteri; order Atheriniformes; family Atherinidae; genus Atherinosoma; species Atherinosoma microstoma. Next base: position 21,973,989 of record JBBBVU010000013.1, read on the forward strand.
TTGAAAATGTCAGAATCTAATTGGGTAACTTTGACATAATATTCTATCATGCCATGTCAACAACCCAAAATGTGTATTGTATCTTGCTTTTGCTGAGTTCTTTGCACTTAATAACCGTAAAACACGTGAATTTCATGTGCTGTTGAAACTCTAATAAAGTAAAAAATGAGTCTGTCCTTTTTGTGTCAGGTTTTGATGGAAAACAGCTAAATGTTATGTGTAACTACAGGTCACTAACAACAGATCATTTAAAGCTAAAATTTGTTATCAGTGAATGCAGGCATGGAAAATAAGACAACCTTGGCATTTAAATTCAGATGAGAGACGACATCACTTGCGTAACAGAGACTCAGATGAAGGCAGCAGATAAGGACAAGACCCCCCCTGGAAGAGTCTGGATGTGGCTGCAGTGGTTGAGATGCCCCCAATATCCCATATGAGGAGGAGGGTTGTAATGAAAAATGGTTTTAGAAGGAGAGTAGCAGAGTTAGCGTGACATTTGAAGCGCACAGACAATGGCCTCATTTGAGAGGAAGTAGCAACACAGAAAATGAAGATCTCATTATTTTGACAGTGTGGGAAAACAGATGTGATGAACAGAACAAAAGGAATATGTATCACATAATCACCACAAAAAAAGAAACAAAAGTGCATCTTGTTGAACTTGAATGTTAACTTTAGTGCAGTCAATTTGTTTTTCAAGTTTATTATAACTTGTGATTTAAAAGAACATAAATAGGGTGAGTGAAGATGTGATACAATTTTGTACCAGGTGGAAGTTGGGATTTAAAAAAAAGATAAATGGAACAAGATAGTGCAATAGTCATTATACTGAATATATAGCGCATTCAACACTGAAGAGACTTGCTACACTGTGATATTTAAAAAGTGATTTGTAGAGAACTGCCATCTCAAACTTATGAAATGATGTTACAGACTCCACAGCTGTAAAATGGGTTGTGACATTAGCAGTTACAGTAGTCATATTACCAATTTAAACCCTTGGTTACTGGCAGGAAGAGAAGGGCAGGTGAGAGACAGAAGTGCTTGCGAGGAGCGATGTGACAATGAGTGGGCAAGCGTGAAAGCAAAACGTGATGAAAGTTCAAAATTTTTCCACCTGATTATTAATTGAACAGCCAAGTTCAAGAGGATTCATCTGGAAAGATGCCCATACGCCGCAGTGCTGACTGAGGTTTTCTCTTGCTCACAAATTTCAGGTTTAAGAGAACAGGTCTGTCAAATGTGCGTTCTTGCGCTTCAGTAGACTGTGACAGAATGAGCCATTTCCAAAGCAGCCAAAGGTGGTCGATTTCCTGTTGTTGTTGCTGTTGTAGGCCTTCCTGGTTGTCATTCACGTCAGCAACTAGTCAAGCGTATTCAACATCAAGGAGAGGCGGCTCCTTTGATGTGAGAGTTGAATGCTGCTGCTGATTAAAAATAAAGAATAACATATTCTAACATATGTGCCCAATCCGCTTCCAAGGTATGGCATAGTGTAATAGAAATCATATGTTGGAAAAATGTTGTCTTGTTTGTACAGAGGTCCTTAGATCACACTCTTTTTTCTTTTATCTATATATTCCCCAAAATATGAATCTCTATAAGACCCAAGTTGTTTCAGGTGACTTAAATGAAGTAATAGTAGGCACAGTCAGCTGCTTCCCCACCTCAGACATTAATGTGGTGGCTGGTGACTGGAGCAAAAAGTCCTACTTAATCCGTTGGACTAATTTTCATGTTGGCACAGTATGAAATGACGGAGGTTATTTCCTCAACTGTGTCTGTTTGGCATTTTGGTGACTCCTCGGTGGGAGGAGAGGCCCGGCTGAGTGTGTGGCAATGCCAATCCAGCGGCACATTGCAATTTTGGTGCCAAGAATGAATATATTTTACACGGTCCAAAGGCTGCCTGCTCACAATGGGTCACACCTCGCTGCACTTGTTTTCTATAACATTTTGGTCTCTTTGGGTTTGTAAAGCCACTTCTAAAAACCAAAGAAAAAAAAAACTGGAATATCGCAGAACCTGTTATATTTGTGTTTTGTTCATTTTTGTTGATATGGTCACTTTTTTAAATTTAAGCCATCTTTATTTAAGGCACAATGGGTAATAAGAAGTTTTTGCTGAGGGCAATTTATGGATATAGGATTTCACATTTAAATGTACTGACCAAAGTGTTTAAATTTGAAAGACATCATAAAGTAGCTCAAATAAACAATACAGATAGATAGATAGATAGATAGATAGATAGATAGATAGATAGATAGATAGATAGATAGATAGATAGATAGAT
>JBBBVU010000013.1:21990948-22009897 GCA_037177055.1 Atherinosoma microstoma
GAGAGACAGAGTGTATTCTTTCTAGTCCCGATGAGATAAACAAAGTGTACTTAGTTTGAAGCCTCAAAGCTGACATGGCCGTTTAAATTTTCGGATTCTGCCTCTTTCAGGAGAAAATGTACCCAACACCCACTGTGGTGATGATCCTCCATCTTCTGAGGAGGCCTGTGAGGTGGCCTGTTCAACAGACTGTGTGGTTGGCTTCTGGTCCTCTTGGTCCTCCTGCTCACACAGCTGTGCCACTAAGACCTCAGAGGGCAGGCAGAGCCGTACTCGCACAGTGTTGGCCATCCCAGGGAAAGGTAAGCCGAATTTGTTTCTGATTACTCCCTTCTGGATGGGCAGACATTTGCTTTCTTAGCAATATTTTTGACAGTTGGATGATTTTTCAGATTTTTTTCTATTTCAGTTTGGGTTTTGATCTGTTTAGCATCGATGACTAAAAAAAGCTGTTAAATGTATTAATATTTATAAGTCAAAAAATTGGTGAATAAACCAAAACAAGCAGATAAGGCTGGTCAAATGTAAATAGAACATATTTTAAACTGTAGGTGGAAGAAAAAACAAAAACACGTATGTGCTCTTTTGTATGTAATAGGTACAGAACCAATTTCTTGAGGTGACGGGTAAGATGAGGAAACTGACAATTTATAAAAGCAAAACCAAAAATCAACCAAGACTGCATTCATGTGTGGACTGTCCAGTGACTTAAAGATGTTTTGTTCCTGTAAATGGGAAACTAGTTGAGGAATTTTCCAAACGAACTAAAAGAACCAGACTCAGCAAATAGAAAATAAAGATTGATTGAGCCTGAATCTTTATCAGAGTTGTTTCTCAAACACTGCAGCTTTTTTGTTTGCTTCTTTAGATTTAAGAGTTTATATGGACATTTTTCATCTCAGAAAACATTTGAGGTTTGAGCTGACCATCCATAATCACAAGCTTCTCCTCTGGACAGTTTTTTCTCTGCATACCCCATGTGTTTGTGTTTTCAAGTCAGACAGCCTTGGCAGCCAGCTCCTGCACATTAATCCCTGTAACTAAACACATATCAGCAATAACAGCTGATGAAAGAATCCTGCAGTTCAAGCCATGTTTCAAACTGTGTTGTTTATTAGCATGTTGCTGGCTATCTGCTCGCTGGCAGAAGTGCCTGGAGTGTGCATGTTTGTGTGAATACTGTGTCTGTGTTTACATACCTGGAAAATTGTTAACTTTGTGTAGCAGAGTGGGAGAACTGGGCAATGCAAAGCAGATGGTATGTATTTTTTTGGCTGTGGTTCAGTGATAGTTATTCATGCACCCCTGTAAGATTGAATTTTTTGGGTTCTCAAAGCTCCCAGTTAGCACCTTTAGGAGCTCATCTTTAACATCCTGAACTTTCGGCCTCTATTTTAATTGAATACCTGTGCTTTCATGGATCAATTTAAATCCCATTAAGACTTTAATCAGAGTAAAAATCTATCTAAACAGCTCTATCAGATCGAACTGATTCAATCAAAATTAAAACTGGCGTGAATCTTTTCAATAATCTGATTAACAGGAAAATGTTTATTTTAATCTGATGTATGTGTATGTGCTTTCCTTCTGCACATGCTCCAGTCAAGTGGCAGTAAGGCAAGGCGACAAGTTTCCAAAAGATAGAAAAAGTGTCAGCAAATTTAACTTGTCTGAACATGTAGTGAGAAAAACTGATTGAACATAGACAATTAAATTGGAAAAGTCCCTCTTCTCTTGTTAGTAGCCAGCAGAAAAAGCTAGCCTATGATTTTTTTTAAATAGGATCAAATTTGAGGAAACAAAATGTTTCTTTGTTCTTTTGTTATACTATACTGCCATACCCACTTTTTATATGGCAAGAGTTTATGTAATGAAATGCTTTGCAGCATGTAAACACCAAACTTTTTAGATCTCTTTTTCCATGTAATACTTCTATTTCAACCTCTGATCAGATGGTTTCCAACACATTGAAGAAATATTTAACCATATAAGCATACTTAATCATACCTTTTCACTGAAGATGAATATGAATAATGAATGTATATATATGACAGCTAGGGCACGGGGGGCAGGATTAGGAAAAGATTGTCGTGTTGTGGCTGTGGGCAGTCCATGGATCAGCCCGGACTGACCTTCAGACTTTTATAACTTGTAAGATGTCTGTTCAGCAAACCTAAACAAACACTGATAGCAGCAGTGGTTATATGGACATTTGACTTTCATTATATTGCAGGTATGTTAGGTGAAACATCTTGCTAATTTCGATTGCTTAAAAGCAATTTAAGTTAAGCCCTTTTTTGTCCAAGTTCCATGTTGTGTACTCTGTGTTTGACACTTTCACTATCTTTCTTATGTGCTCTCATGCAGAAGGGAAATCTTGTCCAGCTGCTCCAGCCCTGGAAGAGTGGCGAGTCTGCAATGACCATCCCTGCATGGTGTTTTACTGGGAGTCATCAGCATGGGGTCCTTGTACTAATGATACATACACTAGCCTGAATGGAACCAACCTCTGGAATGGGACCTCCCCCTGCGGTGTTGGCATCCAGAGCCGCAAAGTCAGCTGCACAAAGATGAATGTCGGCCCAGTCATAAGTAAAAGGTGTGCCCTCTGTTTGACAGCAGCTTTAACAGTGTAATGTACACTACCGGTCAAAAGGTTTGGCCACACTTTGTAATTTAACGGGAAGTGTAGTGTCCAATTGTTTTGACAGGTTCTGTCGTTTTGCTGCATTTCCTGTTGTGTTGCAGATCAGTATTTTATTTTATTTATTTGTAAGTCTGAATTTTGGTCTTTGATCACAAACATCCATATATTGAGTGTAAAAGATGCCATAACAACAACATGTCAGATGTGTCTGAAGATGCCATTGTCATTCCTTCAGGAGTTTTTTGACATGCCAAATCTAGATTCTCACTAGTGTACCATCATTCTCCAAATCTAATATCACTTCAGCCGTCCCAACTCTCTCCATTTGCTTTTTAACAAGTTTATGGATGATTATTCTCTGCCTTCTTACTGCTGTATTCGATCTAAAGAAAATGAATAATTACAGTTCTGTTTTTCAGAAAAGAAGTTTAACTTTCTGTCAGAATATTTTTCCTTCCCTCCCCATCCTCCAGTGCTGCTTTGATTACTTTTAGATACCAGAAAATGGGCCCTCAGAGAAATTTATATTGATTAATGGGTGAGGAGTCAAAGATGTGATTATGTTTTCCTCATAGGAAAACAATCTTGAAAACATAATCTCCATGTTTCAAAAATGTCTCAAATGAAGATATGCCTTGTCTAGCTATTTGGAGACGATCCAGAGGAGTCGATGCACTGTGAAATCATATCCCCAGAGCTTAGCGTATTGAGCTCTTCTTTATGCTTTTAGTTTGCTTTCTTCTTTTCTTTTTGTGTGAGTGTGTGTTTGTGTGTGTGTAAATTACAGATTCATCTTGCTTCTGCTACCCCCCACCCCCTCCATTATCTCCTTCTTTCAGCAATACAATATCAAACACTGCTAAGGGTTTTTGTGCTGTCACTTTAATGATGTTAAAGCCCACACCAGTAAGACAGATTTATAAATAATTCACAAAGTTTGCCCTTCTTTGGCTCAATATATTATTGACAGGGCCATAAAATGGATTATGGAGAGGCTTTTTTCTCATGCCCGTCTTGTCTCCCATCGCAAAAGCTTTAATGAAAGCTGTCATTTCTGCTCCACCAACATATCTCTCCTGTACAGAGCGCTGCAAATTCAATCACTTCGTTCCTATTCATATGACCGAGGAGTGTCCATTTAATGGAACAGCACTTCGTGCATACACCTGCATGTTGCTATTCATCATAGATGATTTCACCTGTCAGTAACAGTGAAGTGAATTAGTGCATTTATTCTGTAGATGTAGGCTTTTGTTCTGTCACCAAACTATGTCATATTCAGGTCTGATTGTGTCCATATAGAACAGACCATTTTGTTCAACTTAAAAAAACTTCACACCGTACTGTAAGATTAATACACAAAAGATGTGGTTGCGTATTTTGTGTATTCAAAGAGTTAAAAGTCAAAATACATAAGAGACCTTTGATTCAGGGGTTTCTGTTGTTTATACCCTGGGTAATATCAAACTGTGACTTTGATGAGGAAATACCGTCAGTATTTCTGAACGATTCCCATCTGAGGAGGAAAAACCTCTCAATATACTGTAGCTGATGTTGTGGGTCACCAGACAGCAAATATCCAAATCACTGCAGTGTGTAGTGGCTCAACAAAAAGCTTATTTTGTTTTTATTTTATCATTATTCCTAATTTATTTAGTTTTGGCTGTATCAATTCAAAACTTCAAGGAAAATTTTGGATTAGTTCTCATTTCTTCTTTTTGTTGTCATGTGAGGGTGGGATGTTTATTGACGCACTAAGAGGTGTTAATATTATATATTTTATTATTCTTATAACATATATGAAAAATAGCATTTAGTAATAATACATAATACAACATACAATATTTACAACACCAGTATTATTTTTTCATCATCAAGTTTATCTTCATTGTCAGAACTACAGTAAATATATGTTTAAGTCCATAAAATGAAATGAAATGATAATGGTTAGTTAATTCTAGATTTGTACTTAGTCAAAGGAATTAGTTGGTTTTGTCATTGCCTCCTTAAAGAAATAATAACTGACCTTGAATTTTGCCAATCTTGTCACAGCTGAACACCACAGACTTGAATCTAAGTCTAACACCCCTAATTTTGGGCAAATCACAGAATATTCCCACAGCCGCTGTGTTGCGTTGCCATGCCCTCTGGCATACATTAGTGCAAAGAAGGAGGGAGAAGAGAGAAGGTTAAAGCTTGGGAAGGGTGGGTTTTATGTATCCTGCCTCCTTATGCTTTGGCAGACTTTGATCTCATTCCTGTGCGTGCTTGCTTGCTGCAGTCGGTGGGATGTGGCACCATGCTGGGTCTGTAGTGAGACCTGGGTCTGGTCGTCGGGCAAAGGAAGTCACTGTGTCTGAAATAAAATTTGGTCTATGCGTGCTTGTCTGCATGCTGAGGAGGAGGGGTTTGCCTGTTGGTTGATGAAGACATCAAAGCTGATGAATTATTTGATTTTACATAGATGCATTAATCTGCAACACTTTCATGCTCCGAAACACAGAAAATACAACACAGCCAAAGGGCTGATATAGATGCATCACATAAGATGTGCACCAGCCTTAATAGAAAGGAAATGCATAATTATTTTCTATTTAAAAACTGGGAAATTGCTAGAAGTCTGTGAAGAATTCTCTGAACTGTGATGCTGCGTCTAATGTGATAGCAATAATCCAACGATAAGCAGTTTGCACTTTTTTGTACCTTAATTAACAAAATGTTGATTGATTTTTTTTCTTTTTTAATTATTTATTCACTTTTCTCCTGAATGCTTTCACATTCTTATTTGTAGCAACATTATACAGAGACAAATCACTCACCTTCTTGTCTCAGCTCATCATACATTGTTTCTCTCACTTAAAGCTGCAAAGCTCTCGTCACTAGTCATTTATGTTTTGCCTGTCAAATGTTTCATAGAGCTAATGAGATTTTTGTCGACATTTTATAGCTGAAAACCGCTTCCTGCTTCTGCAGCATTGTCCCCTATTAGGTAATAAGATCCAGTCTTGTAGACCTAAAGAAAAAAATATATATCTAGTGAAAATTTTTTTATGTATAAGTCCTCTATACCCATTTAATAAGATTCAGGGTCACTGGAGGGTGTTGGAGCCTAGCTGCTATCTGGCAACAACTGGGACACATGGGTCACATGTCTCCCTAAGCATTTGTTTTAGAGTTACAAGATAGTTTGGCGATTAACTGATAAAGTGTTATGAACCAGAATATTTGAAAGGTTGAAAACTTAATTATGATATGAAGATAATTCTTATATAGCAATGGCATTGCAGGAAGGCATTGCAGAGGGTCATCAACACCGCCCAAAAACTGATTGGCTGTTCCCTTCCATCTCTTGAGGACGTTTGTCTCAGGAGAGCCCAGAGTATCCTCAGAGACCCCTCCCACCCTGGTCACCATCTTTTTGAACTGTTGCCCTCGGGTAAGCGCTTAAAAGCAGGAACAAACAGACTGAAAAACAGTTTTTATCCCAGAGCTGTCGCATCCCTGAATTCTGTTTCCATGAAGCAATGAATCTTAGCTGTGATTAGAGCCTGTGCAATAATATCAGTTGTTTTTAAAAAATATATATATTTTATTTCATTTAAGCATTATTTTATCAGTGATGCTTGTTTTTATAGTGTTTTATTGTGTCTTATGTATTTTCTTTAATTTATTTTAACACGAGAGCTGCTGCATCAATCCCGTTGCACTTGTACAATGACAATAAAGTTTATTCTGATCTGATTCTGAATATTTATATCCTGGAAAGCAACTGAATATGTGCAAAAAACCTTTTGCCTGAGCCTGTGAGCAGGGCCTTTTGCAATCAATCATGTTTTCTTTGGGGATTCGTGTGGAGTCAATGAGAGGGCAGTTGTTTCACCGCACTGTCCTCTTACCTGCAAGAAGCTGGACATCTATCATCTATCGGAGTAAAAATGAATTAAAGACAGTGTTTGTCTGTATGCTTAGGTGTTCGGATTCTTCCCGTCCAGAGACTGTCCGACCCTGCTCACTACCCTGCAAGAAAGACTGCATAGTGACCCCCTTCAGCGAATGGACCACCTGCCCATCAAACTGCCTTCCAGGTAGCTTATTTCATAATGTTCTATGAACTCATTGTACAAATGGTCATCTGATAGATGGGCAACTTTTTTGAGAATTAACCCAGTGATCTCTATAACCTTTACTCAAGGTCTCACCAGAATGTAAATATTTTTGTAAAGGGGGAATTATTAATGAATAGTGGAGAAGAAACCCAAAACAACAAGTGTAGCAGCGTAAGTCACATATTTAACGAAACATTATTTGTTTAAGCATTTTGAGAAACTTAGTGACGTCTCGTTGCCACAGGAGAAAAATTACAAGTTGCCAGATGAATATGCTCTTGTGTGGTTAATGGTTGCGTTTAATTGTAAATGACAGTGTTAAGTGTCCATTACATTAAGCTGAGACATCAAGAGGAAAATGGATATTTAATGGGTTTCAATATGTGTACTGGAGTATCTTGGAACTCAAAAGGACGTAATTGTTTTAAAAGAACTGAGCAGACATCTCATCTCTGTAAATATGCTGTAGTCCATTGGGCCTGCTGACGATGTAATCACTTTCTTAATTGCACCATTTTCGATGTTTAGTAATTAGTGTTGTGTAATGAGCCTTGACTCTCGAGCCAAATGAAGCCATTACTGGGTGTTGTGTCCGAAAACAGACTGCAGCGAAGTGGAGGACATCACAGCCATCAAGGGCAAGCTACAGAGAATTAGATCAATCTTGAGTCCACTTGTTTTTCCACCATGTCTGACATGTTTGACTGCACCGGCAGTATCGAATCTTCATCCTTTTGGCACACTCGGCATATATGTTGCATTTTCTTTTCTTTTTTTTAAAGGCTCACATAAATTCAATTCTCCAAATAATCTAACCGTATGGCGACTTTTTGTGAAGATTGTGTTTTGTGCTCTACAGAGAATACAACCACTGCCACGCAGTCACGGTACAGAACCATCATTCAGAGGCCTGCTAATGGAGGTCAAGAGTGTCCTGACACGCTGTATGAAGAGAGGGAGTGTGAATTACTTCATGTTTGTCCAGTGTATAGGTAAGAGCTCTATTTGTTATTAAGTGTTTTCTTAACTGCAGACACGTTAACTTCATTCAGCAGCTATATAACATCACACAGTGAGACAAGGTGTTGAGTGGAACCTGCTGTTGAAGTGTGAAATTATGTTGTGGAATGTATGTAACTGAGCTAAAAATAAAAATTTAAACCTGAAATAATAATAAGAATGATGAATGGAAAGAGCTAAAATACAAATTGTCTAATGTGATGCTTATAGCTGGATATGGTTGTACTGTAACATGATGTTCCTCATAGCTTTCTGTGCTGTGTCATCACAGAGGTGTATACTCATTGTGCACATCTTTTTGCAGAGACAGGTCCTCGGTAAAGAGGACGAGCCCGTTAACTGTAACAAGTGACAGAAAGGATGGAAGCACATTATGTTGTACTCGGTGGCATTCAAATCCCTTTCCCAAGAGCAGAAGAAAATGGCTGATCCAGGCCTGTAAAAGGGTGGATTTGGGTCCTGCGAGTCATAATGGAAGAAAAGTTTCTGCACTACCCACTTTTGTGTTTCATAATACAAAAATCTTATCCATTGTGCCTTAACAGAGAACAGGATTATGGGCATATAAGGATTTGCATGCACACAGATTTTTCTCTCTGGAAATACAGGGCTTGTTAAAGTAGTTACTGACTTATCAAGAACAGTGTCAGGATTGGGTGATTTCTCAACATCCCAATACTCAATTTATTGATATAATCAGCACAGTGTGAGCTATAATTTAGCTGTCACTCATGTCTTGTAAATTATGTTTATGGTAGTTATAGGTTCTGTTAAATGTGCCAGATCATAAAGGAGTTTCATTATGAGTATTTTAACATTGAGCCAATGTGATACTAACATTAACTTCATGCTGAACTAGATATGATTATTAAGGAATATCATTAGCTTATATTTTATGAGTTGATAAGCAAACTCTGAACTTTGAAAAAGCATTTGATGATTGAGTGATTTAATTATTGAGTCCATAAGAATTTGCAATGACAATGTACTTTTTTTAGGAAGTTTATTACAAAATTGTGACTGGAATTTTATGTCTGGATGCACATGCATCATCCATAGATAATAATGGATGAGATATAAGTGTCTACATGGGTGAATTGGTATTTGCCCCGCAAAATTAGTTCATTATTCATCAATATGTCCGCAAAATCTGATGCTGCACATACTTGGGACCCAGCAACATGCTCAAAAAATAGGAAAAAGATTACAAGATCAGTTATTGAGATGAAGGACAAACATACAACAGAAAGACCGAGATTAATGTATTACTCATAATTTTGAATCATGTAGTTGATTGTTAGAGGAAAGTTTAAGGATTTTAACTGCATCTAGATTAGTTAATGATGCATACATATGCATGAAACAAACAAGCAAACAGAACAGGAAGCTTTAATCAGAAGTTTCATGACAAGGAAAAACACTTTTTAATTAGCCAATATAAAGTTTACATATGTGCTTGTTAATATTTTCTCTAAACTCTTCATTTCAGCTCAGAAAAGCTATTGCCCATGGGCAAAGGAAATCACATTTGCATTAGGTCCAAATAGGTAAAGGTTTTATTGAAATAAAAATGATTCATTCTTATTTCTATAGTATGATATAAACTTGTGTATTTTAGTAGATACCCCTGTTAAATGGTTGTAAAATATGAATTTGTTGAAATTAAAAAGACTAGGGAAATTTAATAGAAGCAAAAGAAATATTGTACTTGCAAATTATAAAGTATTTATCAAGTTAATGATGCATTTGACAAAGAGAGTAAGAGCTGGCATATTCAAAATGAGTTTTATGAATATAATCATAAAATTGTTAAAGCCCTTTATCACAGTTTATAATTTCTTGTTAATATAATTGCATAATTAATATGTTAATATTATCTGTCTTTGTCATTTAAATTTGCAGTTTAGACTTACTACTCAGATAAACAATAAAAACCATCAGTTTTAGCCTCTACCTACCTACTATGCTGAACCTAATGACATGAATGCATGTCTAAAGCCTCATTTCCACAGAGTGGCACCATATGGTTTGGGTCGGTATGAGTGTGGTTGTGAATGGTCTGAAACTGGTCAGGCGAGCGTTTCCATAGCGTTCAGTTTAGGACAAATGCCTAGCGTGGCATCATACAATGATATGATAGCAAGCAATGTTTGTAGTGCCAACCAGACCTTACTTTTGTTTGTTGGCATTTTTTTCATTATCCATTCAACATTTGGTGAACATGAAGAGAAACTGCTGACCTCATCCACGGTGTTCATCTCTGTTACGGTCCCTTAATGAAACAGGCTCAAAATTAACAGTACCACATATGAGAGACCACCACCAAACAGCAACGTTTAAAATAAATGTTAATTCAACCAAAAAAAAAATGAAAAGAGAAGGGAGCCCCAGCTAAAGTAAGCAAAAAATGGGAGCAGACCTCAGACCAACCCCGAATTGGGCTGCATGATCCGGGCTGCCCCCAAAACAAAAGACCAAACCAACAACTAAAAAAAACCCGACAACTGGACTACTGGAGGCTCCCAACTCCCTCCAGCCAATCACTAAAAGAGGGAAAAAACACAAGTTAATCATCATGACGCACAGCTGACAGAGGGCATGCGTAACAATCTCTCATGCTTGCTTTTGTTGGAGAAAGTTACATTTTTCTGCATCCAAGCAACAGACTGTATTGTGTCTGTATCGTGTGATGCCAGTAGCTCCGCCCCAACCGTACCAATTTCCTATGGACCTACATCTAATCATATATATTTGTTTGTATTCAGTCCTAAAATGTTTGAATCTACACTCCAACTCCAAAGAAGCACACCAATATATCATAGTCAATTTGAAATGTCTGTTATTTTCATACAAAGTGGCCAAATTTAAATGCATAATTTATTCCTTTACAAGATGCATTTTGACTGCATGTGGACCAGTTATACACTAATCGTATCAGTACAGGATTATGACATGTTTATCTTTTGAAACTGCAATGATACGTTACCATCTAAAGCCTGTCTGTGTTGCTATTTCAATGTAGGTGGAGGACGCACAAGTGGCACAGTTGCACTTTGGTCCCAAATTCTGTTAGACGAGGATTATCTGGATCAGGAGAAGCCTGTGGAAACGGTTTAGAGACAAGAGGCAAGTATTAACCCTGACCTATTGTCATTTCTGTACTCTTTATCCTCCAGACAGCTGCTGCCACAGTCTATCACCTGTTTTAAGCCTTTTCTTTTTCTTAAGCTCCCCCTTTCTCTGTCCTTGTTTAAAGAGATCTAATGTCACTTTCACAAGTGTTTCTTAATAACCAGGTGACGGAAACATTCAGCAAAGAGGACATTTGTCCAGTAAAAGCAATGACTTTCTGTCAGCTTAACCAGCTTCCTATTGATGTATGCAGCAAGTCAGATGCTCACAACCATTTTTCAGCAACAGTTTGAAAGAAATACTCAGCCAGTGTGTGTGTGTGTGTGTCATGCAAAAGCCATACCGTATATGCAGAATGTGTTTCTCAATACATGACTCTAAATTCTCTGGAAAAGAAGTTCAGTGTTTTGATCTCTGGTTCCTCTTTACTCTAAGTCAAAGAGATCTTTGGGAAGACACTAATCCCTAGGTTTCATTCAGTATATCAGTCTGTGAGGGAAAAGGGGGATAAAATAGGTGCTGAATGTGTGTGAACAGGTGCAGGTTGGGATATTAAAATTAAGATTAAAGTCCATTTTCTATTTTCAGGTTTAACGATTGTGGATTCTTGCATTGCAGATATGTTTTTAAATTACAATGCCAATTTGATTGCAATTTAAACTTGAATAAAGCTGTAAGATCTGCATTGTATCAGTCAGGAAATAGAGTCAAAATGAGCCAGGTTACAGTCAAAGTCACCAACATAAGCTTTGAAAATAGAGTCCCCCTCTGATCTGCCTGAACTGATGGAACAACACATCTTTTCTATTCTGTTCTAGTTTATTAAAGAATCCAGTAAACTAACATTTGATATGAATGAAATAAGAACAAGACTTGGTAAATTTGATACATCAGCACACTGATAAAGAAACTGGCAAGCAACTGTTGTTTTATCCTGGTAAATTAGATTTATCACGTAAATGATGCGTCGGATAAAAAGGTTAGGAGCTGTGATAATTAAAAAGAGCTTCACAAATTCATTAATAAAATTGTTTAAACCGTGTATCCTGGTTGTTAATTTTGAAAGTATATGATTTACAACCTGCTATGCTGAACATAAAAAAAACAAAGACTATACATCTTTTACTAATTATTATTACTTATTCATAAAAATGTATTACTTATTACTAATTCATTATGTTTTTTATTTGAGTCGTTTTAATATTTTCTATGTTGATTTAATACTTCTTTGCCATGCAACATAAAACATAATTTAAAATACTTTCAATCAAGCAAGTCTCACTAGTAAACATGAAATGCATACATTAGTTCCCTGTCCAAAACCTGTCCTCGGGTTTTTGTTTTCCATGATGAATTATAACACATCAATATAAAAATGCATAAGCTGCGACCATGCAGACTTTTAGTAAATGTCTAAGTATGTATTTTGCAAGATGTGGACCCAACGACTTACATTAATTCATGTAGTGGGAGTGAAGAGCAAGAGTACAATGACATTTTGCAGAACAAGTCTCAAGCCAGTTTTTGTTTGCATGTTAATCTGCAAAGTTTTGTAATGCACCATTCCATCCAACCAACTTTCAAGTTTTTGTAGCCAAGTAGCAACTCATGGAAAGAAGGCATCATTGCATGATTTTCCGATTTTCAAGTCTATATGTGAATCAATATTTTAAGCTGTTGACCAATATATTCATGAGATCAAGCTGACTTCATACAGGATTAGGAACACAAATATGAGATTATTCCATATTAAAATTTGTCATTATGTTTGTGCAACATATGATTTTCACTTATCATGGTCTCTACTTTAGGAATTAGTTGTGCAGTTTCTAAATGATGCTCCTTTCTTTCTGCGATTCTTTATAAAGATCTAAGTATGCTTCTCTCAATCGTGTTATCAAAATAACAACCATTTGCACAAATAGTTAACTGAACCATTTTAGACATATTTATAATCAAGCAAACCTTTCAATAGATCTTAGAAACTGGTTGATTTATGAACTTGTGTTATTCAAGTGAAGTTTCCCATGGCTCACAGTGCTGCCTTGACAACTCTCTAGCATTTCTGCTCTCAGCGTGGCTCACACCTACATGGCAGTATAATTATGACTGACATTTCTCAAGTGAATTTTTATGACTTTTCAATGGGTTTGGAAAAAGTGTTTGTCATGTTCTCAGGTTAAGTTCTACCCTCATTGACCTTTATAGCTTCTTATTTGAATATGATTAGAAAATGGCTAAGTTAAATACCTGTGACATTTTAAAAACTGAAGTATGAGTGTTGAATTTGTAATTGGTAGAAACACAAAATTTAAATATAGACTTTTAAACAACAAAGAACTTGGAGTTACTTTCACTCAGAGGATTATTGAACCAATTCACTGAAAAGGACACCTAAATGTCAAATTGGTGCATAATTAAGGTACAATAATCGAGAACGGGGGCCATGGTAGGGGCACAGAAACAACTGATAAGGGCATATTCATCATGAGAGTTCCTCACTTACTTATTCAAGAATGATTCACACACAACATTCATTATAATACAAACTGATTTGAGCAATATTAGCTACTTGTACTAAATGAGGACTTGGCTTTATATCTTTTTAGTTTGCGCATATAGCTATATTATTCTGTAGATATGTAATTCTATTATCCTTTCAATGTGTGTATACTGTTTGTTTAAGCTATTGATTTTTGGAGAAGCTTACACTGTTCAGCATTATTTTCTGATGAACTGACTGTTTATTATAATCATAATGTTTGCATCTGGTTGGTTGGAAGAGAAAGAGAAAATGGGATATTAAAAAAGTAAATACATGACATTACAACTGGATTCCTAATATGATATTGCCCTCAAAGACTCAAGATGCCTGCAGGTGTTCTATGGTGTCTTGCACAGTAAATCCTATTTTTTTCCTTTTTGTTAATTTGGATTGCAGGGTGATTGCAGGCCTCCGTGGGTTGACTTGTAGATGCATGATTAGATCATGATGTTAGCAGTTCAGAGGTCAAAACAAACTTCTCCTGGGGGAAAAAAAGTTGTAAACAGTAGTGCTGAATGAATTACTCCCAAATCTGAAATCCAGGGTTGTGATATTTTTAATTTTTGTTGTGAGTAGTGCTGACTTTTCAAATGTCATTGTGTCGTTTGGGAAAGGTCTATGCATGCTCTAAACACTTCTGGAAAGTATGATTTACGTGGTTTCAGGAATCATTTATCTTATTAAGACATAAAGTACAACACCGTTTCAATCAAGTGGTAAGGTTTGCACAGAACAAGTGGCTTCTTTGAGAAATGCTTCAGCATCCACAAAGCTTTAATTTCAAGTTATTTGGGGCAGTAAAATACCGGAGAAAAAAGGGTGAAATTAACCTCCTGATTAACAGATGAATCCCTGAGAAACCACAGACTCACTGTGCCAACAGATTTGCTTCATGAGCCTACTGATCAAAGCTTAATAATGAGGCAGCAAGAGCAATAACCCATCAGGCTGCAAGGCAATGGAGATTAATGGTCATTTGCTGACATTCCTTACAATCTCTCACAGTTTAATAAACTATTAGATGATGAAATAATTATTTATGCACCACATGGGCACACTGAGCTAGTAGATGGCATATATTAAATCTGTGAACTGTAATTAGTTTTCAGCAAATGTTTAAACAACTTGTTATTAAGGATATAATACATTTAAGGAAAATTTAAACTTACATGTTGTGATTCTTATGATTTTTCTCAGTCATGCTGTGTAAACACTCAGCACACAATCTGATTATGGCTTTGTTTTCCAATAACCTGCTTTGGGTGTTACTCTGTATTTATGTCATCCGGCCACAGACAACCACTGCAGGCTTGACTGCTCTTATTCTCGCTGTGGTGAGAATTAAGCTGCGGTTTTGTATCAGGCAGACAAATATATTATGTTACACAAAAGTCAGCTTGTGTGATAGTTGGAGCTTCATGTTACTTTTCTTTGTGCTACTTGATGCACATCTGCATCCATTCCCCACCTACATGTTCCATTTGGGCTTTGAAATCGTTCATATAAATTCATTAAATTTATTGACTTTTTGTTCAGTCTAAAATTGGACTCTGTTTGAATATCGAGTTGGTGAAAAAATTTGCTTACAAGCCTCACATACCTTTCATTCAGATGTTTCTGTTTTCCTTATTTGAAAAATTATTGAAGCTCTAAGTTAGATCTGGAGTGTTACTGTAGAGCCATTCTCAGGTCTTCCTAATGAGTCTCTTCTGGTTTTATGTCCAGGCTCTGGCGGAGCCACTTATGTACTTGTGTAGGTTTCCTCAAGCCTTTTGTGTGTGTTTACTTGGCAGAATTATTTTGGTTGTTAAAATGTAAACCTTTGCCTCAGCCTGCCCAGAAGTTTCACTCATGATTGCTCCATTCCCCCCCCCCTGAATCTCATCTTCCTTTCTAGCCTGACTGGGGTCCCTGTAGGAGAGAAACACCCCTACAGGAGGATGCTGCCATCCGCTTGTTTGATTATAGGGATGGTTTAATGAGGTGATGCTCAGTCCCTTGTTTTCTCCACACAGGCTGTTGGGAATGGTGACCACGTAGTGGGACCAACACTTTCCATCTTTAATCACTCAGTTTGGCTGGGCAGTCACTTCTACTCTAGGAAGACTGTGGTTCCAACTTTCTTCCATTTTAAAATAATGGAGGCTTTTGGGCACTTTGAATACTGGAGAAAATTTCCCCAGGGTTCAACAGTAAGTTTCAAATTGTGTTAATAGTTCCTTGCCACTGTTGAGTATTGTGTGTAGGCCAATGAAGAAAAAAGAATGTCAAATTCAGAGATGAGTCTGATCCATAAAGTCTTATGAAAAATTTAATTTCAAAAGATAAAAATATACATTTGATAACAAAAACGGCTGTTGGGGACTCAGCTTAGAAGCAAAGCATCTTTTTTACCAGGGTGCCACAGCCTGGAATTTCACAAAGAAACTTCCAAGACTTCCTCCAAACTGCTTCTTTTTGCTGTGGCCTTCACAGAAGGTCACACCTCGCTCTTTGTCCTGGATCTCTGAGGGTTAAGGTCACACTTCTCCTTGCCATCAGGCACAAGAGGAACAAACGCTCTACCAGAGGACAAATCCTGCTAATTTCAGCCTGCTCTCCCAAGCTTCCAGGATCAGCGTGCCAGAATCCACTGATCTCTCCATCTGTATCCCTTTTGGGCAGCAAGAGTCTGAGCTTGTATGAGATCCTTTCTTGAATAAAGGAGAGATTCCCTTCAAGAGGTCTAAACAGTTAGTCTGGCTGCTAGCTCACCCTAAGCAAAAAGAAGCATCCAGCATCCTTTTTGAGCAGGTGTGTCCAAAGTCGGATCCTCAAGGGCATGTCAAGGTTCTGGATGTTTCCTGCTGCAGCGCACCTGTATCAGATTAACAGATTAACACGCTTTGGCAGCACTTGACAACAAGCAGTTAAGGAGATCCATTTAATTTGAATCAGGTGTGTTGGAGTATGGAAACATCTAAAACCTGAGAGACTGCAGCCCTCGAGGACCGGAGCTGGACACAAAACTGGACAAAACTGGACAAGCCAACACAAATGTGTGACTCGACATATCGCAATTATAGCTGGATTAATTAACATCTCCGGCCCTTTTCTTCAAGGACTTTTAAACTGTGTTTGGGAAATGGTTTGACATATACACCAACAAACCCTGTTAGAGTGAAACCAATATTTAGTTGTTAGTCTCAGTGGTGCCCCGGGATTTATGTTTTCCATTAACAATTTATTGAATATTGACAACTGTCCTTAGATATTTGTTTACAATTACCACTAACTAAACTAGCGGCTAACATCCCCAACACGACAGTAAAAAGCTTGACCAAAGAGAGTAGGTAGTTATGGGGAATTTTGGTAAACTTGTAGGTAAAAACTGAGAGAGATAAGCAATCTCTATTTTACACTAACTACAACACACTGTGTCTAAATTGAGCCAAACACTGAGCCTCATACATATCTGGATTCATAATACTCCTCCCTTAGATGAACTGGGGCTATTGCAGAAGATTATTCAGTCCAAAATGAGTCATGCTGATGATCTTTAGCTGCAGGAAAGATATGGCTTAATGGCTATGGTGATTCCAGTCTACATTACTTTTCATGGTACTTTTTGTGGAAGAACATTATACAAGCAGTATGACTGAATTAACATGAAGATTGTATTTGACAGTGGGTGAGTGGGTGGGAGGGGGTTACAGGTATAAGCAATAAAAACTTGCCACTGAAAGTAATAAAAGAAAATGTGGCATATTCTGAGTTGGACTGAATAAAAGCTATCAACATAAAAAAACAACCTAATTTTGCCATTTAAAGGATACCTCAGACTCTACAGCATTAACTTGAAAGACTGTAAAACCTGGAATGTGGTGAGGATCCTCAAAGCGTGTCCTTTCAATTGGTCCTCAGAGACGGTGAGTTTTATTAGTTACTGCAAAATCAAAGACAATCTCTGACATTAAGTGTGATACCCAGAAAAAAATTTCACCATTTGTGAGGAGATTATGTGAAAGGCCACACAAATGGGCTTAGGCAAGCAAAGACTGAAATAATTATGTTAAAAATGGATGCCCCACAGTTCAAAATTTGAATAGCTCCGCTAATAAAAGCCACTGGGGATGACAGAATGAGGTTGTCAGTGGTGGAGTCGGTTGGGTAACACTTAAGGTATAAGGACAGCTACAAATGCTAAGGAAGACATAACAATCATTGCTATAGAAATAGTAGCAGGACAACTTCACCAGTAGGCATTTTTTGTTTTTTCCAGCTTTCTAAAAAGAAAATGAGATTAACCTATACGGCTTCATTAAAAATCATCAATATCCAACCTTTTCACAAGCATTGCGGAATAAAATATATTTTTTACAGCTATAATTTGAAGCCTTACATAAATGCACTTTAATAATAGCTATTATCTTCTTTCCAGTGCCTGTCTAGAAACCTTGTATGTAAATGACCACCCCACGCATTCACAGCAGACATGTAGAAATCACAGTTTTTGTCAGAGGGCAAAATTTAAAAGTCAAATATAAATCAATACAATGGATTAAAGGAATGTTTGTAGATCAGGGAATCCTCAAAGACATTGAGCTGTCGGGAGGAGGGAAGACAATTCCCTTCCTGGCAACACTGCTTCATTTAAATCCCCTGTGACCATGAGGGAGCCATACATTTGGCACACTGTTACACTTTGTGCAGCAGCTTTGGGTGTCTGTCTGTTCTTATTCCTGGTTTAAAGAGACTACAGTCCACTCAGCTGTTCCAGTGTAATCAGTAACAAATATTGAGCCACTTACCACAATATTTGGTTCCCATCAAAAGGAAATGCAGACTGAACCATCAGGTGTTACAAAGAGAGATGGGAAGTCATTCTTGTATATGACTATTATTGTTCAAATGTTTGTATCTAGGGAGCGTTTGGATGGAGTATGGCTTTTGTATCAGAACGTGTCAGTCAGTATTCTTATCCTGCAAAAATTGCTGTGCTATTTTATTTAAATTACAATGTCAAATGAAGTGTTAGAGATGTGTGAAAAAAGTTGTTTGTGGTGGTGTGAGAGTGGCATCTCAGGAATATTAAGTAACAGATATGTCAGTCTTCTACCTCATGTTCCCTCTGTAGGTGAGATGATTTGATTTTGGAGCAGCTTTTTGCATGTATTTACATATTAATTAGAGTTTCTGTAAGAGTTGTATAACTGACCTGCTAAAAAATATGCATGTTTAAAAGACATCTGTGAAAATATTTTTCTTGTTGACCCACAATTGAACTAATTTTTACTTCTCATTTGGGAAGTTAGTTTTATTATTAATTTTGTTTATTAATTTTCACAGAAGGTTATAAGGCAACACAAATGCTTCCAATTTTGTAATTTTTTTTTTTTTTTTTTTTTTTTACACCTGTCTTGTCCAGCATTTTAGCAAGCAGGAATGATTGTCTGGCTGCTGTTTTGTGCCGAGCAAATTTACTTTGTCAAGTAGAGCTTTATATGTATAAAGTCCCTC
>JBBBVU010000013.1:22042609-22057001 GCA_037177055.1 Atherinosoma microstoma
TCATCCATGATGTTCAGCAGTTTGTCCAACGTCCTCCTCTCTGCAACCTCCACCACAGACTCCAGCTCCATCCCCACTACAGAGCCAGCACACCTGATCACTCTGTCCAGTCTGTTGGTGTCTCTCTTCCTGGTGCTTCCTCCCAGCACACCAAAGCATAAAAAAGAGCGCTGGCAACCACAGACTGGTGGAAGTTTTCTGCAGCAGTTTTCTGCAGGGGTTAAAGGCTACCAGCCTCCTCAAGAAATACAACATGCTCTGCCCCCTCCTGTAAAGATTTGAATCAGATGTTTTGGAGCAGGGAAACATCTAGAACAGGGATACTCAATTCGGTCCTACGAGGTCCGCAATCCAGTTGGTTTTCCATGTGTCCCTGCTCCAACACACCTGACTCAAATTAATGAGTCATTGTGCAGAACTTGATTGACTGTTACATACATTTAATTTGATGCAGGTGTGTTGAAGCAGGAACACATTGAAAATCTGCTGGATTGCGGACCTCGTAGGACCGAATTGAATATCTTTGATCTAGAACCTGCAGGACAGTGACCCTGAAGGACCTGAGTTGTCCATCCCTCCTACAGACCCACTAGTCTAAGCAATGATCCATCACTGTTTTTGTTCAATATGATTTAGTTCAATATGATTTCAATGCATGTCATGTTTTCTGTATTGTTTTCTTTTTTTCAGGTTCAGGTTGCTGTTTCCTTTCCGCTGGCTCTTACATATGTCCCTCTCCCTCTGTTTATGTGTGTGTGTGTCTGTGTTTATGTGTGTGTGTTTTCTCATGCATGCATGCAGGTGTACCAGGCTGTGCCGTGCAACAGGGAGTGCAGCCAGTATGAGTGGAGGACTGAGCCCTGGTCCATTTGCACCATCAATACCATGGACGACCTGCCAGCCTGCGGAGAGGGAGTCCAAAGCCGTAAGATCAGGTCAGTGAGCGGGTTAGACTTGGCAGGCTGATTGCTTGGCATTGCTACACACAACAGTAGGGGCTGGACTGCTAGCCCTGTTTTGGCTGGCACTCTCACTAGTCATTCACACTTGCAGTGCTGAGGGAAAACAACCAGTCACACCAAACTAATGCTTCACAATGAATGTTGATAGGTCATTTGCAGTTTTTGTATTTCAGTGGCACTTAAATTAACCACAGGAAAAGTAGTGTATTGCTTTCAGAGATTGACCTGACGTAAGGGCTGTTTTTAAAAGTAAACATTTAGATGATTTGCTTTGTACAAACTCAACTTTTATTTCAAGAAACGAAAATATAATCAACCTTGCGCATGAGAGAAAAGGTGATGGTACAAAATAACATACTAATGAGACAGTTTTCAAGGAACGAAACATAATAAGCTGTCAATGAAAACCTGCCAACAACTCAGAATCAAGGACCATGTGGTGGATAATGAGCTATTTGAGCACGGACATGGAAAATTCTGCATTAATAAAACATGAGGTAATGATTTGTTCATAAATATTTGTAAAAAGCAAAAGCAGTCACCTTTTTCCAAAGTTCTTCATGATAAACTCCCCTTCAAAATACACACAGAAGTTATTATGCTCATTCATTACTAATATGCAAGAGGACTTGGTCAATCCAACCAGATAGACATTTTTCGTCTTCTAGCTGTTGGACCTTTGAATGTAAACATACTAACAATCATCTTCCAAACAGGTCGTTCTCTTTGGAATGTTATTCATTTTAGGAAACAACCATTTCTGTCATTTCTCTTGCCAAAAACAGTGGATCATTTTTTCCAGCTCAGGTTTCAGTTTGGTTCAGTTAAATACTTTAACCCTTTAAAATCCTTCTTGTTTTTCCTAAAATGAGTTTATATGGATAAAAAACTTGTAGTGGACCAACTATATTACTGGACCCTTGCTGATGAACAGGACCGTTGCAGTATCATCTGCTACTGGAGTACAGTATGGCTTCAAAGACAAATTGTATTGGTGACAGGTCAGAAAAAAGTGTTTACTGAATCTACAGTTATGATGGTAGCCTAGAATAGTATACATCTTTCAAATCTCAAGAATCTTTGCTTTCCAATGGTGTATAACATATGTAGGTACTTGGACGGTAGAATGAGTAAAATACATATTTATTTGTCATGTCCCAACCACGGGACATCTGGTACCAACCAGGGAGAAAACAAATTGTTGAGACTTTTAAGAAATAAAAAACTTCACAATCCTGCCTGAGGAAAAAAATTAATCCATTCAGATCCAGAAACTTTTAGACACTTTTTCAATCTCAAAGAGGTGCTCAGTTTTGATGGCCCATGAAGAGTTTAACAGCTGCATCTGTTGTTCTGCTAGGTGTGTGAAGAAGGGAACGATGAGTGGGGAGGATGGCGGTGTGGACAATAGTCTGTGTGATCAGGAGGAAATGCCACTCAGAGCCCAGGTCTGCCATCTGGCCTGCCCTAATGACTGTGTCATGTCACCCTGGGGCCCTTGGAGTGACTGCCCTTTGGTAAGAAGCAAAGCATTTTTACCTGTTTTCTGAGCTGACAGATCGTGAGCTAGAACAGTAAGTTGACCAACTTTGCTGTGATCATCATCCATAAAAAAATTAATATGCATTTCAAATACTTTCAGTGTTTATAGGAGTTTATTGCCAACCATGTCAGTTTCTGCCTCTACCAGATCGTATTGTACACTTTAATACACTCTCACACCAGAATGCGAGAGACTGCATCGCAGTTAGTTTACAAAGGGAAACATGTATATTTTTTCAAACATGTAACATGTCAACATTTCATACTATCATAAATTGTAAAATTGCAACTTTTTTAAGCCTTCAAAGCTGTTTCATGCCTTTCATTTCTTTGCAAATATGTTTTCATTTTGTGTAAAACTGTTAAATACAAAATTGGACAAGTTGAAATGTTCCAAAACACCTGTAAGGAGGTTGGAGGAGTGAACTGTGGTGCCATGTCATAGACTGTCCCACGAGACAACCAAGTACATGATTACTGGGAGGACATTACTCAAGTTAAAAGTTGGCATATGTCACCTGAACATGTACTCATACAAAACAATAGGCAATGAAAAACATTACCATTTATTATTTTGGATATCTGAACAAATGTTCATAGCTAAAAGCTCACTTTTATTTCTATAAAATTTAAAAAGAGGCCACTTAAACTTTTGACAATACACATGGTAAGTGTCAGCTCCCTGAAAAATAAATACTTTTCATAATATAGAAATATTTGTGTGAATTGTATGAATATAAAATGACAAACATTAGCTGCCAACAAACTTACGAATGCTAAAATATGCTTTCCGACCTCATCTAAAATCATGTTTATATAATTAAAAATTAATGTTTTGTATGATCATAATTTCCACAATGCAAATATCTGATACTGTTTAAAATTCATCAGCTTTCACACTTTGAAAACTGACTTCCTTTCAGTATTTATACAACTTCATCTTTTTGTTCTTGGAAAAAAAGCCTCTTTCATAAATTTTATCAAAAATAATCTAAAATATAAGCATACTGTTATATGATACACACGTTTACTTCATTATATTATATTATTAAGTTATTGTGACTCATCTGTGAGACTGTCACACTTTGACACTTTCTGTGCAATTTGGGGAGAGAAAATAAATTACATTCACTAATCTGTTTCATTTTCCATTGATTTCAGCTTGAACAACGTTGCTGCCTGTGTTTGTAGCCACAGGCTAGTGGCCACATGACCAAGTAGCCGTGTTATAGGTTTTTTCTGTCAGCCATAACAGTTCACTGAACTGGAACATTGGAATCGGAGAAAGAGCAGGATGTAGGGGGAAAAAGAGCCATAGATCACTTAATTAGTCTGACTTCTCTCCACTGACATTTTATTGCATTCAATCTTTAAGCCTACAACTTTTGGAAGCACTATTTAAAACAAAGCTAAATTTGGAACAAATTATAGTGCATCAGGGAGTGAGATATTAATGAGGCTGATCAAGTGAAAGATAATAAAGAACAGCTGTTGCAGAAAAACATTTTTAGCTTGAAAGATTTTGCTTCAACTATAAATCTGTTTGATCTTTTTTTTATATGTTGAATCTTAATCTCATACATCTTGGGAACCTGGAAGCATTGATGCTCAAAGCTTGCTAATTATGTTGTGCCTTTTGTCCTATTCTTGTCAGTAATAATGACTCAAGAATCTGAACATACTGCATATATTTTAAGGTGAATTGTTTCCAATCATTTAGCTGCATAATGCTAGCACAGGTTAGATAACTCAAGTTCAAACTTTAATTTTAAAAAAAAATCTTAAAAGTACATGGGATAATATTGAAATAAGCAGATTCTTTCTGAGCATTATATCTGTCAATTGTAATTGGATATAATTTTGTAACCTTATATTATTCCCAAACTTAACTGAAATGAAGGTATTGTGATGCACAAAGCTTCAATGTGCTCAAAAGTTCATCTCAATACATATACATGTACACATGTGAATGAGTGGTATATTAGGATCTAAAAGTGGTGCTTTGATGATGGAGAGCATACTGAATAACTGCCCTGTGATGTTTCACTTCACTGTCATTGCACATTCACAACATCATGGAATGATGCCAGGTGATGCTACTAACTCAGTCTTGTTTCATTTAAGTCGAAGCCAATAAAAATGCAATTATGGGGAACTGTGGCTGGAAGACACTTTTAAACAGAAATAAATCACACAGCATAAACAGTAACCCCTGAGCGGTTATGTGATTATGGCAAAATCTAAAAGACAGTTTTATCTCCTCGTTTTTTTCATTGCATGTGGCAAACTAACAGTCCAGCAGACATGCAAAATCCTCACTTCATTTTTTTTATGTATGTTCTATCAACCTTACCCTGTCTGCAGATTTAGTGGATCACTGACACTGAATTTTTCCAAAATTTTATAGGCCTTTTTTGAACAGGTTCCACTAATTCATCCAATGAACTGAACCAAAATAAAATGATGGATAAAAAGCTGTCTGAACCTTTAAGATTTGAAACCATAATATTTAACATTACTTTTGTATTAGCTTTGGGAAGAAAACAGAAAATAAAATAATTTATGCCTATTTTCTCTGGCAAAGGCAACACTTTGTCCAGGTCAGTCAACAGAGAAAAATGTTGCCATCTCATGTTTCTACAAAGAAAAGGGATGAATAGCGGCCAGAGCATCCAGCATACGCCTTCAAGGCATTATTGCGTTATGCCTGGTAAGGAATATGGAGGATTTTGAAAGTTTTAGACAATTTTAAGCCAAACCACCCTTTTTTTTTAACATTAACCAACTTGTTTTGTAAATCTAAATCTAACTATGTATGGAGTGAAAAGTAAAAAAAGCCCAGTCCCACCAGATATTGTACAATATGAATGTTTTTCCACATGTACAGTATGCAGTAATTTCACAATCCAGTCTTCAAAATCGAGAAATAACACTTTTTTAGACAGTTGTTTGTGACTGTAACACCGAACAATGTGACAGTAACTGCGACCAATGAATAGAAAACTTTTTGGTCTGATATTTTCTAATACTAACCTTGTATTCTTTGATAATGTAAACTATTTTCATTCATTCTAAACCCAACCATAAAAAGTAGGTATTGGAGATTTTTTTTTATTTTTCCTGCAGTTTTTTGTGACCCACTGTAGGCATTTTACAGTTTGTCCTGGCATTAATCATACAGTAAGTCACTTGGATGTTACCCCCAAAATGACTCGTCTGATAATGAATATGAATTTCAGCTCTGCAGCCAGAATTCTCCCCCGTATTTAGTCCTAATTTCAAACAACAGTGAATTTCAGCGTATACCTGCTGTGTCCTCAAACAAACAACATTTTCACATAAACATGATAATAATCAAACTATTTCCTCCTGAACACGTACATAGGTCTTATTTCACCCGAATGTGAAAAAAATCATAATGACTTCATGATTGGTTACAATTATAGGTAATGAGTGACAGTGGGTGTTTTAATCAGTGATGGAGAAAGACATATGTGAAGGATTTCAGAACCTATGGTAACTCAGCTTGGATTTAAAAATTCACAGACTTTGATTTTTTTTTTGTATATTTGATTTTGGGGCTTTTTTTTAATCTTAAGTATCTATTTATCTTTTAGTCCCAACTTCAGGTAGCATGTTTTAGCATTCAGACTGCTGGGCTACACAGTATGTTGCATGTGGCATACAAATGTGTGTGTGTAGCTTTGTGACGGGCAGCATGAACACATTTGCCGTACAATGACTGCTACTGATTTATGAGCCTCACACAGAGGTCCCTCATTAGGAGGTGACAGTGATTGAGGTGTGTGTCCTGGTGCATCAGGTGCAAAGGGACAAATGCAGTTCAATGCAAAGACCTTTATCTCTATCCTCTTCGATCAGATGCTCACAAATGATCTGAATGTACACTTCCTCTGGCCACAGATTTCTATTCTCACATAATGTGACTGGAATAATTTAAGGATTGTTTTCATGCTGCCTCTGCTTGACAACTGCTTGACATTCACCCGGGGGATGATTTAAAGCATCTCTAGAGAAGTTTCAGAATTTTACAACCATGTGCTTCTAACTTGATTTGAAGTATGCCGATCTTTGTTATGCCCTTTCCTGGGATTGAAACTACCCTTGAGTACCCAGTGACTGTGATACTGCAGTTAACAAAAATGGTTTCCAGCACATTTTCTTTTTTAGAGCAAAGAGCTCTAACAGGACATATTTATACAGGTAAATGATAGTGAATCTGCACGATCACAGGACAGTATTCCTTCATCATATTATTATACCAGGTTACAACAAACTATAAACAGAACTGAAAGAATTAAGGGTTTTATATGAAGAGCTTATGTTAGGGTAAGGAGGTATCATGGCCACAGGGAAGAATTATGGGGCATTGATAACCTTTAATACAGTAGCTTGTATTTGTCTATAGTGTTTTCCAGACATTCAATAAAAGGCTCAAAGTCAAATGGTTCCTTTAGAGTTTATATTGAATTTTCCCCTCTCACCTGGCTGCCTCTGTGTTTTTCCTATAATGTCTAGCTGACTTTAAATATGGCAAGCATTTTCCTTGATTCTAATACTGTCACTTTCAGTTCACCTAATTATAAGATGGCTGGATTAATTTAATTTCCAACTAATTTCCAGTCAAGAGGAATAATGAGAAATGTTTGCCTTGTGTTGGTCCACGAGAAAGACAACATGAAGAGTACCTATAGGAACTGACTGAAGTTCCCATGCTTGTTTGCTCCATTGCATAGTTGTAAAGACTGTTATTACACAAGCTTAGGAAATGTTAAGAAATTAAAAAGGATTTCCTAATTACCCATTTAAAATTACAGAATGATAATGCATGTTAGGACTATTTATTTAGATTTTTTGTAATTGTTTATAAAGGCATATAAAGGAGACAACTCTGATGCCAGTTGTATTCATCCGTCAACCCTTGTTTTCTAAATGTTGTGCAGCAATGTGACCAAGGAACAGCAAGGAACAGAAGCAGACAGACCATCCGCCTCCCAGGTCCAGACAATACAGCCTGTCCAGAGCTGGTCCAGTCAGAGCCTTGTGTTCTCAACAGTACCTGTTTTACCTACCAGTATACAGTCTCAGGTAGGATTATCAACACATAACAGCTGGGCAGAAACTGTTATTTATTTTTCATAAGAAACCAACCCTCATCTGGATGCTCATTCTGTTTTTGAAAAGTGACTTGATATCTCCTACTCCTTGCTATTTCCCATGCCATGTGGTCTCCATGAATTATGACTCCATTATGTTTTCTATCAGCACTACACAACCACCCTGACCAGAACACCCCTCTGTTTTTAATGGAGATCTAATCAATCTCACATTATAAATACTCTGGACTCTGGCTAGAGAGAAAATTATCCTAAAGAAATAAATAAAAAGACAAGCATGGCATTGCTTAGATATTTAAAGAGGGCATATTATGCTAAATCCATTTTGTCATGGTTATTTTAATACAATTATGTGTCCCCAGTGTGTCCAGAGACCCGGAGTGTATGAGAAAAGACTATCCCCTCATTTTCTTCCCTTTCTTCATAGATCAGAGTGTGTCTATGAATTAATCATTTAGGGTTTCAGCCCCTTGTGACGCCTTGAAGGGATAAGCACTGCATGGCTTAACAGACACCTCTAGTGTCCACCTCCTGGCATTTCAAATAAGCAGATCCCTTGCAGTCCATCTTTGTTTTATTCTTGCTAAAACCACCAAAGAATGTGCCAAATGCAAAATGTGTTAGCCACAAGCAGATGCTGTTTTGATTGCTGCAATTGTCATAGATAAGATAATTTATTATCACCAAGTTTGAGTCATTTTCTTTTAACCTGTGAAGTTTCTTGAAAATATTGATTGATAGAATCTATATTTTTGGGAGGTGAGGCTTTCTACTTGAAGTGTATTTAAGGCTTATGCTTAGACCGACCTTCTCTCTCCAATGAGTTTTCGTCCTTGCGCACAGGTCAGAACAAGAAATCAAATCAAAATGGCACTATTAATAGGGTTTCTGTTAGTTCTCCGCTAACAATGTCC
The DNA here is from genome assembly GCA_037177055.1 of Atherinosoma microstoma. Lineage (NCBI taxonomy): Eukaryota > Metazoa > Chordata > Actinopteri > Atheriniformes > Atherinidae > Atherinosoma > Atherinosoma microstoma. The sequence continues at coordinate 22,051,166 of JBBBVU010000013.1, forward strand.
AAAACTAAGAGTGAAAAAAAAAAAATCAACAAAGAGTGAGAAAAAGGCAGAAAGAAAGTACAGAACAACTCACATGTAGTTGCAGATTCCTTGTGCACATACACATAATTTAGATCTTGATCTGTGCAGCTCTTGTGGAACTTATATAAATTGGATTCTCAGTTTTAAAGTAAAAACGTACAAGATAGCAATGTGAGATGAAGGTAGCTTCTACATCCAAAAGCCCAGTAGGCACATATCTAATTTTAGATGGGTTTTTAAAAATATATAAATATGCTTTCTTCTTGGACATAATTACTTGTTTTTTCTGTACTTTAATACAAGCATAGAATGAGATGCAACACAGTTTTAAGTTGGAAACCCTTGCTCACCTTTAAGAGCTAATGTTATTCTCTCTAATTCATGACTTTATTTTAGGGGTTTGCAAGAAAAGGTTAAAATGCTTTAATGTTTAATGTGTTTTATACTCTAGATTTCAACAGCACATCTTTTTCTAATCCCCTCCCAAAAAGCCCAGTCTGCTCTTATTCTGTGTATGAGCCATACCAAACTTGCCAGTATTGAAGTATTGTGCAAATATGTTACATGGGGATAACTGTTAGTAACACATCAAAAACCTCAAGAATATATAATGTAACAACATAAGTAACTTTGTGAACAATGTGGAGCTGAAAGTCAGTTTCCATTGTCATGATATCCCAGACAGCAATCACACAAAAAGTACATTACACTTGAGGTGTTGGTGATTTAGAATGTGCTGTATATATTTTCAAATCTTATCCCGAGCCTGTTCTTCTGTTCATATCTAATCAAACACAGAAAATAAATTAGTGTAAACCTACTTAACAGAGATTATTCATCAATGAAAATTCACTTTTAATTTAGTCAATGACTTATATGATTTCATGGCATTATTCCTGTCTTAACTGAAGCTGTGGTGCTTTTTATATTTTCAAAACTTCTCCATTCATACAACCTTTTCCTCTTATAAATGAGGTGTAAGGTTTTTGTCCACTTATTATGAGTTCTTAGATTTATTTTGTAAAAAAAAAATCTTGATCTTAGCCCATTTGAGATTTGAAACTGTTGTATCTGTGTTTGCAGACTGGAGTACCTGCCAGCTCAGTGAAAATGCCATCTGCGGTCAAGGTTCACGGGTGCGCCTCTTGGACTGTGTACGGAGCGATGGCAAGATTGTGGACTTACAGAACTGTGAGAAGGTAATGACTGTAATGACCTTTAAATCATATTATTTTTTACTGTTACAAACCTGTCAGTGCACATATATGCTTTAATGTACACTCACCGGCGGCTTTATGACGTACACCTTTCTAATAGTGGGTTGGACTCTGCCTTCAGAACTTCCTTAACTCTTCATGGCATAAGTGCTGGAAACATTTCTCAGAGATTTTGCTCCATATTGACATGATAGCATCACACAGTTGCTGCACATCCATGATGAGAATCTCTGGTTCCATCACATCAGGAGTGCTCTGTTAGATTGAGATCTGGTGACTGTGGAGGCCATTGAAGTGCAGTAAACTCATTTGAGATGATTTGAGCTTTGTGACATGGCACATTATCCTGCTGGAGTAGCCATCAGAAGATGGTACATTATAGTCACAAACGAAAGGATATGGTCTGCAACTATACTCAGGTTGGTTTTGGTGATTGCTTAGCTGGTACTAAACGGCCCAACCTGTGCCAAGAAAATAGCCCAACACCATTATACCACAACCGCCAGCCTAAACTGTTGCCACAAGGCAGGATGGATCCATGCTTTTATGTTATTTACACCTAATTCTGACCCTACCATTTGAATGTGTTTGGTCAAGATTAAATTCAACACAGTGGGGTATAATAAAAAATTTCCCAAACATGTTTTTCTTTTACCTGCTGTAGTTCCCACCATTTTTCATTTTCCAGGTATATTTTTTTTTTCAAAAGGTAGGAAAGTCTCCTCTGTATTTAGTTCCCTGAATTAACTGACTTTTTTTTACTTTTTGCATTATGAGTTTCTATACTGCGCCCAACTGTTCCATAGACTCCATGCAAAATGACAGGATTTTTATAGCAAAAACTTAAAAAGAGTGTAAATCACCCTTATGTCCATATTCGTTATTCCAGAAACACTTATTTGTCCCGTAATTGTGTAGGAATGCCTTTTGTTGCTCATGATGACAAAACCATGCCAATACAAGTTACCTTTTTTTCTCTAAATGGGAACAGTTTGAGATAAAGTTGCAATGAATTTTCAGTCTGACTAGAATAGAATGTTAGATTTAACAACAGCGTAGATATCAATGCTGATCGGCATGCTTCTTTCATATCTGCTTTATTTACACAAACTTTGATAGATTCAGTTTGGACTTTTTAGGAATATGAAACAGACGAGGGATGGGGAGTCTCAGCAATCCCACTGCAATTGCAGAGTCTCTTTCATGTTTGGTGTTGTGAAATAGGAAAGATTTTTACTCTTGGGGACTTTTGAAAGAAACAATAAAACATTTTCTATCTCAGAAACATAATATAGAAAAAAATAGAATTTTCACATCATTGGTGCTTTGTTACTTCATATGAGAAAGTAATTAAAATATATGGATCCACCTGTCGAATTGAAGAATTTACAAGTTTGCTTTTCCAAGCAGAGAGATATTTATGGTTAATCCAGCACCGTGGCTCCTGCTCTGCTCCCATAGTTTATATTTTTTTGAAAGCCCACTTGTCCACTCTGCTGAAGTGTAAATGTTATTTCTTATCTCCTAACTAATGTTCCAAGAGGTACTTTGCCTGTAGATCAAGCCTGGCTTAGTATAATTGTTTTATTTTAGTTGTGAAAAGACAAATGGTGGTCTTGAGAAGGCCCGTTGTAACGTTTCATTTAATGATGGTGGTAGCAAAGACATTTTTTAACTGAATCTTTTAAGCCCTCTTAAATCTTGAATTATGTCACACTTAGAGTTTAATGGTATAATGTTGCTTTTGGGTTGATAACATCATTTTTGTACATTACATAATAATGTGATTTGTTTTCTTTTATGAGAATGTACAAGTACAGAAAAACATTTTAAATTATAATAGTAATATTATTGGGCATTGCTCATCTATTTTCCTGAAATGAACTGCAGCTTATTTGAAATATGAAAATGGAGTAGTTCCCTTTTTCTTTTTCCTGGCAATGTTTAGCTGGCCCTCCTCTCAGCTCTGCTCTGGTTTCCTACAGTTTGCTTTGACCAACAAGTGGTGGCTGATAGAGAGCTGCGTGGTTGACTGCCCTGTCAACTGTATCCTCTCTGATTGGTCGTCGTGGGCGGAATGCTCGCACACCTGTGGGAGCCAAGGTAAACATTATGAACAAACTATTTTAACGTAATCGAAATGACAACCTGTTGAACAGACACTAAATGAGCCACATATTCAGCGCCTCATTATTCCAACTACTCAAACATTCACCAAGATGTTGAACTGTGCATGAATACATTTAAATGCATTGAAATATTTACTAGCGTGTGTAATCCACAGCCTTATTATGCAGGAAAACTCTAACTCTAAATCCTTATTTTTTTATTTTTTTTTTTTGGGGGGGGGGGTCAATAATGTATGAATTAATATTCTAAGTTTGTTATTATAATGTATGTATCACAGTTTTTTAATAACTTGGAAAACTTGTTATGTGATGTTTATATTTTAAGCTTATTTTCATGGAGCTCACCTATACGTGCATAAATGAATAAATAATTTAGTATTCCTAAATATGCATGATGGGAAAAATGCACTTAGTAATCACCAACCTGTGGACAGCTCTGAATCACTCCCAGTGAGTCACGTCATAACCTCATCCAGTACACAAAAGCTAATGATTTAACCTGGATGCATATATTGTTTCTTTGGCTTCCCAAAGTCAATCTCCCAAAGTGAAAGCTTGTTATCCCACTAATTAGACAGACTCTGCTCTGTCTCCTTAAGTTCATTAATTTTAATTTGTCGTTGGCTGTCTGTCAACTGACAGATAACCCCTCATTCCAATAAGCTCACACTTGCAGAGGCTTTCAACTGGAGCTAGAAACTCAGAGACACTCTCCCTGTGTCTCTCACAGCCCTGTCAGAGTAGCTATGACTCTCTTCCACTTTCACAGTACATTCTCACACAGTGAAACGCATCTGTCAGCATTGATGAGGGATTTGTGTCATATCTCTGTCAAATAACGAAGGATTTTCTTTTGTCAGGATGCCATGAGAGCATTAATGTTTTTGGTTAGATTTTTTTGAAAGAGGCATAGCTGAGCTCCTTTCCACTGTTTCTGCCTGGGGCTTACAGGGTTCTCCCCTGGTGAAATACACTCAAACAGAACTTCTGCGTGTTGGATGGCCAATGGAGGTCATGTCTTCACACAGCCTCACAGTTTGCCGAGCTGCTCTGCAGCACAGAGTGCAGCTCTGTGGCCGTTCACCAAACATTTCCTTTCACACATTATTAATGGCTGACTTGATCGTGTCAGAAACGGCTACATCTGAGCATAAAGTAGCTCAATCACACATGAAGTTGCACTAATTCCTCTTTGTCATGAGGAAAATATTTCATGACTTTCCACGCCAGCCATACGTCTTATTAACTTTTCTTTGACACAGCTCCATGTGCACTGATGCGTTTATGTTTAGTTTTTCTTTAATTTCACACATTTACAGACAAAGAATGTTCTCAGTTTCAACACTTTTGTTGGAAGCTTGTAAATGTGCTCAAGCTTATCTAACTTTTTTTCTAAATGATGTGCCGGCTTCCATGTCATCTAGGTCAGTCGGTTCGGACCCGGAGAGTCCTGCAGGAGGCTCATGAGGAGGGTCGTCCCTGCCCCAGCCAACTCACCCAAACCAGACCATGTCCCATAAGGCCTTGCTATATGTGGCTGCTGAGTGACTGGTCCCCATGCACCGTAGAGGTATGACCTGCATTGAGAATACATTGTACATATTATAACTTACTGACAACCCCTTTTGTTTGTGAGGGGTCCTAAGGTGTGCCAGTATCCTAAAGTCACTGTTGCCAGTTGTGCTGATTCAACAGCAGCCAGCAACAGTCGCTCTTTGATGTTATCCCACTCCCTTGGGACGGCATAGACCAGCATATTCTGATTCCACATCTGAGTTCCTGTCATCAGATAGTATGTTGCTTATATTTCAAATGTTACAAACACCAACTCAGTGGAATGATGCACTTAGATAGCTGTCCACTCTTGGCTTGTGATCAGACTTAATGTAGCTACTTGTTTCAAATGAGCAAACTTTATTGACAGTAGAATGAAATAAAATGTGCTTTAATTGAAATTGATATAACTGCAATTTCTGAGGTTCACTGTCTTGAATGCTCTGATTGTTAAATAAATACTTATTTAAACATCAATAGTTACACGATATTGATCTGACAGTCTGATTACCCCAGAGTGGAAAACAAATGAATTGATCCTCATTGCAGAAAAATAGTTTGTGATGTTTAAGTACAAGTGGCATATCATCTAAAAGCAGTGCCTCGCCAAAGAATATGTCACTTACACACCAGGAGTGACATATTCACTTTCTTCACTGCCAGAATGGTAAACTGTTCCATCAACACATACCATTCTCCACCTGAAGGTGCTGCTTGGCTGATTAGTATATAAATTACATAATTTCATTACTAATACTTGTAAAACTGAAGCCTACGGAGCACGTGGTGACAGCCACAGAAAAAAAATTAACTCGTGGCCACGAGATACGTGCGTGGGAACGCACTACTAAGTCGTGGCCACGCTAAACTAATGCGTGGGAACGAGATAATTAAGTCGTGGCCACGAGTTACTAA
>JBBBVU010000013.1:22098168-22114985 GCA_037177055.1 Atherinosoma microstoma
TCCACAATTAGTCACAACAATCCACAATTAGCCACAACACTCCACAATTAGTCACAACACTCCACAATTAGCCACAACACTCCACAATTAGCCACAACACTCCACAATTAGCCACAACACAATTAGCCACAACACTCCACAATTAGCCACAACACAATTAGTCACAACACAACCCAATAAGCCACTACACTCCACAATTAGTCACAACACAACCCAATAAGCCACTACACTCCACGATTAGTCACAACACAATTAGTCACAACACAACACAGTAAGCCACTACACTCCACAATTAGCCATAAAACTCCACAATTAACCACAACACAACACAGTGAAACAGTGAAAATCTTCAACCTGAAGCATCATGTGTCTGGAAGAATAGATTAAGGAGGCTGTCAGGAGAAAGCTCTGAAGTCAAGAGGACCTGGGATCAGTTGATGCTAACAGTGGTAGGGATCAAAGTAAAATATCACTGTTGATCTAGAGGAAGTGAAAACGTGAAACCAATGAGCAGAACTGGGAGTTGATGATCTGGAGTCACCGTAGCTGTGGTCTTTGAGTCCTGAATCTGAACATCTTCTAGACAATTGTCCCTGAACAACACTTAAAGGATAACCAGTGGACCCCCACTCCCCATACATACATATATACAGATGTGACCACATTCAAAGTTTCTACAGAATCATAAAGAACTTAATTCACCTTTAAGAACATTGTGCAAATAGCCCAAAGTTGCACGGATATATTGGCATTCTTTTACATTTACATTTCTGTATAGCTATATATCTTCTAGCTTTACTAGATAGTGGACACTCAGATCTAAAACTCCTGAACACCATTGATACCAAATATGTCATGGTTAATCAATGGGATAGAAGTAAAATAGCCATAAGAAGTTAAACTGTTATTTTATTGTGAGGTCTGGAAAAGTGAAATGATTTGCAGTAATAACTTTGATGAATTTCTGATAGTAAATAATCTGTGGTGTCCTTAATAAATCCTAATGCTCTCCCTTCACTCAAGACATATGCTGCTCATGTCAGATCAAACTGTGTTGGTTCAAGTGCACTGCTCACCTCTTTTCAAAGAAACGATAAAGAAGTAATTGATTCTCACCTCATTTCCTCACTCTGTTTTTTTTTTCCTATTTTTTTTGCTACCCAAATGTCACTTTCTTTGGGAAAGACATGACTTTCTCCTCTGGCTAATTAATTTATTATTCATTAATGAATTAGATATAACAAAATTGGAACACAAAAACACTTTTCATTCTAGGATTTTCAACGGCCACCACCCTGCAGTGGGCCCTGGGTAAACAGTACTGTTTACCCCCCCAGTCCGACGCCACTGCTAGCAGGGCATAGCTGTTACAGTTCTTTACGATAGCTCAAGCACGATTTTGAAAACAGGGCTTGGCATTTCAAAACACTACAAACAATTAGGACAACCACACACACAAAATGCAGAACACTTCAGATCCTGTGCAAAATATAACACTCTTGTAAAAACTATATACACATTTATAAAAAACACATGATGTTACCATATGAAACACACACATTTCATCAGGCTTAAATCCGTTTGATGTGTTTAACTTAAAACACTTATAGCAATTCTACCTCTCAGTGATTAGATCATTTTACAAGTGATTTACAATTCACAGTGAAGTACACAGAGAAAGTGGAAATATACAACATGGTAAATTCACCAAACACAGCACAAGATCAATGCTGCAGACTATTGAAAATATGATTTATTTCTCTTCGTATAACCAAAATCTGTCAAGATAGATAATCATAACAACACATGTCCCAACAAGCCCAGAAAATAGACAAGTAAAAGTACTGTACAACCAGTACGGGTTAAAAGTACTGTAAAGTAAAAGAAGAAAATGAATAAAAAAAATACAAAATAAAATACTACACATCTCTTCGCCTAGTTGGATCTGGCCAGAGAATTACATCAACATTTTAGGCAACATCCTCATTGGCAAGATAACATAACAAGAATCCTCTTGAATGATGGATCCATCCTTGCTCAGCTTTGATGTTGATTTGGATTTCCCCTCTCACCCTCACTCTTCTTCCTCTCACTTCTTCCATTTAGGTTGAAAGCAGGTGAACTCACCTGCTGCTTTTTTGTAGTGCTCAAACCTGATTGGTGTGTCTACAATAAATCAATCATGTGTTTGCACACCCGATGTGTGTGTGTTTAAGCAACTGTCTCATGGGTTTGGTGGTTTGTCAGTCAGTGCTTGGGAATTGCAAGAAAGTGACATCATGATAGACTTCTGTGTATAATGTATACAAATGTTTTTAGTGTTTCGCAAATCACTGTGTGCATTGTTCTACAAAAAGTGTGAAGCTGACTTTGTGTTTATTGTGTTGAAAATCTGGTCCAATGTTTTGCTCCTTGAATGTAAGATATTGGTCAATATTGGTCAGAAGAATCTCTTGTCTGCCCCCCGCCTGTCTTATTTGCAGAGGTTTTATTATGGAATTTTTTTTGTTGTTCTTCATCTAATATCTTGCAATCTCTTCTTACCCTCATCTGGTGTTCTTCTTGTTTTTCCGACTGGTTTTATTTTTTGGCAAATACCCTCCCATGCTGCAGTCCTTCTGGTCACATTAAGATGTCTTTGCCATATTTCTATTTGCCTCTTCTATTAATATTTCGATCTCCATTTATTTTCTATTTGCGCCTTTCTTGCTCTCCTTCTACACAGCAAATCAATTGTTTTCACTGAAAGTAATGAGGTTTTCTTTTAGGAGATAACCATTTGAATGTCTTTCTGTGTTCCAGACGAATCTACACTGAGAAGGTAACTTGTATCTTTATTCTGACACTTCTGTAGTAATCTCACATGTCCCAGCTTTCTTCTGGGACCAAGATGAAACATATAGTCCTTGCTGTTGTGAAGATATTGCTACCCCATTTATTTTGGGTATGTCATTTCAGACATAGGCAGAAAAAAAGGGCTGGTCAAGAAGAAGTCAATCTGCCTGTTTACCAAGCCTCTGCTTAATTCCCTGCTTCTCATCCTGCCAGGTCACCATTTGTGCTGATCTTCTAAGTCTTAGTTTATACTCCAGCTTTAGTTTGCCCTCCTGTATCTTTGCCTTTAGTTGTGCCCTGGCTTTTTTTAATCCCTTTCGGACAATATGTTATGCAAAACCAGTTTGAACTAGAGCCTGCTTTTGTTTGCCACACCTACCTCCTGTGTTTGCATTTGAGTCCTCTACAAACCACTGGGGAAAGGTTCAAGAGTTGTGCAACAAAAACTCATGGAAAGCGAGTCAGGCAAACCCATAGGAGAGCAGTTACAACTTAACCCTGAAGTAGGGTAATAATTTTTACTCTACCTATTTTTGGGAAGTATAATTGACCCCAAAAATGTAAGAAATATTGCCACAAGAAAAGATGATGACTAATTCACTGACAAGCAGTATATAGGTTAAGATCTGACACTAATCTCTATTATATCAATGAAATAGCTGTTTATGTTTTATTGAAAAAAAAAAAAACTATGTGAAAGTAAAGATGTTGTCAGTGCTTGACATGTGGCATTAATCTGGAGGAGATGAATGTGAGAACATAAATGTCCAAATAAGTTGAGGGAGCTTTGCAGAAATGATCCTGCCAGCTGTAATGTAACACTGATTGTAAATAATGTCTGAATGAGCCCATGGTGAGAATGGAGCTGGTAACTATCAAGGTAAATGCTAATGATGTTTGCTGCTTTGGACTTTTTTTTCATCCATGACTATGTTCTGCTTCCACTCTTATGTTGATCTTGCACACTTATATAATACCAATATCAAAGCAAAGAAAACAATCATCATTGTAAATAAGTTGATAAATTGGTGGCCTGCTGTAAACAAAACATTACTGTTTATTGCATGATGTTTCTTGTGTACTCTACATAGATGACACCAAAAAATCTCCAGCATTGAAAACATCTCAAATACAGTCTTTTGTAAATGCCTAAAAGAGGTTTTTTCTTTGTGAGACTTATGACAGTACAAAGTTTGGGTTATTTTCAAATAATGTTGTTGGATGGATCAGAGTCCATCTATGACGTTGGATGAAAAATTAAAACATACATTATGTATAAGATGACAAACCCTTTTCCTTGTCTACTAAATCTGTTACTTAGTTCTGAAACATATTACTCAGACTGGCAAAAGGTTGACCTGAAAAGCAATGTTCTTATTCTCTGCAAGTACACAATTTAAGGCAGAAATCAGTTGGAATTAGAGAAGAAATTGACTTGTTACGAGGGCAGCAAAGTCTATCTTTAGAGGCCTGGGAGCTTGATAGTACATTATCTGAGTTGTTCCTGCGCTCTCCTGGCGTGAGATGTCTGATGTTTCTTCAGGTTTTGGTTGGAGACACCTCTCCACTGTGGGGGTCACTGTCAAGAGCTCAAAATAAATTTTTCGAGCAAATGTACACTGGTGCACATTGCAAAAAAAAATGACTTGCACCAAAAATAATTCTGGCGCACAACCCAAATTTGAAAAATATTAACCTTAAATTTAATCTGATAAAATCTTAGAAAAACTAAAACACAGCAAAAAATTTTTTTATATTTTAGTTTCTTGAGTGTGGTTTGGTTTATAATTAGAGCTGGGCAACAATTCTAATTTCAAATCCTCATTAAGGAAATTACTATGCAGAAAATAAAGTGATGAGTCAAAACTGGCTTATTGCATACTTTTATATTAGAAGTGTGTCAGTATGAACAAAACCTCTGGTTTAAAAACAATTACATATTTGTAAAAACAAGCTGCTTTTTTAACAGCAGTATTTCATAACACAGAAGCAGTTGAAATATTTCTTGTAAATTTCAACTCAAATATTTATGCAATAAAATCAAATATTTGTGACAAAGAAAGATGGAAATTTCAAGATTTATTAGTTAAAAGGTAACAAGTCAGCAGAATGAATGTCAAAGCTGTGTGAAGCTGCCTTCCTTCTAAACACCGTTTATTTATCTGATAGTGAATTTCAGCTATCAGAGATATATATATATGTATGTGTGTGTGTGTTTGTGTGTGAATGTATGTATATAAAGATTATATACTCTGCCCGTAAAGCAAATTCATAAAACATTGCGAGTCTTTACTCTAAGTAGTTTGTGTGAACACTTAAACTTGGCTGATACTTTGAATATGAGCCACCTTATGCAAAAGTGGCTTATAATAATACCCAAAGGGTTTAGTATTTAGGATTTCTCAATCATACAGACCAACTTCCTTTCACAAAGACAAAAAAGTTAATATTGATCTAACAACCACCTATGTGGAAGCTGAATATTCAGAGTGAGATACAGTGGATTTGCACCAAACTCGGTAGAAACCTTCATTGCTTTTTTATTGTTTCATTCTTATGACTGTCATGGTACAGATTTTGGCAAGAACATGCATGAAAAGTAAGAAGCTCTAATATAAGTTAGTGTATAACTGGACACTGTCAGGCAAAATATCAGAGTAAGAAACAGCTAAGGGAGCAGAATTTTCCGGGAAAGTTGGTTAAGGCTTAAAACAGCTAAAGTGGGAGTCGGGATTAAACCTACTTATTTGTCAGTTATCAAATCCAAATGAACACTAGTGTTGCATTAAATGTATTATGTGTATAGACAAAATGTTAACAAAAATGACTTTATCTACAGGTTTAGCCATGGTTTGTATGATAGAGTTAAGTAAAATGTGAAATATCAGAGCCTATTTTCTCAGAGGGTTTTTTGCAACTTTGATTGTCTGATCATCACATTATTGGCGAGTAGTCATTTATAAGGACAGATATATATTAATTTATTTAGATGAATCCATTATCATAAGATAGATCGGATTAGTGACCAAAAGATTGAAGACGTATAACTTGTCCATGATGCTGTTCACCATAAAGCCAGAAGATGGTACCACATAGCTAATAATTCAGCTCATCCTGCTTTTGCTCAGCTCTTCTCACTCCAGCAGATGGCAAACCAACCTCATATTTGGGTGTAACAACAAAGACTCAGAATCCTGACTTTTAATAAATTAAACCAATCAGCTCTTTTTAAATGTAGAAAATGATTCCAGGCCTTTATTTTCACTCATCAAGCTAATACAGAGAGATATTGAACACCAAGCTGTCTGCTGTGGCTGCACATGCACAAAAGCCTGTCAGACCACTGAGGTCTTGTCTCAAGCTATCTAGCAAATGTATTCTGGCTGCCCATTTAGCTCATTAGCTTTAATAGATCAGTAATTGAAATTCATCAGAAATTCGTGTCAGTGCACTCCCCCTTGATGTCAGTGGGCTTTCAACACCTGCTCAGGCTCCATTACCAGGGGTCCTCGCTGGGCTCTCTCATACTACAGAGTGACAGAGCATTAGTCACTGAGATAATCAACCTCAATTCACTGTTTGCCGCTAATGCTCCTCAAGAACTATTTACTTCTCGTGCCAGTTGGTGTCTTATCGCAGAAGTTCTCCACTAGATGGATGTGATGAAATTTTCATAAATCGCCTTGTTTTCCAGGTGATTGATTATGCTTAAAAGTGCTGAACAGCTGGACATTGCTACATTGTTAGTTGGATATTGTATCCATTTACTTTCTGCCACCTGCTTATTAGCTGCTGCCATTAAAGCTAACCGCATCTCTCATGAGAATCTCATGTACATTTGCAGCATATGAACCTCATCGGCTTCATGTGACGTGGTGAAAATGGCCTGAAATACTGAATCCATATGTACTCGCCACATCATGCTGATTGGATGTTGCAGTTGCTACAGCAGAAATTCTGACATGGTTGTTGGAAGCATCCAGGTGAAAAAGCCTTTTCCAGGAAAGAGACCAGCATCTAATCAGAGTTGAACCTCTAACCTCTGAATCTTTTACACTTATCACAATAGTTTCATTCGTCTGTGGAGCAGTGAGGGATCAGGCCATGTGTTCAACATCTTTAACAATTCTATTTTTTTTCTGATGTAAGCTGCTCATTTTATTTTTGTTTAACACAAGGCATATGTACCCCGAGATCACACTCGTCATTTGTTTCAGATTTCCACCACATTTTGGAGGCGCTGCTCTGAGGTATTGTTCATGTCATTGGTTCTGGACTCGATGTTGAATGGTGGCAGTACATCCTGAAGAATATTCTCCAACCTCAGCCTCCACAAAAGGACGTAGTGATGGATGCGAGCGGCCTGAGCATGAAATCTATCCTCACTGCAGTCTTAAGAACTAAAATGTGAGAAAAAAAATAGATTTTCTTCTCATTTCATTTACAATAACACTTTAATTGTGCTACCAGTGGTAATGTAATTACATGAGGGCTCTTAGTTTTTGCTTTATAATTGAAATGAATGCAATTGTGATTGCTGATTGATGTACTGCTCACAAAAATGGATACTTGTTACAATAAGAACTTAACTGAACCAACTGATGACATCTACCTAGATGTGCATGATCACAGTGATAAACAGGAAGAGAGAGTGGATGGTGAAGTTAAACGTTTGCTCCAGCAACATTGTGCCAAGCTGCAACTTTTGGACAGATACCGATATATCTTTGGGTTTCTCGGGCATGCGTTAAACACTGTTTCGCATTCCACAACTGGACATGCACTGTGGGGGAAAGTTGGGGACAAAGGGAAGTGTAAGAATTAAAGACACTTGTCTAAATCCCAGTGATCAGTGAAAAGTTGTGTACAGAGAAGACACTATGAAAATAATGCCTAAACAACATCATCACCTGTGGCATCCCATAAAACTACACAGATGGAGCCTTTCAGTCTTCACTTTTGCAGTGTTCCTGGTGACTTTTATTATTGTTCTTCCTTTTATTTGGCAGCAGGGTATAAGTTCTCTTTCTAGAATATCACTAGACCAAAAATAAGTTCTCTGATTGCGCCATGGATGACAAGTAATTTGTGGTATTAGTGAGACAAAAAAACTGGAGAGTCTCGCTTTGTTTGCATGAATAAAGTTTACCCAGTGCACAAAATTACATTTTCCCATGTTGCTCAGGAGCAGATTATTGTCATATTGAACTTAATGCTACATCACACATTACTACTCATAAGGGTGTAAGTTATAGATTGTCTAGGACTGTCTTCTTGCAGCAGGAAATGTTAAAACCTCTCATGTTCAAACCTGGAACTTAACTTATTGTTTCCTGCACAGATTTACAGCCTCTACGATTTTAGCCTTTAAGGTACTTTCAATTAACTAAATGCTTCCATAGTGTGTTTTAATCATACTGATGCCAGAGAATTTAGGTGTATTCAAACACTGTAATTTCACCCACTCAGCTGATTAGTCAGCCTTACCTACTGACAGAAATTTGATTTTGACTGATGAAAAACCATCTGAAATTTGCCGTCAGATATTTTTTGGGTGTGCAGACAACAAACAAAGAAATACTTTACTATTACAGAATTAATCCAGATCAGGGCTACTCCATTTTGTCCTACGGGGGCCGCAGTCCTACAGGTTTTCAATGTTTCCTGCTACAACACACCTAACTCAGATTAAGGAGTCATTGTTCAGAACTTCCTGGACTGTTGGATCCATTTAATTTGAGTCAGGTCTGTTGGAGCAGAGAAACATTGAAAACCTGCAGGACTGTGGCCCCTGGAAGGACTGAAATAAATAGCCCTGATCGAGATGCTATAGGGGTTCTAGGAGGACTACGTAATGAAATCAAAGCAACCAAATAGCTTCTGGATGGGAATCTTCTATTTGCTTACTTCTTGATTTCATGAAAAACTGTCTGAAATTCCGGTTATATTGATTCTGGAGAATAGGAATAGTTTGACACTGTGATTGGAGAGAGCTTTAACAGTGTGACTTCTAACTGGCATTGATACTGATGATTCTGTCTACAAACATGAGGAATAATATAACATTTAATCTTCTTGTCAGAGCTGTTGTCAAATCTATATCACATCAAATGTATCAAGCTTTATAACCATCGCAGGGAGAAACTCCGGATCTATTTTCTGCTCCTGGCACGATTACTGTGATGATAAAAATAATGGTTTTAAGATTCACATGTAAATTATGTTTTCTTTTTTTTTCCTGCAAGTTTTACTTTTTTTTCTTTAAAGTACGGTCCCATTTGAGAACAACATTTGTTCACATGACATTCAAATTTGTGATGGTCTGTACTGAATCTCAGTTAATTTCTTTCCTGATGATTTATATGTAACTGATTGTCAAAGAATGTCAAAAACAAACTAGACAACACTAGTTTTCTACTTGAATTGTTTTACAGCTTGATTGCTTTACAGCTCCATGGAAATGATACACTCGAAAAAAAATGGAAGTTGTCTAATCTCCCCCTAAACAGCTTTATATTATGAAACAGACATTCTTTGAACTAAGGGGCTTAAATACTGACTAACCCTGCTCTTCTGCATCATGCAGACTTCATGGTATTCTGCATTTGTCTGATCCTTTAGCAAATGTTATGATAAATATGTGTCAAAAGGTTACTCTGTGCTCAGTCTTTATTTCTTTCAACTTCCACTACAAATGCTATGAGCAGATAAGTTGCAGATAAACATACTTTTGTACCATGTTTATTTTCAGTGCTGCGACTGAGTGTATTGAGGATACTTCACTGCATTTAAAGTTGTCTGGATTTTCCTGGAAAATAATCTAAATATTTATATTTTGGTACAAAACACACATGCAGTATTCTACCCTTGAAAAACAGACAATTTGAATACAAATCTAATGTACAGTAGCATTTAATGTACTCAGACCATTTACCACTTTCAAATGTGTTTTTTTCCATAATGTACAACAGTTTTTGACAAATTTCAGTGTTTCTGACTTTATAAATGAAAAAGGGCTTTGTGGTCTGCTTCAGTCTCCTAAAAAAATATTTTTTCCAAAGCATAATAAACAAACATATAAAAAAAAAAGCCTGCTTAAATCAACTTATAAGGATTAAACCTAATCCTTCCTACTATCTACACAGCGTTGGCATTTTGCTATCTTACAAACTGCAAACACACTGTTTGGCCAAACTGACTCTTCAGGTGTCTATCTTCTTTTTTATGCTCTCTTTCCCCTCTGGTTCTCTCTATATGGAGAGACAGTTTCAGGCCAGAGACATCCTCTATCAGTATGTAGCTCTCTGAGACCAGAGCAGCACATAAAGCGGCCCTAAAATACATCAGACACACTTTAATGGGCAGAGGCTACAGCCAGGCCTTGAAATATAGCTCTGATACCAGTCCTGTAAATGGCCGGCCTCTGTGGTATATTTCATTCTGCAGAATTAGTCCTGTTTAGCAGCTGTTGTTATATAGCAGCTGTCCTCCAAAGGTCTGACTGTGGCAGAGTATGGCTATTTGACTAATGATTCTCAGGACAATTTTTTTTCTGTCTTTTTAATTCCAACATCATTTAGAAGTCAGTGCAAAGCTCGGTGCAGGTTGGAAATTCCAGTTGCAGAATTTAGTCTTTTTCTCTCTCAGAATGAATTCTTCAGCATGCAAGTGATCGCATGAACTTGCAGGCTTAAATCAATCCACGGCGATTAACCGCGAGTCAGAAAGGGTGGAATGAAGTGACTTTGCACTAATCAAGTTTACCTTTGTCTGTCTCATTAATCTTGTGATTGAAGGCCTTATAGTCTGATCTTCTGCACGACTCCAGTGGATGTGAATACGGAGACTTGCCGCAGATAAGCACTGGCACCGTATTTATTCTGCATCCCAACTACTGCATGAGCTATTTGAGAGATAAACCAGGTCAAGAAATGCCACTGATTGACCCAATCTCTTCATACTTTGATCAATTTCAGATAGCACAGCGCACTTGGTTTATTTATAAATTATATATTTCAGTGTGTTTGTTTTACCACTTTTGACTGTACAGCTCATGTTGTGAGGAAAAGTTCAAGTGAAAATAGGTTACTTCAGAGGAATTTTATACATGCCTGACAAACCTTGATAACAATTTTGAGAAACAACTTGATATTGACTCCAAGCCATGCTCTTTTAAGCCAATATTTGCTCGACTGATAAAAAGAAGTTGCTGTCACTTATTCACTTTGTCAACTGGGGGAGTTCCTGAGGGCACGATCCTCCATAATTACACCCGGTGACGTTTACCCTCACTAAACGCCCCTGTCATGGTTGAGCATTTGGGGCTGTGCTTGTCATTTTCTTCTGCGGCATGTGGAAGTAAAAAAGAAAAAAAGAGAAGCCTTTTGCTGTTCAGCTTGTTTGCTTATAAGATTTTGTGCTCAAAAGGTTAGTGTGATATCTTATAAATTTGGCCGGAACTAAATTTTCATTTTTGCATTTAGCTTAACGATAAAGGCTGCATTTGCAATATGGTTCAATTCACCTGGGAGAGCTGTTCCCCCTCTAAGAGTCTAATTAACTTTGGATTCAATGGGAAATAAGTGATGTTCAGAGGTTCCGTGATGCTAAATAAAAATAGAATCTGTAGTAAACACAAATCAGTTATTGCATAGTGGCTTGAAAAGAGTCAAATTATACATATTGAATATTGCAACACTGAATCTTAACAACTCCAGTATTTTAGACAAAGGCCTATCTAAAAAATAAAAAAAAAACTCTTATCTTTCAAACCCTGATGATAATATTAGTTGCGCCTTATTACTGAGGGGGATGTCTTCCTCTCTTGCAGCTGCAATGGTGAAGAGATACACGACATGGACTAAAGACTCATCTTTAAACATTGCAATTTTGCCAAAAGTTAATACCAACCAGGGATATTTGTGCTTAATCCATGTCAGGGGAAAAGAAAAATAAGACCTTACATTTCCGTGCAGCTTTATTATTCTTCAGTGCATTAATCAACTTGCATCTCCTCTTGTGCTTTTACTGAACGCTGTTTCTGCCTCACATCCATTCAGTGGATCTTAAACATCCCCCCTCTCAGGCGGGCGTAAGCTTGATTGTGAATGAGAAATGAAGTTGGAAACTTCGAAGCTCTATTTAAAGTGTGACTCCCTGGAGCGACCCCCCTCCTCCCCACCTCTCCCCTCCTTAATAACTTATGATCAGGATCCTCGGGTCCTTGTGTTTTAATTCCGCCTCACCAGTGCTTCTTACTAAAGTATTACTAATTTGGCTAATTTGTCAGACAGTTCTGTTTTCCATCCATAAAACATTTTTTACAGTCCTGGTGAGAATCCAAACACAATAAAAAGATAGTTGATACATCACATGAAGGTTGAATTGGGCTATTTGCCATTTTATTTAAGAGCCAGGAGACACTCTAAGCTAACTCACTTCTAATAGAGACAGGGACAATTTAAGTGTTTTCCTTCAGCCCTACCAGTGAGAACAGAATCTGTACATAGTATTATCAATATAAATGTTTTATGAAACTCAGAGTCACAATATATTTTTCCCATTTACAATTCTTTAAACTTAAGCCCAGCTCCCCACATTACAAAAACACAACAGCTTGCAAGGAAAGTGAGTACTAATTAATGATTTATGTAAAAAATACTAATTGCATGAAGAAAATAATAAAGGATAAACAGCAGCTGTCCTAAGATATGTAGCATTTGCAGCATTTTCCCCTTCAGTTCTCACAAGATTCGATTCTACTTGGAGATCAATACAGGTATTGATGGGCGTCAGATAAAAACCATTATGGCAACCAGCTCTAATTCTTCAGCTGAATTGATTTCATTTTAGATGATGCATGTACATGCATTGGAGCACACCAGCACTGTGAGTGTGTTTTACCTTGACTTCATGCGAGAGAGACGTTATTCATCACCAGGAGAATGTCCCCTTCTTCACACCCCAATAAAAAGCAGAGTAATGAAGCTTCTCTGGCTGCTGTCAACCCAACACTGCTTTATAAAGGATGACACAATTATATTTTACCAGCTCACCAAAAACGCTGACAAGCCCTGGCTCAATAAAATGCAATTCTGTACCTACAGAAGCATGCTGGTTCTTCTGCTGTGGAGTCATAGCTCATGAACTGCAGCCTTGAGATGCTCATCAAATAACACGTTCTTTATAATTAAGCTACAAAAAAAAAAAAAGATGTGTTGAAATCCAGAATACATTGTGATGTATAACCTAACTTTTTATTCCAGAGGGTTTCAGTCAGCAGGTTGCAACTTACTTTTTTTTATTCCTTGCCGGGAAATAACTTCACAAGCCTCACAGACACATTTGAACTCCATATTTTCTCCTCTCTGAGGTGCATAAACAGGCATAATATTTGCCTCAGAGCAAACAGGAGCTAATGCTGCATTACCATCAGTCAGTCAACGTGCAAAAATGTTTGTCTAAAGCATGATGGATGATGTGTCGTCAACATTAAAAGACAGTTGCTTCCAAAACCTGAAATCTTAGAATTTTCAGAGACAGACAGCATGATGCTCCAGACAGCCGACCGCTGGCGCCCCGCTGCTTGACGCTTACCAGCGGCAGTAGGATGTGGCTGCTTCTTAGTGGACTGCATCTTTTTTTATTTTTTTCCTTGGAGAAAGAGAGACACATCTGGCCCCGGATAATCTCTCCTTAGTTTTCTATGCTGTAATGCATGCAAAGCTCTGCTCCATGTAATTCCCCAACTGCTCTTTTCTTTCTTTCCCTTTTTACAATATCTTTTTTTCCTTGGCAAGGTTGAAAAAAAGCCAGAAGTGTGAAGAATATTGAATATTTTTTTATCTGCTATTCCTGCAGCCAGTGTCAGTGGTTTGTCCACATAAAGGTTGTTTATACTTACAGTAAAAAGGCAGAAAATGCTGCGCTTAACAAGAAGTCTTTCTGTCCCTTTTGTTCAGTTTCTGCTTTTAAATCTTGTGGTAAATGAAAACAAACGTCATCTTGAGAGTCAGTTACAAAGTGATGGCATTTAAAAAAATAGCCTGGAATACTATAATTATTCCTTGACATGCTTATCAGCATGCATTTCCTATAGTCATAAGTTACTATGCTTTGTAACAGGAAATCTGAAGAAAACAAACTTGAGATTGAATATCATGCAATGTTAATGATAATGAAATATGCTGTGCTGGATGCCTCGAGCATTCAGAATATAATATTTACTTGCAGTGCTACACTTGTTTATTTATTAACAGAGGAATTGTCTGCTTCACTTGCTATCACTGAGGCTTGACAGCTGCAGAGTCCAGGTGATGCATGAGCCAATATGTGGACTAGAGAGGGTTCAACGTCGCACATCAATATGAAAATCAGTTTCTGGCAGAAATAGCCCAGGGCAGTACATCCAGTTCCAAAAAGTGACTAATCTTAGGGTCATAAACCCTGCACACGACGCCCAGGGTCTTTTTTAGGGAGACAGAATTCAGAAATGCCATCATTTTCCATTCCAGAAGCCAAGGACCTCGCTCCTTGCATTAGCAGATTTCTTTTAATAGTGTGTGAAATAGCAGGGTTGCCAGAACTAAGCAAGAGCAAATAAAAGAGGGAGAGAGGGGGATAGTGAAAGGTGACCTTAGACTCTGGAGCTCCAGATTAAAAACTTCAAATGCTCAGCCAGTGGCTCTCCTAAAGACGCAAAAGACCATAGGCACAATGTTACAGTAGATGGAGGTGGCGGCCAAATATCGTCTTCTTACAGAAACGGATTATGAATTTCACAAGGCATTGGTGGTCCCAACGGTGGGAATATTAGTTCACATATTGTTCTCCAGATCTGCATGTATTTCATCTTATTTATTTTTACTTTTCCTGACTTTCAAAACTTCCTCACTGCGGTCAGGTTTGGGACTAGACTATTTTTAAAAAAAATTAAATTTCAGCATATAATTTGGCTTTGTCTCTCACTTACATAAAGAAACAATAAAATTAAGTAATTGGTGTGGCTATTACAATAGAATGGCCGAGTTTTAATGGAGGTCTGATATAAGGATTATTAGGGATTACAGAGAACGGGTGTAGCACACAGAAATGGAAAAGCTTGTTTGACTTGTTTCTTTTGCTTTTTGACACTTCATACAATATGTGCCTGTCACACAGTGGTTATAAGCTTTGAATCAAGCTTTAATTTAACTGCTCGGACAATAAACCATCCTTATAAACTCTGCCTTCAACACGAAGAAAACAAAGCCTCTATTATAAATGTTGAGTCCTCAAAATGGACTTCTCAAGTACAGGTTGTAGCACTTTAAATGTTTTGAGCATACTGCCACTCCGTGAATGAGTGACATTATGTAGTGTAGGTTATCAAGCAGAACTTCTCCCTCCAGTAGCTCGATAATAACTCAGCTCACTTAATTATTCAGTTTCCCAGAAAAAAAAAAGAAAGAGCAAAATGATTTTACTCATGAGGAGAGAGAAACAAAGGCTTTCCAAATCCTTGAATGGATTTCTATCTCAAAGCTCATGGTGGAGACATTCTGAACTGCATCATTGGCGGGTGCTTTAATTACTGTTCAATGACTTTACTCTGAGTCCTTGACCCAGTTTAGATTCCTTATCAAAAACAGCCATGCTCTGAGAAAAGATTACTTTTTAAACTTTGTGAAGAGGCTAGGGCTGACAGAAAACAAGCCATTGCTACTGCACAAATACATGGGGAGGGACACAGCCCCAAGCACTTTGGAAAGCAATAGCCCATTCCAAGATGTGGCATTGGGCTGGGATCTGCACAGCTCTTAAATTCCTTTTCTCAAGCCAGATGGCTATGGAATTACACATTTTTTAATCTAAAGCATGAATGTCTCTAGGCTTGGGGAAATCTTCTTGGGATAGCCACTTTGGATTTATTTGCAGAGGAGACAGTGTCTCGCCCTGGGGGCAACACTTGATGGTTCATAAGAAGTTTGACACTGAATGTCCTGAGTCCACTAGGTTAGTCTCTGAGAGATAAGTCAAACTTTTGCGGCATAATATGAGTGGAGTCTGGTCATTTGTCAAAAAATAAAGTGTGTTTCTTTTTGTTGTGTTCATATGTAATATGATAATGGCTCTTAAAGGCTGCAATAGGGGGAAACTCTATTCTCAAAGTGGTTGCTGTTTTCCAAAGCCACTATAAAGGATCACTTATTTAGTTTTTAGTCTAATGTTCATTCATTTCTATGACATATGCAATCAGTGTGTTGGCAAACACCAGATGCCATGACAGCACAGAAACCAGCTAACAACCATCCTGCAAGATTATTTCCTAAATAAGATATAAGATCTCAGTTTACTGCAAGGACTTGTTAGAAAGAAAAAAGAAATACAAACCCTCGGACTGAGAGACTTTGAGGGCATTACATAGTATTACTGTAGAAAATAATCTTATCAATGTGTTAGTAGCCATGTTTACATGGGCAAAATCTCTTCTGGTTACCCTTCCACTCAGACCTGTACTGTTTACATGGACCCAGAAAAAGCAACTCAGATTATGACAGACATTACATGCATCACATGTTTGAACGGGATAAATGATTTTGGCATCTGCAGAATTGTCAGAAACAGCATTAGAAGAAGAGACTATGATTTCCGACGTAAACGAAGACTGCATGTTTATTGCATGCTTACCGATTTTTGTTTCTCCCCCATTGATAATTTCTATTAAAATCCCAAGCTATGTGTTTGTATTAAATAGCGACCTGTCCTGTTTTAATCCCACCATGTCTTTTACTAGACATAATGTAAAGTTCAGGATTATGTTATGTTAATGAACAGCTGACATAAAATAAATTCATTTCTAACTAAATTTTGGAATACGTATTTTCATGCTGATCTGCACAACAATTTGCATAACCCAGTTCTCTCAGTCAGAATGAAATTTGGATCCAAATGAGTGTGATCAGATCAGAATGTTCAGATTTGCATGTTTTTCATTAATTTTT
>JBBBVU010000013.1:22118218-22136963 GCA_037177055.1 Atherinosoma microstoma
ATTCACTGATTTGTAGTTTAATAGTTGAGTCTGTGACTCAGAAAACTTGCAGCTGAGGAGGATGTCGGTCTGTCTGTAGCAAAAATGCAGTGTTACCATGGGAACCGAAGCCATCTTGTTAAACTCAGCAAAGCCTTCACAAACACGGAGTGGAGGGTTGGGCGGAGTTATCCTACCAGTCCAGTCTGCTGCCCAAGTGCACATCCAAGTATTTGTAGCTGTCCACAACCTCCACTTTCTCACCCAGGATCTTAATGGGATGGTGTGCAGGTTCCCTCCTCCTGAAGTCAATAACCATCTCCTTTGTCTTGTTTACATTCAGAAGGAGATGGTTCATGCAGCTCATTATACTGAACCTCATTATTTATTTTTACTTTTTTTTCTTTATCACCAACATCATAGTGTCACCTGTAAACCTTCAGGATTTGGTCTTTTTTGTGGCAAGTGAAGTTAAATTTACAAAAATGTTACTTTCCAAGATAGTTTAGCAGACATCACTAGTTCGAGTCGAAATCTAGTATAAGTCTTTGGCAGCCAAAATAAAGGGTCACCCTAACCAGCCCTAACTATAACCTTTATCAAAAGAAAATTTTAAGCTTAATCGTGAAAGATAAAGTGGGTGTATGTTTGCTTTACCCAAAGTGGGAGCTGGTTCCATAAGTGAATGGCCTGATAACTGAAAGTAATGCCCTCCATTCTACTTTTAAAAGTCTCATAACCACAAGTACTGTAGTTCATTACTACAACAACCACTTTATTTAGGTTTTGTTTTTTCTGAATTCATAGATTTACCTAATTTCACCTGAAAGCTGTTTCCAAAGCTGTTCCACTGCCTCAGTCATCTTTTTTTGCTCTGACAGTCAGAGAACTTTTAGCATCACATGCAGTAAGTACATCTGTTCATCAATAGGATTGCAGTCACACACTGTCCCCAGAAGACCATAATCATTGTCCTATGAGTGATAACAATCACTTCATTTAGTTCTACATTGCCTATGATAGGGCTCATTCACTTTGAGCCTCTTACAACAGTATATTATGAGGAGCACAGGCATGTCTTGGGAGTGACAGCGTGCTGGTGTGAAATCTTGTCCCCTTTCATCAAAAGAGTTATGATCAGTCAAGTTGGGCTCATAACAAATAGCAGGCTTTGCACTTTTATCAGCAATGCCGTGACCCTCAACGCTGTGACCTCATCATTAATAAGGGAAGGCCAGATGATAGATCAAAGCATGGTTCAGTGGAGCATCCCTGGGCCAGAGCTGGCCTTGAATCGTTCATCACACCATCCCTGTGGGGACTTTACGAGGGTCCAGGGAGAAAGGACGATCTCTTGGCTGTCACATTTGTTTTACTGCTTTTGATAATGGCTCCCTTTAAAAGACGATACACACAGGAATTTCTCATTAACACATTGCTATGATTTTAGTTGTGACGTCACATGCTCCCACTGATAACACTGGACTGTCACAGAGTGGGTTTGACAATCTGTTTCATGCTTTTAGTGGTTCAGTTAGGTTTTTCAGCCTGTTATCAAAATTCTCTATGAAATGCGGCTGGAAGTCATATCAGCTATTCAGAGAAAAGCCAAAAGTGAGCTAGTGCAGCAAAAGACGGTTGATAACATAATGTAGCTGTTTTAGATTGATCTAAACATTTCCCTACTTCCCAGCAGTTGGCTATGTGGATGTAATATGTTATTAACAGTAGCCTACTGATCTCAGTTTTCATTTGTTGAAGTGCAATACCTACAACACCATGTCAGGAAAAGTAAAAATGGTATGCAAAATGTAACTGGTGACCTGTCCAGGGTGTAGCCTGTCTCTTGCCAATAGCAGCTAGGATTGGCTCCAGCCACCCCCACAACTCTGCATTGGAATAAATGGATTTAAACAATGGATGTATTAATGTTTTAAAAATGCCAAAAAAGCAGCAATTTTTATCTACTTTTTTTTTTTTAAGGATCAGCTTCATATCAATTATTGATATATGTCTATTTCTTCATATCAGGCCTGCAACAGATTCCAAAAAAGTAATTTGTATTGTTGCTATTCCTTCTCATAACACTTGCAAGGTGCTCTAGTACTAATAATACCAGGTGAGAATGAGTTTCAGGTGTTATTTTGTTCTATTCTTCCTGTGAGCACATCTTAACATATACAGCGGCATAAACAGCAGTATGGGGGTTGTCGTTGCATTTTAACTTTCAAAATTCTCCACACATTGTTTTATTAGCAGCAGGTCAGGACTGCAGGCAAGTCAGTCCTGTACCTGTACCCTCTTCTTCCTCTACCATGCCTTTGTGATGTGTAGTAAGTGGTTTTGCATTATCTTTTTGTTATAGTTACAGTTAGCATGCCTTGAAGCATGGATGTCTTGAAGGGAGCATATGCTGCTGTAAAACCTTGGTGTATTCCTTGTTATCAATGCTGCCATCACAGAAGTATAAATGAGCTTTGTCCAGGGCACTGATACAAATCCATATCATTGCAGAGGCTGGCTTATATAATTGTTCCTGATAACAGACTGAGTTGTGTTTTTCATCTCGGGTCTTGGTTGCCCTTTTAACACTGAATTTCCTCAGCATTGCTGGAACAATTAAACATTTTGCAGTGTAAAGGGAAATATGCAAATGTACTTCGATCTTTTGATGAAAAACACTGTTTTGAGATGATATATTGATTTTTTTTCCCCTTGCCAACCTTTGGCACCTTGATTCTTTTTACCCCATTAACAACCGTAACTGACCCTATTCCAAATCTTTTTTAACCCTTTGAGCCCTGTGCCTGTTTTTTAGTACTCAGCTTCAAGATTGCATACCCATAATGAAATGAGTAACACTCTGCAACCAAAAGGTCTATTTGAGAACATTTGGAGTGTTGGTAAAGTGAACGAATGTGAGATTTGTTGCGATGTGTAAATATCAGCATATGTGTTACGACTGAAGAAGAAATGAAGATGGCACACAACACAAATGGCTCTCCTAAAATGACTTGCCTACAAACAAACTCTCCAAGATGAATATGAATAAAGCTTTGGAATGATGCAGCTGTAGCTCTAAACTTCAAATCAATATGGGAACATGATCTCTCTGACATCTCTGATAAGTGAAGCACAACCATATTAGATAGATTTTAGTACAGAAAGTTCAGGTGAAGTCTCTAAACTGGCCATTTTGGCACACTTTTTGGCAGTTCAGCATCTGTTCTCAAAGTCCCCCAATTGGGCGACCTCAGATTTGAAAAGATTAAAGTTGTTTCAGGTCTAAAATGCAAAACGGATGTAGATTAGCTTATGAAATGAACATAGCAAAGAAAAATATAAATATCTTGGGTTCAGTGTGTGCAAAAAGTAAAAATAAACATAAAAATAAATGTAAAAATCCCTGTTTATTGGTTTGTTTGTTTGTTTTTTTGTTTTGTTTTTTACATTTCCCAGAGTCCTTACTTTTTATGATTCCAGTTAGAAAATAATTTTTGGAAAAGTAAAAGAAAA
Source organism: Atherinosoma microstoma (assembly GCA_037177055.1). Taxonomy (NCBI): domain Eukaryota; kingdom Metazoa; phylum Chordata; class Actinopteri; order Atheriniformes; family Atherinidae; genus Atherinosoma; species Atherinosoma microstoma. Next base: position 22,121,714 of record JBBBVU010000013.1, read on the forward strand.
GAAAAGGTTGCAGGCTTTCCCAAGCTGGTAGCGTAACACCACAGGATACACTGTCACTGTGGAAAATATTGGCACAATTATCAGCAAAATGAATATGATTTGTATGTTTTGACACATCACCATGATGTTTTCCTAATCTTAACCAAATATTTTTGATATAGTAATCTGTACAATATGAATGAAGTAAAAATAAAGACAGAAAACATTTAAGTGAAAAACAGACCTTTTAAGGTTTGTTATCAAATGCAAGTCCTATGCGCAGGAACTGGGTGTCTGTTCTCATCCCCTCTATCTAACTTATGTGTTTCATAAGCAAGGATGTTTTCCTGTTGTCATCTAGTATTGGAGCAGCCCATGTATCATTAATCCCCACAGAAGGATAATAATGTGCAGCAGTGGAGCAGTTCCCTGTTAATCAGAATGCAAAGATAATGCAACATTCATAGATTTCAGTTGTTAACATCATCTTACTGTATCTGTATGTTGGGTTATTTATACTCAGCTCCATACTAAACTACCTATGATCAACAGTGAATAACCACCCAGTGGAATAATAACAAAATACAAATATTAACCATAATATTATTACCATCAAATAATGAGTAGGTCCTTGTGCCACCAAAAGAGCTTTGATCAGTCAAGGTGTGTACAATGAACAATAAAGGGTGTCCTAAAGAATCCGGTACCAGGAAATTACCAATAAATTGTTTAGGCCCCATGTGTTTTGGGGTGGATCTTTGTGGATTGAGCTTGCTTCCCACAGAAGCCATCATATCCTATCAGATCTGGGGAGTTTGTGAGTAAGGTGAACACAACACCTTGCTCTTGGCCGTGTTCTTTTAGACCTTCTTTAGAAGGCTTGTTGCTACTGAAGGAGAATTCTGTAACAATATGCTTTGGACATATTTTTTAATGCATTCTACGTTGGGGCTTTACCACTGTACATTTAAGTGTTATACTATATTGCTGCCACTTAGTTGCAATTTCAGAAAATAACTAAGGTATGGGCTGCTCCTGGCTGTGTTGTTGGCCCTTTAGCTTTGCTCTGATGTGGAACAGATAGTCAAAGTGAAAAAACATCTGCTTTGCGGAGTGTTAATGAGGACTGTCATTACTGTGCTTCTTCTTATTTGTCATTTTTGACATTTTCTTCTTTGTTATGAAATCAGTTGTTGTGAGCCCCTTATGGCTCCAACTTCCTCAAGCTAACTTCCAAGCAATTAGCATTCAATTCACACATAGCGCCACAGGCAGATACCTCAGTCTAAGTATATAACAACCCTGATCAGAAAAAGTTTAGGTAGAATGAGCGTGTGAAAGTTATATCCATGTGAATGTTAGGATAGAGGCATTTCTATGCCATTCTATAAAGAGTGGTACTAATACATTTTATTATCAGAGGTTTCAATGTTATGGCTGATTGGTAATATTGAGGACCAAATATAATTCAACAGCCAATTCAAGAAATGTATGAAAAAAATGTGAAAGTAGTTTCTTTCAAGTTGGTTGAAGAACATTAAATTCCCCTTATATCTGAAATCCTTGTATGACCTGATTTTATTTTCAGATGAATCTTAGTTTTAGACACAGGTTTGAGTTTTATTTATTTGCAGTTAAATCACCTGAATAATCATATGACATTCAAATATAACATACTCTTTTTTTCCTATATTGAAATGACAGTAGTTTAAGAAGGAATGGGATTGGACAGTATAGTCTGGCTTATGTGATCAAAGATATTACTTGTGAATTGTGGCGTACTGCACTTTGAATGTTGCTTTTGCCTTAACTTGAAGGCTTTATTATTGTTACAAGATGCAATGAAAATGAACTGTGATTGCATCTGCTATCTGTTTGAATTCAAAATAGGCCTATTGTTTTCCCTCTTTTTATCTTTTCAGAAACAACATCACCGATGTTTGAACTGAACGCTGTTTAGGGGGAAGGAAAATACATATGCAATATCTTGTCACACAGATACTGTGGAACAAAGTAAAATATGTTTATGTCTTTGATTCAGTCAGTATCTCCTCTACTGTTACAAAAAGTAAACTGTGAGGTCAGCTGAAGCAACATAGTTTCTCTGAAAGCCTTTGATTTTGGCTTAGATCATCTGAGGCAGCTTTTGATGCAGATGTTATTACCCATTTGATAATGACAAGAGAGAACCTATCAAACATTTACATCAATTTGTATTGTGCTGCATGTCCAAAATTTATGTTTTCAACCACATTTTCCAAAAATGACCATTACTCTTATTATCTGTGTTTTTACAAATGAAAAATATGTTTCACTTAGAATTATACAATGTTTTATCTTCAGAATTTATCTCTATTCTATTTCATATTAGTAAACCTTTCCACTACACTATTGCACATACCATTTTAGGATCTTGCACACAAATGGTCCTGCACCTACAATACAAATAATTTGATCTGATTTTGCTTGACTGGTTTTCTTCTGATTTGTTTGTTGGCTTTGCTGCATTTGTTTGGGTGGGACAGTACCTCATGAAGCCCAGTGACCTAATCAGCCATATCTGAAAACATCTGACACTTTGTGCAAGGGTGTTTAAAGATAGTTTTTGTTTGTTACATAATGATTTTTGACAGCAAACCTTCAATCTTGTGTCACAATTCTTAATAGCTCTGGCATTACGTCTGAAATCTCAAGATTAGGTGAAACAGATTGTTGCAACTTCACAAAGAGCTTTTGAATCATGAAGTGATAAAAAGATTTACGTCTCATTGTTAGATTATGTATGACATACTTATTTACTACAGTTCAAATATGCTATTATTTTTTCTTTTAATTTCATTAGCATTTTCTGTAAAAGTGAGCTTAAACAGAATAGTAGCAAACTCTCGATGTGTATTATTTTTTGTGAGTTCATATTTTGGGAAATGTTGTTAGAGAAATTTGGCCAGGGCAAAAAGTAAAAGAAAATCTTTAAACTGTATGTTTGGATCCTTTTCTTTTATTTATATATTGCTCAAATAGTTTTACCTTGTATTTTTTATGTACTCATGACATCAGTGTCATTTTAGCTATGAGGTTTATCATTCTGAAAGGTTAAATAAAAATCACATTTGAAATTTATTTTCTGATCTTTCTCAGGGGTGAAGACCTTGACTACAAGATCTGCTGTATAATTATATCAGCAACATACAAGTGATCTAAAAAGATTTGTCTTTTTTTTTCCTGTTAATGCTTGATTGAACATTGTTGATTCAAACAAAAATGAGCACAAAAATATGGCAGAACTCTGCTCTCTAGTAAATGTTGAAATGGGTTAAATGCACCGTTCACCGTTTTATGATTCATGAATGCTGAGGTGCAAGCAGAACAAATGAGATGGCCTCAGTTTTTACCATCTAAGGATGAAATGAGTAATAATCTTTTTATACAATTTGGACTCAGATGTTCACAAAACGATTCGCTTTCATGCTTAAACTGAAATACAGTCACCTGCCAAACAGGCTGGACTGAGCATCTCAGAAACTGCTGATCTGCTGGGATTTTCACACACAGCCATCTCTAGGGTTTACAGAGAATGGTCTGAAAGAGAGAAAATATTCAATGAGTTTCAGTTGTCTGGATAAAAATGCCTTGTTGATGTCAGAAGTCAGAGGTCAGAGGAGAATGAGCAGACAGTCTACCCGGGTATTGTTGCTGACCATGTCGACCCCTTGGCCTCAAATGGCCTCCACAGTCACCAAATCTCAATCCAATCCTTTGGGATCTGATGGAATGGGGAGATTTGCATTTTGGATCTAAAGCCGACAAATCTGCAGCAACAGTGTGATAATATCATGTTAATAAAGACCAAAAACTCTGAGGAATGTTTTCGACTGCTCGAGAAGTGAAATGAAGTCAAAACACGGTCCAACCCTGTACTAGAAAAGTGTAACTAATGAAGTGAGTATAACTCTGATGACTGAACATCATACACCTACACACCAATTTTGTATCCGTGCTATGTTGGTGGTTCTGGTGTTCAAAAAAACTGGATCCAGACGGTGATCCGGATCACCCCCAAAATTGAATCAATTGCTCATTATACCATTTCTGAGATTTCCTGAAAGTTTCATTAAAATCTATCCATTACTTTTTGAGTTATGTTGCCAACAGACAGGCAGACAGACAGACAGACAAATCTCTTTGCCTTGGCAGAGGTTATAAAAATAGCAAGCTATGCAAATGGCAGCAAAAAGTCTGTATGTATATCTTTGAGAGCCAAACTTCTGGTTATTCAAATTGTTTGTTAAGATTCATTTGGTCATTTTATGTCATCTAGAGTTTCATGTAGCAGCAAGCTCTGGACTCCTAACCTAACTCATTTGATCCCATTAAAGAAAATGCAGCAATCCTAAAACGTATAGAAATTAAATTTGAGGTGAATAAAGCTTCTCATTTCTGCTGTTGACAAATTGTTTTATCCTCAAAAACGTAATCACCAATGCTGCAAAAGAAGTAAAATACCCAATGATGAAAGACTATTCTTAAAAAAAAAAAAAATCATAGAAGTCATCCAACATTTCTTCACATTGGACATGTTTTGTTATAGTCCAGTCAGCCATATCATTCAGGTTGCTTTACTCCAACAATAATGGGGACAGTTTCTTTCAGCTCAGAGAGACATAGCTCAACTCCTACAGGTAGCAGCTGACATGACTATTAGTCTTTCTTCTGGTACTTGCAGGTGTCAGACTCGCCAGTGCTCACTTGTCAGTGCTGCTCTGTGTGCTGTCTGAGGTGATTCATCTTCTTGCCAGCATCATTAACTTCCTTGTGAAAGGACTGGCAGGAGGAGACTCAAAGCAGGGCTCCAAAGAGTTTGTGTGCCTTGTCAGGAGCTACTTTCCCTCCTCTGTAATCAGATAGAAACTTTGCCATCTTCTATGTACTTTCTTTTCTTCCTTTTTTTTGTTTTTTTGTTTTGCTTTTAATTATTTTCTCTTCTATTTTTTGTCTTTTCTATCTCAGAATGGAAGGCAGTCTCTAGGAAGGCCTTCACTTACAAAACTGGAAATGTAATATTTACATGGTTGTATAAAAAAATCATGAATGAATCAATCTAATCTGGACACCATTCTATAATAGAACAAATGTAGCAATTATGATGACAAGAGTTAAAATACAAAGAGGAAATGTGGTCATATAATTAATGCAGGCACATTTATCATCAATAAAAGCAAACAAACGGACAATGGCATGAAAACACCCACGGCACTGTTCTATTTATTTATTTCCCCATTAAACTAATGAGTTTCTGTTGTTTGCCATTAATTGCTTCATTTCAGTTGTGCTGCAGATATTTATTTCTACAGCAGCATAATATTTTCCGAATGTTTGCCTTATTTAGGCTCCAAAATGAAACTACTTAATTAGTGATTGAAACATAAAGACCTGTCAAATTAACCCTTGTTCCACTACATTACACTTCTGCATTAAACCAAAATGAATTTTTACAAGGTTGGCACAAGATATCAGTATATAGGTCACAGTAGGCAAAACAAAACAAAAGTACCCTGATATGCCTTGGCTTGATGAGGCTTTCAAAAAAGGGCACAATGTTTAAAGATGTCATCCTGCGCTCCCGTGAATGAGTGCAATGGCCTGCAGAAACAATGATGCATTCAAAGCATATCTCCTGTCTTATTAAATGCTGCAGAACACTCAGTAGTCCAGCATTACTGGACCTGAATCAAGTTAATGAATTAAGATTCAAAGGACTCTGTAATATTAGAGGCTACAAATGGTTATATGTATTATCTTGTTTTGGTTGTTGTACAGATTACCTGCTTCTTCTTTGTCAAGCTTTGTCATTTTCTTAGATTTCTGAGATTGTTTTTCTTTTGGCAGAAAATAAGAGGAAGCTCACCCCTTGACCTTTTCTCCAAAACATACCTCTTTTTCAGTTGCTTGTTAACAAGTTATTTTCCAATATGGCAGCCTTTTGAGAGCTCGTTTAAAGTGGCAGAGGGTCTCTGCTGGGATGTTATTAAGCTGGAGTATGGACTCTTAAGGACCACTATACACTGTCCTTCCACCTTCAAGTGTTTTATTATAAAACCACACAGCTACGAATTCAGTTTGGGTCTCATCTCCTCAGGCTTTTAGAAAATTGTCGCTCACAGTTTTACCTCTTAAGCTTCCTGGGTGACAGGAGATATAGGTCTGATATCTAAAAATACATTGTGCTCTGATTTCCATTACATTTTCATGATCATTGTCTACAGTTTTGTCTAATTTGAATTTGATATCACATTCAAGTACAGTGTATGCATTCTTTTGGTTTTGCAGAGATAAACACGCTTCAGTAGCTGTCCTGCTATAAATGCATAATGATGTACCACCAGGTGCTACACAATACTATGCGTCTACTGCGGTGGATGATGGTGATGTTGATCCCTAAGCACTGCAGATAGAGCTCTGTGTTCAGTAACACTACTCATAGAGAATGCACACCCATTTGTTTAGGATCATTGTTTGCTCTCTATATGTTGCAGACAATTGAGCCAGCAAACCTCCTTCTTGGATTTACACTGTTTGTTAATAGGGTTACAGGAAGGGAGCAAGAGGAGGGAGAGAGGAGGGTGGAGTGCTAATAGGAAAAACACCAAATACAGGGGGAGTTTCATCTCTTGTGTCTCCACTTGATTAGTTTAACAGCTCCTTTGATCTTTTGCTATGATTGAAGTGTTTAAGTGGAACACGGGGGGCAACGGCAGAGCCAGAGAGCAGGCGCCAAGTAATGCGCCACCAAATGCCTATGAGGCACAACATCTTAATGTCAGAGGGAAATTAAAACACTTTTCCATTACCAAGGCCCTTGAATCTTAATTCATTTGTCCACACACAATACAAAGTAGGTGACAGGGTCAGTAAATACTCAATGAATAAGACGTGAATGTTGACCTTTGAGAACAAGTAGAAAAGAGAATAATTTTAATATATATATTTATATGAGAGGGAGAGTTCACACAGTTTTGGGAGTGAATGAAGCCTCTTGCATTGAACGGCAGGTTCCTCACTTTTGAGAAAACACACTGACGTCTGCAAGCAGCTCGTACTGTATGTTGACCAACTCTAACAGGCAGTCAGACAATGAAATAACTTGAGATTTGATTTGTCTAAAAAATGTATCAATGGCAAGGGTGCCATGATATGTTGAAGTGGAAGATGTTAAACCTTTGCCCTATTTTCAGTTTTAAAAAATGCCTGAAAAGATATACCCATTGCTCCACAGTAATAAAGGTCATATGCATTAACAGTATGTTCTTGGTATCTACAAGCATAGGGACTTCAAAAAACAATAATTCCATGCACACTAATGCCATTGATCACCCTCAAAATCTTTTTTAATCATTAATGTTTGCACTTAAGTATTGTTTTATAAAGATTAGAGTTTAAAGTTCAAAAAAGCAGTGGGAAATAGTCCTTTTTTTAAATAGTAGGTGATTATGTCTGGATTTCTTTTTCAGCCTTAATATGGGCTAATTGGGCTTCAAGAGTTACAATAATTAAATATCAATATCATTATGTGTTGATAATAGACATAACGCTACTGTGATTTAATCTTATCTGGTAGAATTAGATCATTATTGAACAGAGATAGTTTTTTGTATTATTTCATCATAATTTATCTGATGATGACACATTTATTCTTAAGTTTCCCACTGATATTTTGATAATGTCATTATCATTAATGTTTCTTGCCATGATAATAGTGGATCAAACATTGGAAAACTGTATCATATGCAGCTGACTCACCTGCTTTGGAAAACTTATGAATAACTTGTGCATTACTCACTATCACAGGCAAGATTGTATGAACAAAGGTAGATGCAACTTCATCTGTACAGTATGAGATGACGTCACGTTAATGTGAATGAAGGAGAATGATGGAGAAATAATAGAAGTAGAACACCCAATAAATGAGACCACCTCTCCCTGGTATGTGCTCAAATTTAACACTGGACTTGATTTGGTTTCCAACAATACTCTTGAGGTAAAAAAAAAAGAAAAAAAAAGATACTGCTCATTCCATCCCGTGGGGTGGTTAGGTCACTCACTGAGATTAGATTAAGGTTAAACTGAGGTTAAACTTAAATTTGTTCATGTTTTTAAGCTGTAATCCTTCATACTTTACTCGCAAAGGGATGCAAGAAATGGTATTTGTGTGTTTGACAGTTGTAATACTGTCCAAGACAACAGGTTTTCTGTGGCTGGTGGAGCGTGAACTTCCACAAATCCAATAAAGAGCTTGACAGAGCTGCTAACGATACTCTGATGTAGCGCTTAGGATTCGGTGTTGCTCAGTGGTGGAAAACTGCACTCTGTTTCTTCTCTGTTTTGATGTTTTTGCATAAAGATCTAGCAAAAGTAACTGCTAAGGCAGCCAGATATAAAAACAAAAAAATGCAAATTGTTCCCCTAAGGAAACCTTATTGAATCCATTCGGTCAAAAGCAGTTACAGTCACCATCACGTATTTGTCTGTCAGCCAACCATCAGCCATCAGCTCTTGTAAACCCTGATGTAGTCTGGAGCTGTGAGTCATAAGCTTGAGGTATCATCCAGACACACTTCACAACACAAACAATTTGGTACCTGTAATGTTATGTCAATACCACAGGACAGAAGACAGATGTTGTTATTATTTTGTCATTTCAACTTTTTTACACCAGTTAGAGAACCTCAGAGATCCTGTTGCCGTGCACCAGAATGTCAACTAATGACTGGACAGCCGGAAAAGAGCAGCAGATTTGTTACCACTGACAGGAAGCAGTGATGGATTCAAGAGTGAACATCTACAAAACAGCAGGCCGCAGACAGTCAGCAACAGCACTGGGTATTACTGCAGATACAAAGGCTGTTTTTTAGTCTGTTCAAAAATGAATGTATTTGAAATTTGCATTATTTGTTTGATACTGCACTTTTACAACCAAACTGGATTTCTATATGTAATGTAGTCCTCAAACAACCACAGAGAACATGGAAATCTTTTGCATTTATGACTTTAAAGGTGAATCTTCAAATAAACTGCTACTGAGTTGGCATTTTCTCAGTTTGCTGTCTTCAAATTAAGTAACAATGAACAAATAAACAAGTTAACGTCACGTTATTATGTAATGGAAATGTTTTTACGCACTCAGTTTTCCTGATTTCCTCTAAACTCAGGCACCGGTGGGAAAACTGCTGAAATTCTATTTCTTAATGGAAAGATAGAATAATTTCCTTGATTTGCACCTTACAGATGATGCCACTGTAAGCACATATGCATGTTTTTAACCTCACATGATGTCACCAGTTCAGATAACATGCAGATAAAATTAGATACAGTGTATGTGCTATTTAGATAAAAATGAGACATGTGAAGTATAAGCTAACGATGGCATGACACAAAGAATCTAAACCCCGCCCAAGTAGTTTTAATTTCAAATCCAATGCAAGTGTTGTAGCATTAACCTAAAACTGATGTTGTTTTATTAACTGAGTATTAACTGACAAGTGAGTTATAAAAAGATAATAAAATAAACTTAATAAAACTAGCTCAACAAAACTATTTTTTACCCAATAGGCCTGAACAATTTGGGGGAAAAAATGTAATTGTAGACTAAAGTGTCTGTTGTTATTTAGGCTTTCATATTTGCACCACAACACCTCATTTCTCTTTCTCTGCATGCTTTCTGTATAGCAACCAAAGGTGGAGTGTCCACAATTGTGCGTGCTGAGACGCAGCTGAAAAAGCTTAATCTACCGTCATTGTCGTAATGTCGGTTGTAATTCAGCTTGAAACGGATCCAGTAATCTTTGTAGGTTTTATCTACGTCAACACGTTATCTGAGATCTGAACTTTAACCATATTAAGAGTGACTCCACTTTGTAAAACCATATTTATTCATATTATCAGGACATTTCAGAAGTTGGACTGTCATCTGTCCTCTGTGTTTTTTGTCACAGTGTTTCAATCATTTATGGAAAATTAGTCTGCGATGAGGTTTGAAAATGCAACCAGACTTAACAGCTGAGTGTAGCTGTCACATGATGTTGAAAAAACTGTTGAGCAAGACGACAGGAATCATGACTGAAGTGAGTAGATTTGTTAAACTGTGGATGCTACAGGTTTCAAACCTGGATCAGGTGTGTGTGACATGAAAATTAAACATGCTCCTTTGCAATTTGCTAATTGCAACGTTTTAAATAGTTACTCGATTTAAAAACAAATTAATTATTTAGCTCCACTACCCAATAAAATTAACCTTTGAGTCCTGGGCCTATTTGTCTGATTAAAAAACTGCATACTAATAAGTATATCCCTGCAAAAACAAGGTATATTTGAACACTTTTGGTATCATAGTGAAGGGAACATTTGAGAGCTTTGTTAAGATGTGCAAATATCAGTATATGTGTTCCTGGTAAAGAATCAATTAAGATGACAAAAAAAAGAACAAAAAAGCCAACACTTGGAATGATGCACCTGTAACTATAAAACCTTAAGTTTTAAAAAGATTAGATATGAGTTAATCTTGTCAGTTTTGAGCAAAATTAATGCGACACAACCCACCAGATAAATAGTGGTCACCACCCTCATGGTTATAACAAACCCAATACAGACTGATTTTAGGCTGATAAATTTTTATTGCACCAAAAGTAAAAAAGAATAAAAACCAAAAAATGCTGCCATATGTCAGGAGCTATTCTGTTTTGAACACCTTCTTTCCTCAGGTTCAGAACAGCGCTATGCTTTAATACAGTGTTGATTAAGGATTTGACATAGATCATTTAAATTAAATCATTCCAAAGGATGAAAACAATGATCACATATATCTAAAATAATTTGAAGGAAATGACTGAGTTTACGTAAAGTTGGCTCCCATACAAAGATGTCTGATTAAAGAAGATTAAAGATTGCAGTGTCTGCCTCTATATCCTTGTGTGACTGTTATATCAATGCTAATCAGGGAGGAATGAAGTTTTCAGTCTTTCATTCTGAGCGGCAGGAGAAAACAAACTTTGACTTTAATGAGGGTCCATCATCTGATGAACAAACTCATTAAAAAAATTGTAACTGAGTGCAACTACCATAGTGGTGTCCTGTTAGTAATAAGAGGTTTAATCCCCAGGGACAATTAATGCAAACAGCTTAACAACACAAACAAAGCGATATTGTTCTTTTGTAGATCATATAAAACTAACTATGCTATTGGATTTCCATCGAATCATGGTCGCAGGGAGTGCACGATTGTGATTAAATAGAATGAAAATTTGGTATTTCACCTTGACTATACAAAGCGTAAGGGTATCAGTCACTGGCTTTTGTGAATTTCTAACATAGCAAGTTCTTGTTGAGTTTGTTGTCTGAGCACAAGCTTAAATCAGAAGAGATCATCCACTGATTCTTGTAAGAACTGCAATCCCTCCAATTACATGTGCTCCAAAGTGACTTTTCCCAGTCATCCGGCCAGGGATTTCTTTAGCCATCAATTAGAAACGTCGCTTCTAATCTGAGCCAGCTTCCCAGACACTGGTCATTTCCCATTAGAGTCATTTTCCCCAGGATCCCATGGAGCGATAGACATCTCCACAGCTCAATAGAGGAGACGTGGAGGAGACCATAATTAAAGAGGTGGCATTTACTCTCAGTCGGGCCCTCTCAGAGATCTGAATCTGCAATTACCTTCCAGAAAATAGCATTGTCAGGACAGGACCCACGTTAATAATGGCCCCCATCTCTGGGGCAGGGTACAGAATGCAATCATTTCCACTGAAGCCGCGCTTTGATTGTTTATCGCTTTACCCAGGGTTATCAGCCACTCTACTGTAGTGAATGTACACAGAGGGAAATAATCCTGTGTGCCACAAGCAGGGCTATTGGAGCATTTTGCTGAGTGGTGGTTGCACTCATAAAGGGGTAACTTTAACACCATACTCATAAAAGGTTGTAATATCATGGATAAGATTCACCAAGCAGCCATCACTAAGTCACACTATCTATATACTTGTTTCACTCTGTTTTTCTCTTTTACACACACACACATACACACACACACACATACTTTCTATCTCTTTCACACACATACTGAAAGTGTACAGACTCCCCTAAGCTTCCACCAGCCCATGCCAGACTTTCCAGATACTTTATCAAGTGCATAAGGACCATTTGCACAGAAGGCAATTAAAAGCTTTAGTGGTTCCTGCAGGCAGAGGGGTAGTTTGGAGGCCCCAGTCGACACATGAGCCAGCACCTTATTGGAGAGGGCTGGCTTTGTGCAGCAAAATAGCTCCAGTAATTTATACCAAATAGACTGCAGGTAGAGTACGTGAGCCAAGAGGAACGCATCTGCATTAATCAATATGAAATTATCCTGGATGTAATTTGTGGAGGGCAGCCATGCACCTGCCCAGAAATGTGATTGGGGAAGCCTGGAAATAAATAAGTGACTAAACACTGCTGCAATCTGGTACTAGAGATCCAAAATCAGATTCAATTGTCTGACACATGGCAAAGAAAGAGGGAAATGAAAAAGATTAGGAATGATGAACGTGAAACACTTTTGAAAACATTTTTCTTTAAAAAAGGAAAAAAATGCTGGGTGCTTAAAGTAAGCTGCTAAGTTTTATATGAGAACAGAGAGATGTAAAACACTTGGCTCAGTAAAGTGAGTTTTAGGCATAAATCCCAAAACAAATGCAAATGTATGAGGGAGGGGGATGATTGTCAACGGTTGTAAGGAAATAAATCTATTAGCATGGTGCCAGAGATAAGGGCGTCCTTAAAATGACCATATGCAAAGGTAGCGATAGTGAGGGTGTCCAACGGATTTTTCACATTTGCATATCTTCTAATCAATCCACTTTCAATCTGCATTTATGTGTAAAGGCCAAGATCACTCTGTCATGATTTCAAACTGATCGCATTTGTTCTTTTTTTTTTAAGGTCACAAAAGCACCTGACTTAATGTTCCTTCTGTCAAAGAGCAGTTTTTCTTTGTCTTAAACATACTTTTGTCCTCCTTCTGGTACACTCGAATACTGCAGGAGCACAATGTCATTAGTGTCAGGAAATCGAGGAAAAGCTGAGGACATACTGGTGATGGTCTGGCCCTTCTGTGGCAGCAGGTGACCTTCCAGGTCTATATGCTCCATGGCTCTCGCCAGCCTCTTTTTTCAGGTTTCAGACAGCCCAGGCTCTCTTTATCACTCCCCGGGATCAGCAATTGCTCACAGACAGTCTCTCAGTGATGCCATGCTGTATCTCTTCGGAGCACAACTATGTGCTTTGCAAATGCAATACACAAGGGAGGAGTGAATACAAAGCAGAACAAGAGTGGATAGCATTTCAAGTACCATCGTGAACAGGAATATTTTAAACTTTACAGAAAAGTAAAATCACCTTCGTTCAAGAGTTGTTTTCAGTCTGAAAGCAAAATGTAAAGTAACAAAGATGTGCTAAATAAAGAAAGGCTTCTGTTTGTGAGATACTTATGTAGTTATGCTTCCATCAGTCTGACAAAATCAGGCAGGAAAAGAAAACTGTATTTTGATTTAAACTTAGATCCAAACTGGAAGCAAACAATTAAAAAGTAAATAAACCACCTTAACAGTACAGAGCCAATTCTTCTCTTAACGCAGACTGCAGCACTGAGACCACAAAATAAAACCTGTATGGAGAACAACAGGTTGTTTTAAATTAGATTTTTTTTTCATTGACTGAAAAGACAATCGCCCAATTATTCTTTGCAGACTGAAATATTGAAAAACATTTAGAGCCCCTCCTGTGATGCATGCTTCATAAACATAGTACCACCGGCTTAATTGGTTGAGTTCCTCTCTTGGCAGACAAGAAACTATACCCCCAGGCATAGATAAAAGACTTCTAAACCTCTCTTTTGTGGAGCGAGGAGATGAAAGGGCAGAGAAGACAGGAGCTTGTCAGGAAGAAGCCGGATCCAGCAGCCTGTTAGTGTGCAGGTGTAGCAGACCAGAAGAACGACAGGTTATCATCAGCTCCCTGCCGGAGAAATAAGACGCCTCGTCATCGAATCATGATGTCTTATTTTTCCTTCCGCTCTTCCACCCGATCATCCTCACTTTCTGACATGACAGACAGCATGTTGTTTACAAACATGAGAAGCTGGCTGCCCTGCCTGCTTGATTTTTAACAGCCTCATTTTGTCACAGTTTTACCATAGCTACAAATATTGGGACTAAAAAAAGGAAAGAAAAAACTGAAAAAAATATAAATTTCTAAAGCAAATTTTCACATTAAGTACTTTTTTACTAAAGTGATTTGTCATTATGAAACAGCTCAAATAAAATCTAACTCAGGTGTAGTAATGTTAAACATAAATGTTTAAAAAGGAACTTTTTCTGTCTCAAAAGGGAAAATGTTCTGCCTTGATTCAATTAAACAGGTTAGTCCCCCTGATTTGTTTGTTTTATTATATGACAGCCAAGGATATGGAAAATTTCACACCTAAAATTACAGGTCCTTTACAAGTGGTGGACTGACAGGTCCACTGCTCCTACACAGTGCATCTATTGATAATTTCACACTTAAAAAAAATAAAAAAGGAACATTACCCAATTTTGTTATTCCAACTTAATGTACTTGGGTTAAACAAACTTATTTTAGCTTAGCTTTTAACTGAGTTTTTATTTATCTATTTATTTCAAAATAGTATTTGATTTCATTACATTGTTTTTCCATAAAGTCCTTTATGTGTGTTCTTATTCTTGTTGCTCTTATTGTTGTTGCCCACCCACCCCACCGCCACTATCTCTGCTGAGCAGGTCAGGAGAGAACTGAAGAGACTCCGTGCCAGGAAAGTAGCTGGGCCTGACAGGGTGTCGTCAAAGCTGCTTAAAGTCTGTGCTGCTGAGCTTGGAGAGCCGCTCCATCACATCTACAACCTAAGCCTGCATTTGGGTGTTGTTCCCACCCAGTGGAAGACATTGTGTCTCATTCCCATCCCCAAGAAAAGACATCCAGCGGACTCAGTGACTTCAGACCGGCGGCGCTCACCTCCCACCTTATGAAAATGATGGAGCGGCTAGTCGCCCGTTCCACCAGACCACAAGCTCAGCAGGCTGACGACCCTCTCCAGTTTTCATACAGGGAGAAAGTGGGAGTTGAGGACGCCACCTACTTCCTCCTTCATAGAATCCACACACACCTGGACCAGGAAAGCAGCACTGTGAGAATTCTTTTCTTTGACTTCTCTAGTGCCTTCAACACCATC
>JBBBVU010000013.1:22152962-22176955 GCA_037177055.1 Atherinosoma microstoma
TGATATTATTGATAATAATAATAATAATAATAATAATTATTATTATTATTATTATTATTATTATTATTATTATTATTATTATAATAATAATAATAATAATAATAATAAGTATCATTGTTATTATTATTATTATTACTATTAATAATAATAATATTATTGTTGTTGTTTAAATGGGTACAGAGTATGAACGTTATCTAAATTTCGCGCGTGCGCAGTGGCTATATTTTCTAGCCTGTTAAGCTACAAGCCAGCTAGACAACTGTAAGCTAGCACAGATAAATTAGACAAAGAAACCTTGTGAAGAGACTGAATGAAAAAGAGTTCAAAGTCACGGACGGTGAAAGGAGCAAGTTTAACACAAAGCTATATGCGTTATTCGATATATATGGGAGTATAAAATTGAAAGGTACGCCGTTACCACGTCTTTTTAAACTTTTTGTAAGCAGTCAGTGCAGAGATTAGCTCTGGCTAGCTGCTAGTTAGCTGATGTTTTTCCCTCCAGCAGATTGTACGAAAGCGTGAGGGTTTACATTAGCTTGCTTAGTTAGCATCCTGTCATAGGGAGCAGTTGAGGCCCTTTGTTTTACACCGGTACTGCGGGGTCTAAACATTACATTACCGATTAACTTTATGTATCCTTAGCTTGATTATGTACCAGCTGTGGAGTAAGGTTATTAATACAAAGCTGCCTGGTAGGTTTGCGGACAGATTGATTGCTAACGTGTTGTTTGTGAAGCTAGCTGATAAGTGTTAACTGTATTTGCGGTGTAAAGGCTAAAGTGAAGTTAACATTAATCGTGCTAGTGAAAACATTAGCTTGAGATAAATACATATGTATCCTACACTTAACTGTGTTTTTGTTACATGTAGCAATCTTTTTTATTGATCCCTATTTAAATAGGCTTAACAGTTAAATGGCGAAAAATCGTGAAGCGATGTTGATGAAGATGTGGAAATTGGCATTGACACTTAAGCTCATGTTTCGCCAACAATGAGCTGTTGCTTAACAATGTGTTTTGTTTTTCTTCCTTTTTTTCTTTTTCTTTTTTAAATATTCCTCATTGGTAATCAAACCTGCTGACATGTTGAATGAAATATAGATAAACAAGAGCTGTAACGCTCAATACAACTCGATAGTTTAACTTTAAGCTAAATCAAACTAGCTAGTCTGATGCATGTCTGCATAGCATCCTCTGTTGTGTTATAGGCGATGTTGCACAACTCCAGCTAATGTGTTAGCCAAACAAAGTTGCAGGTGAATCTTGAGTTAGCTATATTAAATCACTGACTTGAAGGATAATCCATTACTTGGATATACTTTACGATAAATATGAACGGTTCATTTAACATTAATGTGACAAAGTACTTTAAACGTGATATAATAATGTGTGCTAACAAATTGTTATTTGGCATGAGCTAATGTCCAGATTTTAACACCTTAGTATTTATAACTGATTTTAATGTTCTTGTCATGTAGACATTGGTTTATTGACAAGTTTGTATCCGTTAGTACAATTGTTGATCACCTTTGGTCATCTGAGAGCTTATTATAAGCTTGATGGTTTCATTTACAGAGGCTTCAGTGACATAGTGAAGTTATTTTTATACAGGTTGATCAGTATCATTTTCAGGGCCCAATGTCTTATTTACTTTTTTATTATTATTATTATTATTATTATTATTATTATGTATTTCATTTTTCTAGAGTGAAGTATGAAGATGGGGCCATGAAGTCTTCGGTGATTACATAGACAAACTCCATCCTTACATTTCAAGAATTGAAAAGGTGATGGAAGGTTTGAAATATATTGATGATGATGATGCATGACTCAGATTTCACATTTAAGCAAAGGGAGTTGGAGGTATGAAAACTTGCTGCACTAGTTGACCTTGCAAGTCACTGCAAGCTAATGTGTACACATATTTGGAAATTTTCTGTGGGGGAAATAGCTTTCTGTATACGAATTTCCCATTGAATACTCTCAAAAACACCCCAGGCATAATATGTGTGAGTTGTTCGATTTACTCTGAGAAGCAGGGATTCACAAGGCTGGACAATTGCACTGAAAGAAAGTTCATCTCAAGGAAGACAGCTTGCAGAAGAACAATTAAGTTTAATCAGTGCTTTGATATGCTGCTATTACATAACTTTTAATGCTGATTAAGTGAAATTAGTCACCCATATCTGCTTGGGGGGGACTTGTTAGATGAGCAAGATTTTGCAAAGTGTTTTT
Source organism: Atherinosoma microstoma (assembly GCA_037177055.1). Classification (NCBI taxonomy): domain Eukaryota; kingdom Metazoa; phylum Chordata; class Actinopteri; order Atheriniformes; family Atherinidae; genus Atherinosoma; species Atherinosoma microstoma. The sequence continues at coordinate 22,155,197 of JBBBVU010000013.1, forward strand.
TCCAACATTATGTGCAACAGATTAAAGTTCTAATTGAATGTGATTCATAGGTACCAGTTAACCTCACCATTTGGTCAGTGGTGTGGCAAGAGTAGTTTTCTTTTGTGTTTTAAGTTGTTATCTATATGGAGGTGTGTGACCTCCTTTCACTGCTCATGTTTAGTTCGAGGAAACAGACAAGTTGAGCGAGAGAGGAAAAAAAACATGTTTACTTTTAATTAATAGGCTATGCTGTTTGGTACAACGTGTGGTTTAAATATCAGGATCCACATTCAGTAAGCTGCCCTGCTCTTCTGACAGAAGTTTTCTTTCTAGGAGACAACAGTTTTAGGATAGTATAGCTCACTTTTAAACTCTTTTATTATCGTTGATGGAAAATTCATTAATTCATTACCATACCAGGACTGAAAGAAGAGATGCTGATGATGAACTACATTTTTGTACATTTTTGTGAGTTGCCTGTTCCTTCATCTTAGAATGCCTTCATTGCCATTGTATTGTGTAGCAATTCTAGTAAATTCTGCCTTTCCCTTCATCTTCATCTTGCTAGCTTTGCTTCTATTACTATGCTTTTATTACTTGGAATCACCTTAAAACCATTCTCATTCCCTTGTTGTGACATATTAAGAGCTTAAAGTTTGTCAGAATTGTCCATTTATTGGTATTTTTCCAATTTGTCTTTGAGCCCGTTCAGGGCTAGATGTTGAGAGTTGGTTTCTGACCTCGTCCAAAATAATACCTGTTAATATTTTTTGTTCTAAACAGCTACACATGATGTCATCTTGAAATTTATTTTAAGATAGAGAAATAAATAAATGCTTTGTCAAATGTAGACTGGACAACATGGCTTCTGTCACTTATTATTATTCCTTGTATTGGGATCATTGCAGTGGAAATGCCTGTCTGGATGTAAATATCTATCTAGATATTTATTTGCTACATTGTTTGTATTTGATTTTACATTTGAGGATTTGAAAATTTGTTCTATTTTAAACATGAAACTACTGTCCCTTCGGCTTACAGCAGTCAGCATCTTGCATCAGATGATGCAAGCTAGTAACTGAGTAAATTTAGCAACTTTTCAGATAAATTTACCCAGACACTGAAATAGTATTTCTATCTTTATTTACCAAAACCAGAATTAATTGTAGAATGGCATGGGTATATTTCCATTTTCTTTAAATATGATCTCTGTTGCCTCCAGTTCTGTAGGTAAATCATTTTTTTTAAAAAGTGGAGTTTGATATAGGACCTCAGATTGCAGTTCCTTATTAATCATGAGTAGTTGGGGGACATATGCAGCCTTGTGAAGAATTTAATCATCTTAAAGATATTTCACCAAACAATGAAAAATGTCATTGTCCAGAAATAACATTATTGTTTCTTTGGAATTATCAGTACTTTTAGGACGTGAGTGAGTGGTATCTCTAAGCCAGTGATGTCACGGGTTCCCACCCCTCCTCCTCCTGGGGAGATGTCAAGTGGACCTGTGGCAGAGAGCTGGTGTTACACACAGGTATGAACATAAATGGACACACTAAGTCATGTTCACCACATTGCCCGATGGGGTCAATTTTCTAGTCTGTTTATTGTCACATTGCAGTATTTTTGGGTGGATGTATGTAGTGTAATATGTTGGTTCTGAAAGCAGAAACAATTGATGTTGGTAGTAAAATTTAAGTGCAGAATATTATTCTTAACATTAAGTACCTAATTTGATCAAAATTTTATGACTGGATTTTTTTTTTGATGGAAAAAAATATGTTTGCATTCATGGTTCCTCTGTTCCTTCTTTTGGTTCCAAGGTGAAAGTTGTGAAGTTTTCCTACATGTGGACCATAAACAACTTTAGTTTTTGCAGAGAAGAAATGGGAGAGGTCTTAAAGAGCTCTACCTTCTCTTCTGGCCCTAATGACAAAATGAAGTGGTCAGTACTCAAATTAAACTCTTCCTTTATTTACAAGGTTTCTGTGGTCATGAAATGATTTTGAAAAAGTTAGAAAATTCCTACACATATTTGGTTATATCAGTTTTTCTCATATTTTTTGCTACTATTTGGTTTCCCGTAGTATAAGCATGAACATCGATGGACAATTTTTGTTTGGTTAGAACTTCAAAAAGCCTCTAAAGGAAAGATAAAATCCTCCCTAAAGACAAGCTGCAGAGATTTATTTTTTTTACCAAATTGATAAAAAGCAGTACTGTTTTCTCAGGTTTGTAAGATAACTGATGTGTAGTGTTATCTGTGTATTTGCCAGGTGTCTGCGAGTCAATCCAAAGGGACTTGATGATGAAAGCAAAGATTATCTGTCGTTGTATTTACTTCTTGTTAGTTGTCCAAAAAGTGAAGTCAGAGCAAAGTTTAAGTTTTCTTTGTTGAACGCTAAAAGAGAGGAGACAAAAGCAATGGGTGAGTACAGACAATCTAACATTATCATCATGTCCAATTCACCTGCATAGTTAATGTTCATTTTATACCACAATGAGCCAACTTGCAAATACAGAGACTATTATAAGGCTAATCATTATTTCTCTCCTGGTTACAGAAAGCCAAAGAGCATATAGATTTGTCCAAGGCAAAGACTGGGGCTTCAAAAAATTTATAAGGAGAGATTTCCTCCTCGATGAAGCTAACGGACTCTTACCAGATGACAAGCTCACCCTGTTCTGTGAAGTAAGTGTTGCAGTGCAGTTTTCTTGATATTTAAATGAATTAGGGTTGTTTTTGTTTTTGTTATGACTTTAATTCAACCAACATGGAGCCACACCTTCCTCACAAATTTGAATGCCTGTTCTGTTGTTTTGTAAAAGTTGTAAATAATCAGACTAACATACAGCTATTCAAATGTGTTTATGTTCAGTCACAGCAGGGAGCTGCATCCGTCCTGGATGTGACACGAAAATGGTTTCAATGTTGAAATTATTACTTTATTGAGGCATTTATTATCCATAACCTTTAACGGAAAGAGTCTCTTTTATTACACCTGAGTGAATGCTGAACTGTGGCATAATGTTGAGATTAGCATCAAATGACATTTTACTTTTGGCAAGAGAAATGTTTCCACCATCTTAACATTTACAATGAAGCTTGTTTTGAGTAAATGAATTCAACTTGTCAAAAAGAGTAAATGTCTCTCAAAGTGTTCTTTCAAGGGACATGTTAAATGAGGTGTCAATGTATTTTGATGTAAATGCAATTTCCTGAATATTGCCACAATTAAGAGTGTGCCAGGGTGCCTTTCCAGAAAGATTCAACAATTTTAGGGAAATTGCCACTTTGATAAATAAATTACGTTCAAATTAAAGACAAAATGCGTTTTTGTATTAATTAGGTGTGGCAGAGAATATAATTAATTTTGCTTCCAAGTTTGTTTGTTTTTTTATGCAAAAAGTCCCTCCCCAATTTCCGGAAGGTTTACTTTAGACGTGGCAAATTAACATAAATTGTACTGATTTCTAATGCGTTAAGGTATGTCGTGTTTCGTGCTTTCAGGATTGTTTTGACTTTGTGAAGCTGCTACAGTGTATTGTTCCAAATTATTTCCAGGTAAGCGTTGTCCAGGACTCTGTTAACATTTCGGGCCAGTCCAACATGAACATGCTGAAGGTACCAGAGTGTCAACTGTCTGATGATTTGGGGAACCTGTGGGAGTGTTCGCGCTTCACAGACTGCAGCCTCTATGTGGGAGGCCAGGAGTTCAAAGCCCACAAATCTATCCTTGCAGGTAAGATGTCGCAACTTGCGGAACTTCCGACAGCAACATTCAGGAGTGTCAGAAGATGTATCTATGCTGCTTCTTAATAGGCTCTTGTGGAGAGTTATAAGGGCTTCGAAAAAGCTAGGGGAGGGTCTGTGTGCCTGGATTGATTTGCAGCGGCCTAGTTCTGCAGTGGTTGCTAATCCACCCTACTACCCCTGCTTGGCCCTGCTTGACCTAGATGACTAGGATCCAGGAGATTGAGAGGCTGCCTCTCTCTTTCAGCTCATCTCAATTAGACATGGTTGCTGCTGCAGTGTTCAGGAGGGAAATGCTGACAAAGTGGTGGTTGTGTGAATTTTGCCGCATTCTTGCACTGTAATAGACTGGTACACATTTGCATTTACTCATTTAGCAGATACTTTTATCCAAAGGGGTCTTACAAGTGAGGAGCGACATTCAAGCGTAGGCATACACCATTAGGTACTAAATCTAAAGGACAGACTAGAAGAACATCTGAAGAAATGGAAAGTGTGATTCAGATTAGTAGTTAGAGGTTTTGGCAGATTAGCCTTCAAGAGATTCATGAAGGTAGAGAGGGACATCCCTGCTCTGATAACTTTCTTTGCTATCATTTTTACTGTTGGTGATGTTTGCTAGTCCGTTTGTAAATGTAAATGTATTCATTTGTTTATTTGTTTTGACAGCGAGGTCACCAGTTTTTAATGCAATGTTTGAACATGAAATGGAAGAAAGTAAAAAGGTAAGAATAACAGGTTCTGATAGTTTATTATCATGAATCCTCAATACACAAAACCTTTCTCTCCTTTCAAATGCTGCATTGTCATGGCTCAAAATGCTTTGTCACATCTGAAATGAATACTTTCTCCGACAATGTGGAGATCAAAGCTATCTTCTTTTGTCATATATATGGATAAATGCCATCTCCTTATACTTAGTAAACAAACTTTTTCTTTCCTGCAGAATCGTGTTGACATCAGTGATGTGGATCCGGATGTCTTTAGGGAAATGATGGGTTTCATCTATACAGGGAAGGCCCCAAACTTGGAGAAAATGGCAGACAACTTGCTGGCAGCTGCAGATAAAGTAAGCACCAACTGAGTTGACAGTTACGCTAACATTTGGTCAGACACCAATAAAAGCTTTTTCTTTTCTTTCTTTTTTTTTTTTTTGTAAAAGCAGAAAAATACTCATTACACTTTGAATTGTCTTGTGCTTTAAATGTGCTATATAAATAAACCTGCCTTACCTTGCAGCATATAATCATTTCTAGTTTCTTTTTAATTAAGTCAATTTGTAAGTTAAATACATTTACATCATTAATAGTTCTTGTTTATTTTGATCTTATTTTTGGCCTTGTCATATTCCACCACCACCAGAAATATACCACATAAAGTGAGTAATAACATCAGTCACTTAAACACTGGTACAGTAGTGCTGAAACAGTAATTGGGTGTAGTATCGCCATGGGCAGAAAGTAACCTGTTTCACTGTTCGGAGTCTCTAAACTGCTCAGAGTGTGGAGAGGGAGAGAAACTGTATGCAAGTCAATGAGGCTTACGGTGGTCTGTTCTGTAATTATGCAGCTGTTAGCCTACATCTAATGGGATATCATTTCAGTATGAACAGTAAAGATTTTTATTTATTTTCAGTCTCCTTATCATTCCTTAATTTTTTAGAACAGGCTTATACATGACGTGTACACTTGTAACCCCTCTTACATGCAAGTAAAAACAGTTATGTGTTGAGATGTAAATGAGTTTGTAATGTGGTTTATGTTCTGTGGTGGCCTACGGAAAACCTACTTTATGACAATGAAAATTAAAGACATCTTGCACATTGAGAAAATGTTGAATTATGTCTTTTAGCAAATCATTATTGGTGTAATATTTCTGAATGGTGACAGTGATGTGAAGGCATATCCTTTGAACCTTCCAGTAATTTAAAACTGAACGCTTTTTTAGTGTGAGCAGAGTATATTCTGGTCATTGTACTGACGATTGATTTGATATGCAAGCTTTAAGTAAATAGTGGTAATTCTGAACTGATGGACTGAGATGAAGCCTCCAAACATGGAGATTTACTTTACCTTCAGGCTTTAACTGCCACTTTCTGTGTCCCCCTCCCACCCTCACCCCCCCACTCCAGTATGCTCTGGAGCGTTTAAAGGTCATGTGTGAAGAGGCCTTGTGCAACAGCCTTTCAGTGGAGAATGTGGCTGACACCCTCATCCTGGCTGACTTGCACAGTGCTGAGCAGCTCAAAGCACAAGCCATAGATTTTATCAACAGGCAAGTATCGCAAAAAAAAAAAAAAACATCCAGTGATAAATTCCTGCTGCCATTTCTGTTTACCAGCCCTGAATGCTTACTTTTTATCTCCTTGCCATAGGTGCAGTGTCCTGAGACAGCTGGGCTGTAAAGATGGAAAGAACTGGAATAGCAAGTATGTAATTAGCTGATATATGTGACACAAGATTAATAACACACTCTTATCTCTTCCCCCAACCAGATGCATTAGAATTCATTGTTTTAGCCCAGGCAGACAGAGTGCTATTTGCCTTTTCAGTTTGAAGCCTCATATCTTTGTATCCAAGTTATTAATAGAGTCATACCTGGATAAACCCCGGAATTGGAATATTTGTTCAATTTTAAAAGATGGGAGTGGTCGCCTTGGCACGTTTTTCTTTCAGATGATGTAGTGTAGTGTTGCGGGACACCTTGAAATGTTTATTCTTTTGTTTTTATGCACTGTTTGCCCAGGAAGTACTAATGGGCCTTTGCAAGTTTGTCATACAACTCACAAATCAAACCTCTATTTGTTTAGTCATTACAGTCTCATTTATGTTTATTGATTTTTAATGTGCAGATTATCAAGCCTGAGCGTTGACTTCATTTTGTCTGTGCTTACAGTCATGCCACAGATATAATGGAGACTGCAGGCTGGAAGTCAATGATCCAGTCCCATCCTCACTTGGTAGCCGAAGCCTTCCGAGCCCTGGCTTCAGCGCAGTGCCCACCCTTTGGTCTTCCACGGAAGCGTCTAAAACAGTCCTGACTGCTTGAGTTTGCCCCAGGACTTTACTGGAGGTGTGAAGCATGGGTTTACAAAGGAAGGACAAGTGAGGGTACCACTCTTTTATTTCCACCAAACTGAACACGCTTGAATAAAGAAGAGTGGAGCTTTCTGGCCAGAGATGTGGGGAGGCTGGCACGTGGAAGGCTGACATCATGGATTGGAAAAAAAATTGAATCAATCGGTATTGCTTGCTTGCTTTGCTGCCCCAGCTGAATTCTGTTCAGCCTGGGTAGCAAGCCAAGTTCTCTGCTTCAGTTTTTTTCTTTTCTTTTCTTTTTTTTTTTCCTATAATTTTCAAAATGGCCTTAATATATCTGCCATTGCTCTGGATCTGCTCCAGAGTACTTCGTCTATTTTACTCTGTGCCTGCCTTGTCACAAAGACCAGGCCTCCTCCAGGTTGCACTAGTTCCCATGTATAGTCATTTTGATATGGAGTTCTATAGGAACGTAACAAAGGTTTAACTAAATGGGAAATATTATATATTTGTAATGTTTAGCCCGTTTTGTGACTAGACATTAAAAAAAGCATGAACACTCTTAGTGCAAGGTCAGTTCTTTACACTTTTTAAAAGATGTGTATGCCCCATATTGATGGCACCATTTCTATGTAAATGACAGTTAAACCATCTTCAAAAGACCAATGTACAAGAAAGTCTGTTCTATTGCACATTTGTGTGGGAAAACTAGTAATCTGCCACCATTAAGTCCAGTGTCAATCCATTTAAGACGGAAAGGTATGGATACTTCGGCCTAAATATATTAAAACATTGGAAGTATATGGAAGTATGTACTCAGTCTCCCATTTGAACAACATATTCCAGATCATACATCTGTGAACTGTTATAGATGAAATTTTGAGAATTTGTTTCTTTTAGCATTGCCAACTCGCAAATATATATTCTCAGTATATTGTGGTTAACTAAAAGTGGAGAGACTAATGCATGGTCATGTTATTGTCAAAAGAAGTTGTCCAAGTACCAATTTTGTTTTTAACAATTTTTTTTCTGCGATTATCTGACATATTTGTGCAGAATTACATGAATTGAGTATGTGCAAAAAAAAAAGAAAAAAGAACTTCCTCTAACATGCTTGGATATCTGTAGGATGCTGAGCATCACTTCTACTGGCAATGTTATTCTGTGTTTTGGAGGGAGGGATGGGGGGGGTTGTCATGTTTATTCAGTCCGTCTTGTATGTAGTGTGGTGTGACAGACACGTCAGAGGATTTTGTAAATTAAGAGTAGCGTCATTTTTACATGATATTACTCATCATTCAGCGTCACGTTGACTTGTTGATACTTTGGAAGTAAAATAAAAAATAGATGAAATTGTTGTCTGCAAGAATGCCTGCATTAACCCATTAAAACATTTTCCAGCAGTCAGAAGTGGCTCAGCTTTATTATTTATTTATTTACTCCATTTGATGAAAGTTTTCAGTTTGAAGAAGGGTGATTAGTTATCCGTTCCTTTGAATGCTTGTGTTAATGGATGTGGATGTAGGGCTGAGGTGATTTTCTTTTTCTTTTCTTTTGTCCTTGCTGTGTTTCTTTTTTAACATAATTTCAAAAACAACTCCTCCACCGCGGTAATCAAAAGGAAATGGGCTTAAACTGTGCTAGCATGGTACCATGTTAAATGATTAACCTTTTTTTCCAACACATGAAAGACTCTTTCCTCTTGTTTTATGTGAATGTTTGATGCTAGCTGTAATTAAAGTGAATGTGAGGCTGCTCTTTCGGGCTGGAAGAGACGTCTTCATCAGGGGCTTGCTGATCCACGTCCGCCCCTCTCAGCACAGATCCTAGGAAGAGGCCTGATACCATCGCAGCTTTAAGACGCCTCTCCAACCTTTTATCTTCCTGCCTCGCTTTCCTCTACTAACTGTAATGCTTGAAAGAGAAGATTCCTGCCGTAGCGCTGTCAAAATGGGAAAAATCCCTCCGTCATTTGGGATAAACAGTGGACGATGTCACAGATATTTAACACTGATAAAGTAAGCTCTGCAAGGAATATCACTTATTTTTAATGTTTGTATTTATTGTCCTAACTATGAATGATTGGCGTTGATTTACAAAATCTAATTATATGAGTAGACTAACACTTAGGTTGTGTAATCACTCATACTGTGACTACTGAACCATGAAAAGTGAAATGCGTGTTAACATTCCTTGTGGTTTTCCAAAGATTTGGATGAGTGCAGCAGGGAAGCCTGGTGTGACTTGATGCCGAAGGAGTAGGTGCCTCATCCTGATCAGATAAGAGTAATGGAAGCGAATGAAAAGACCCCTGTCCCTGATGGCCACAGCAAAATGGATGTGCTCCCTGAGGTGTACCTCTGGTATCATCCACGCCTGTGGACACAGATTTATTGCCCATTAAAAAGCTACACTGAAATGTACCTCTTAAAATGGTGTGTTTATCCGATCAAGAAGTCCTTTTAGGAATGACGCGAGACAACAGTGAGCATCAATAAATGGCTACTGATTCGGTGTGACAATATGCTATGAGCCGAGTTCAAATAAGGTTTAATGCCATAAAGACCCAAATTGATCTTTACCATTACATTTTTAACAAAATGAGCTTGTGAAAACAAATATTCCAAAATGAACATGTGTAACTACACTACACACAGAAGTGCTGCCGTTCGTATTTTACAGGGAGAACTGTTTAAACATGATTTAAGCAAGCAGGAAATCAAAACAGGAACAATCTGCAATTGCAAAAATGGAAATAAAAGCAATCTTTGACTGTAAGCAATAAATCTGACATTTATCTACTTGATATCTCTGAGAAAACACCAAAAAATAAGGAATAGTATACAGATTTATATATTTCTGTGGAAAAATTTGAATAAAATGACATCATTTACTCCGAAGCCATAATTTAAACACTTTTGGGTTTAGAGTTACACATTAATACACAGCATTTGCACAAAAGAGTGAAACTAAAACATCCACATAGATCACTTCTGATTTATCATACACCTCTCCTGTGAACAAGGTGACAAGATCATTTACAGCTGGGGGGGGGGGGGTTAAGATATCTTAACTGAAACAGCATGGACAGAAATAACCCTGGGATATGTACAAACAACACAATATATGGCAATTAATGTGGAGATGGTTTTCAACAAAACTTTTAGAAACGATGTTAGTGATCTCTAGGTCAAAGCACATCACACCATGTACTGCGAGACTGGATGTTATCCACCTGTAAACTAAAGTCAATCAGCTTAGGCTTGCTGTTCAGTTGGGAGAGGCATTATATCTCAAATTTATTCCCACTTCTCATTAAAATAGCCAACAGATTCTGTACTTTTGCCTTTTCTTTTTTTCTCCCTTTCTGTTTCTCTGCTCTCGGTAAATGAAATTTCCCAGGCTAATTAAAGCCTATTAAAGACAGGTAATGTCAGGGCTGGTGGCAGGACCATGACAAAGTGCTGATAATTGTCTGCCAGACTCACTAAATCCACCTGTCCTGCAATTATTGCTTCCCCCTCCCCACCTCTCCTGACACATTAATCCACAGCGCAGCTCGCGCGGCAGTCTGATGCCTCAAAGTGCATCCTGCAAACACAGATGTTGGATTTCAGACTAGTTTAGCACACACATGCCTTATGATGATTGTAGCAGGAAAACCAACACATTTTTTAAGGGGGGGAAAACACGGCAGCAGCCACGTTACACATGGATGGTTGCTCCGGTGTGCGATCATTTACAATCACGCTCTCAGGTTTCTTAAATTAGATTTGTTGGATCAATTTATTTTGTCGTGGGCACTTGAAATTAGGTTAAATCTATCAGTTTGCTTTATTTCCATCCCTACATGAGATATATAACATATTTCTAAAATAAAATGTCTGGTGGACCAGATTAACTATTCAAACTTCAAATAGGCCAATTGATCGAACTAAAATGAAATAATCAACAGTGTCCTGATTGAGTTTTGTTAACAGGTACAAATGGATGTCAGCTCCAGACTGAAGGCAATGCGAACATCGCTTTTATTAACCATTCAAAATGTAGAGATGTTCTATATCGGAGCTCTTTAATCTTATGCTCTGTTGAATGAATAACTGTTTAAATGTTTGGGTATTGTTATTTTTAACATGCTTTAAAGTCTTGTTGTATTTCATCTCATGGCGTTTAAGTGAGGTAAGGAAATGGTTGGACAATGTTCGCATTGAGTGCAGCACTGGCAGAAGCCAACTATGCACTTCAAACTAGCGCGCCTCCTTGCCTGTGGCATACCCTTGAAGAAACCATCTGGACAACGCAGTAATTATTCCAGTGGTTTACAGAAAACATGTGCTGTTGCAATGGTAGCTAGCTCCGAATCTCACGTCAGCCCCTCAAACCAAGTCTCTTGACGCCTATCTGAAATGCTAAACCTTTAAATCATGTGTAGTATATACAAAGGTTTTGCCAGATCCCTAAAGTGTGTGCGGCTTTGTGAGTTCCTGCAACATATCTCAGGTATTTAGGTATTTTGAGAAAGGAGTTTAGAGTTTAACATTTACTTTTTTTATTTTTTGGAGACAAAAAAAGGCTGATGAAAACTGAAAACAGCTAGATCATCCTGTGGAGGAGTACGGTGTGTCACTGTGGTAGTTGTAGTCAGGGCAAACCTTCTGGACCAGTTTATAGTCTACGCTGTAAAAGGCTATATAGATGCAGATGACTTTGAAAGGTTTTGAGCACAGCCATGACACATGGCTATGCGTATGCTCCTGATAGCACACCTTGGATGGATCATAGCCGCACAGGGCGGTCTTCTTGTTGCGGTCCGTCTTCTCATATTCAATGCGACAGTTGAATGATTTGGTGTCTTTGGTCTCCAGAGTGGACTGCTGGGCGATTTCAAACTCAACAACCTTGGAAGGTGGCACCAGGCTGACTGACACATTCCCCATCCCAGTGGAGTTGTGACGGAAGTACACGCTAAAAGTGCCATTACCGTGGTCCACGATCTTCCCCGTGATCAGCAGGTTTAGTTTGACGGTCTTGATGTTGGAGTGAAAGTCCCCCCACCCGAACATCTTTTTGAACTTGCCAGTCTTGACGATGGGTCTGCGTTTAGTTCTGGGCTGAGGACCCTGAACATCTGTCTGGTTAGATAACCAGTCCCAAAAGTCCTCCATGCTCTGTATATATGTCACTTCCCTCATGTTGCTCTTGAGCTCGGGGGAGCCCTTGGCAAACAAACGCAGGGGGTTGAGAATCCGTGGACTGGCCCCCGTGGGAGATATCTTCTGTTCATTATCATTGTCCCTCCACTCGATGAGTTCCGTGGCTCCTCCATCCACTTTCCCGCATGTGACCTTTATAGAAAGCAGAAAACAGGTAGACAGAAAAGCAATATTAAAGGAAATTAAAACATATATTTGCAATAAATTATAGCTTATTAATGTGACATAATTATTAAAGTCACTATTAAAGCATTCCTTTCTTATATAATAAAACAACATATCTTTCATAAACAACACTTCTAAGGCAAAATGTTAGAAATTTAAGAGGATCCATGCTGACATATGTGCAAATAGTTTTTTACGTAATTGCACCATATAACTGCAATAGCAGCAGCTTATGAATACGGACAAAGAAACAGCATTTCAGCACAAAGACAGGGAAAAATATCCTGTGAATGAGCATGTGGCTTCATTTAAGTTTTTTTTCTGAGAAAATGATTAAAAAAATAACTGAATAACAAGGATTATAAATTGTGCAGCGCTGCAGTGTCAGTCGTTGAGACACCTCATTGTCAGCTGCTCATCAAACTACTTACATGAGTTGCCTTCATCAGTGCTTAATAGCACAAACACCGATATTTAATATTGAAAATGCATGTATGGAACAAAAGTTTCGACATGCAGTTACATAAACCATATCTAGCAGATCATGACTAGTATCCCTCATTATCATTATTGTACGTAGTCCAAAGTATAGGATTTCCACAGTGTCCATCAGCGCTATGTTCTACACATGAAAAAGTCCCAGTGAAAACTATATTACTGTGCTATGGGGGATTTTATGAGTGTGTGTTAGCTGAGGATGGTGAAGTCTGTGCAGTACAAATTTTGATGGTGTTTCCATCTCATCATCACTAGCAACAACCAGGATGAAAGTAAATAGTCTTTAATCAAAGGTTTACTTAAATCTAATGTTTGTGTAATCTGCTTTAAATATGTTGGATACATTACAGGATACATGAGTGGGTACATTTTGATGAGATGTGGTCTCATTGTGAAGGTTTCTGAATCTTTGGTTATGGTAAATAGTTTAGACGGTGCATGTGACTCCTCTGGGCCCTTAGAGTTATGTGATAAATGTACAATGGCAAAAATACAGTTGCATTTATTCATTGTTGCATGTTCTGTGCACATTAGCAAGATTCTTAAATCTTGGATGTTGTCCGACAATGAAACAACCCTCCATGGTGATGGAAAAGTATGCCAAGTATAGTGCTAATCCAGATGCACCAATGAACTGTGATCCCTCCTCGCACCTCAAAGCCGTTTAGCTTTAGGAGCGATTCCTGGTCCACTTCAGATAAAGCTGCAATAATTCACAGCAATGAGCTTAGCTAGTTTTATTAGTAATTAGTAGTGCTCGCTCTCCCCAGGCCCTGTTATAGGGATCACTGAGAGAAGCAGATGTTGAAAGTACAGAGCAGCGGCTGTTTGAATTCTCGCTGAGATGCTGAGCACTACTCCCAGACTAATTATAATTTTGCTGTAAGCCTAACTGAAACACATGTGTACAAAGCTAACAAACTAGGTCGTCTGCCACTATTTGTTTTGTAAGAGTCACACTCTCGCAAACATTTCCAGCTGACATGTAAAAGGTCTGCATGCTTCCTATGTTGTGCAGCTGTACGTCTTATAATTGCAGCTCTTTCCTGTACTGCTTATGAACCCGACCATAGTAGCACCTCAATGCCTGAAGCAGAGGATATGCAATGTGGGATCAATGTGTGTCTCCTATGGAAAGTGAGCCTGGCCAATCCATCAGCTCTTACAATGCTTAATTAAGATGGTTGCTCCCTGTAAACATGGATGAATGAGGCAACACTGTAATAATGTCCCTCTGTGTAGTTCATCACAGCTACAGCCATTTAATCGACCAATTCCAGTGGCAGTATTCCCAGCTGATGCTGCCACTTAGTAATACCTCGCGCAAGCTCTGCTGTTAATTTGATTGGGCGTTCACAACATCACAGCAACAGCCGCTGCTGTACATAAAATCTGCGATCTCCCAACAGGAACATTCCCTCACCGCTGTGAGCAACGGAGTAACGGCACTCGTCCTCCCACTAGCTCAAACTGTTCTATCCATTACACATTGGGTGTCATGCTGCGCGGCTTCAGAGGTGAAGCTAAATTGTCTTTTGGTGTAAATCTCAGGTGAGCTTTGTCTAGGATGATTATAATGGAAATGAAAAAGAAGTTTAAGTATGATGAGCAACTGGGGAAATTGCTGTGACAACAAGCGGATCAGCACAGGGATATCTAATACTTAAACGCCCCGAGAGAGATGAAGTGCCGGGAACTTGAAAGCTCAGGCTGAGACACTGGCTTTGGTACTGTCTCCGCCGTCTTTATGCACACAACACTAATACACACAAACACACACCAATCGCACCTTGTTCATTTAGGCGGAAGTGCCGCCTCTTCAAAACAGACTGAAGGAATGTGGGTTTTTGCACAAAACGAGGCAAGGTCTGATGAAGGAGAATCTACAAAAGCTTAATTAAGATTTCTTAATCGGCACAGCCGCGCTAGAGGCATTTCAGGGCGACTTGAAACAAGACATTATTATGATAATAACTGGATACTTATGAAGCTGAAAACACCAGATTTAATTTCAGCAGTGCAAAGCAAAGGAACTATTGGCAGATATCTGTCTGTGTGGTTTGGCTTCTTCCTTTTCCTGTAAGTCACACAGAAATACACAGACATGAACCCAATACACTGCAGTAGAGATACACACTTACCACTCCACTCCATGTTACATCTGCATCATAAAAGAGTATTGTATGAAAGAGCAGAGTAAATACACAGCTTTAACACATGTAAAAGCAGTGTATTTACAGATGCTATTCAGTATCAAATGGTTTGCATATATTTTTCTCATTTAGAAAATAAAAACAATTGTATCCCTCTCATTAATCATATCATATTGGATAGACATAATATTGTGTACTGTAGTGACTGGTGATGTAATATGGTTTTATTTTTAAGGTCCTTCAATCTGGTTTAATCTTAACTGTGATTTTCATATTCATGTAATTTTCAGAAGCTCTGTAGATTATGACGTTTAAATGAATAATCATAAATATTAATGTATGGATGAAACTGCATATTTTATTCTACTGAGGGAGTGTTTTCCATATTAAATTACACTGATACAGTCTGAAATTAAATCAAGAAAAAGAAACCAAATATTGGATTATTCAAAATTCTACAATTGTATCCATAGTTAGTCAGCCCATTAGGAGAAAATATTTAATAGGTCCATTCATCTATGGGTCAAAAATAGAGCAGTCTCACCATAAATTACAAGTTTGCACCTACATCATGAAAAACAGAAGCAGGTTAAACTTTGCACAGGAAAACACAGGCATGTACTGCTTTTTTGAAGCCTTGAAAATGTATTAACTTTACAGTTTTTTGCAGATTTGAGACAGTTTTAAATACCGTAAGAAGTAAGAATGTTATACTTCTAAACGCAGAAGTACGTATATATAATTAAATTGCAGTTTAGAAAGTGTAGTTACTTTACCATTTTTGAGCCTGCAATATGAAACTCTTGCATGTGGACCATCAGAGCTAACACACAACCTTGAGTGAGACTGTGGTGACAGCTTAACAAGGAAAAAAAACACCTTGATCAATATATAAAATAAATGGATATGCAAAATATTTGATATTAAGTGCTCTGTCAATAAGATTTAACGTAGCACAGTTATCCTTATGTGTGTTAGAAATAACAGAAAACCAAAGGATGAAAATAGAAAAAATTGTCTCAATGTAATTTAAAAGCATGACATTTTTCCCCTTCAAAGTATAGTTTACAACAATAAAAAGTTCCATTCAGCATATGTTTACATACCATATCAACAGAGGTTAGTAAAATCCATGTCAAAAGTAATCATTTTTGGTTTGCATTTATGCCAAAAGTTATGAAAAGCTGTAGTCCAGCCATCGTCTGGCTGGCTGCTTTACATTGTAGGGTTGTATGGGGACTTCCGTTTAGTTTCCAGTTCATGAGAAGGCTAAAACGAGCTGTCAGATAACATGTTTACACTTCAACCCGTGACCAATTTACATTCACTAACTAACCTTAAATACACCTCTTTAGAATACGAAGGAAAACCAGCGCACATATGAGAGAAACACAGGTCACTTAAACTATCTAAACCTTATCTGATATCATGAATTTACAAATGTCACCATAAAAGGCAGATAAACTTCATCCTGAAAAATATCTATAAAGAACCATCAAAGACAGGTTCTCCCTTGTTGTATCTCAGGAGGAAAAATAGGTGTTGTTTATCCTCGGTTCAGTGTTGGGTGAGTTGCATATGCATCTCTAGCCTTTCATCTTACTTCATAAGTAGTTATTGAACTGGGTCTATTTGTCACATTATTTCATGGGAATCAGAAGTGCATTCTCAGCTGAATAAAACTCATTGTTAGTGCATCTTGGTTGTTGGATTAACTGCAAAATAATATCACTGCAGAAAGACTTCTTTGTCTTTTAAGATCTTTTCACCATTTGCACTTAATGTTGCAGGCTTTGAAGTGAACATTTCTATAAAATATACATAATAAAAATGTTTTGGTTGTATGCTTTTGCTACAATTTCTGCTCCATAAGGCTTTTTCTTGTTAACAGATCAATACATGCAGCATGTGCAAAATTTGCTTAAATGATAAATACCATTTCAAGTATTTGTACCAATCAATATAATCCAAAGATGTTGGAAAAACTGAAATACCATCGCAGGTCTGAGCAGCAGCAAGCCACACAGTGAGTCAGGATGAATCAGTCTGGACATTCATCTGTAATGAGCATTATGGAGCTGGCTGCCTGCTTGTCCCGTGGGTAGACATATCTTTTAGAGGCCTGACATAAAGGTAATTGCCACAGTGACCAGAAGTAGCCTCTAGAAAGTTATTAAGAAGCCAGTGACATCTGGCCTCTGGATCATCTGAAGAGATGCCGTTAAAATGTATTTGCAATGAGAAGCTGGCGACATTGTGCTTGCCTGTGATGGGTCCTGAGCCGCGGGCAATGCTGCTGCAGTGTTGTTCTGATGGCAACCATGGAAAGCTCTCTCAACCTGGCACTGTTAATACTGTCATCCCCACTCGGTACCTAAGAACCTGTTTTTCTTTTTTTTTTCTTCTTCTTTACTTTGGAAATGAAAATGCTGCCTTTGCAACATCTTCATTTTCATGTTTCAGGGAGGTAGAAATAACCTCTCTGAGTTTTTCATAGTGGATCCCCCCACCACCACATAAGGCTGAGATATGCGTCTGGGGAAAATTGGTTTCAGGCATCTTTCTCACAATAAACAAAATGGGCAATTAACCCGCTCATCAGTGCAAGCAGAGCACTTCCAATGATGCACCCCGCTGTTCTTCATGGATTTATCTGTGCAAATTGACCTCACTTTAGTGGTGCAATTCATTTCTCTGCTAATTTTCTGTGTCTGAAGCTTCATTAACTTGATGCGTCTCTGCGTACTAAAAAATCTGGACACCCCACCAAAATGACACCGCCTTCGCGGCTGCCTTTAGTAACACTTTCCCCGGCGCCACTGAAACACGACACCTGTCAGCAGCTCGATCGGTGCTGTTAGCATTACGCCGCAAATTGACTGCAGTGCCTTTTCTCTCACGCATCCAACATGACAAACGGCTCAGGTGACATTAAAACTGTTTTCAGCCTGCTATCCTCCTGCCCAAAGACCTTCCCTGGCCATCTCCCTCCTGATGTTACAGGGCATATCATTTGTAATGATTCACATCCAGAGCTGGTTCCAGGGGAAGAAGCCCTGGAGGTGCTCTGGCAGCCCACAGCAGAGTCTACATCCTGCTGAAGAATAGATTGTTGCTCTGATCGCTGGAACAGCCTCACGCTCTAGAGCCATCACTTTTAATCAGAGGCCGTCCGGGGAAAAACATGGCAGGTGATTCAGCACTGTGGTGGATCGCAATGGCAAATCCACACCGGGGGGCACCTTACCAATCACATAAGGCCACAGCTAGTGTGTGTGTGTGTGTGTGTGTGTGTGTGTGCAGTGCACACCCCCATATAGTCCTTTAGGTCATTATCGCCTGACCTCTGTGAGAATGAGACAGCCCCTCATGTTATAACACTCCTCCTTAACATGTTATAAATTCTACTTAGATAATAGTGACAATGTCTATCAAGTATGTACAATTGTTTGTAAAACAAAATTTCAAGACCCCATAAAAGTCTCATGTTTCCACATTTTTCTCATCAGGCCAACTGATTAACTGTTTAGCACTTGATGACATTGAACATAATATGTGACATAAATATTATGTGATCAAGATACCGGGGTGGTAGAATGGAGGTGAATCCATAGGAAGTAACTAAAAAAAGAAGTAAAACCTAGATGACTTATTAAAAAGACAAGCTGTTAAACTTTGCTCAACTCTGGTGTACAAGCACAGTGAATAATAATTGTGCAAATGGGATTTCTTGCTGCATGTTAAATACGCATTAAAAACTGTGACCAAAGCAATTTAATTCTAAGATTAAAAAGAAGAAAAAAGCATGCATGTGACTGCACAGATTATAAAAGTAGAGGCATTCAGGCGCATAAAAACTATTTTGAGATATTGGAAATGTTAGAAAGCAAGCCTGACAATGTGTCCTTAATAAGCATTATGAAGCTGGCTTTCTAAAAAAAAAGAAAAACATTTCACAAATGCTTTTTCTTGTGACTTATTACTCAAGATGTTCCCACGCTGCTTCAATAATGTTGAGGTTCAGGGTGGGATTTATCTCTCAATAAGACCTGTTGCCACTGATTTGCAGTCCAGTTCTCCTGTCATTTGGCATTGCTCAGCTTTTTCTCCCTGTTTCCCCTCTGTCACAATTTTTTCTTGAGAGCCACCCTTGCGTGGAGACCATTTCTGATTAGGCTTTAGTGAAGAATAGATAGATCAACTGAAGGTCCAGAGTTGTGAATTAGGCATTGCTTTAAACTCTGTTTGCAGGGCATCAGCTACAATTAAATTATTCTTTTTTGTAACTATGCATAAATGCAATGTCCCTGGCAAATAAATAAATAAATAAATAAGAAATAAAAATCTCTCAAGTCTTGCATGAGGTCAGACACTGTTAATCTGCTGAAGATGATTTTGTCCTTCCTTTGTTAAGTTGCCTTAATTTTCTATGGACACACTGCGCATCATACTGAGAGGGTACAAGTTTTTGGCAAATGGTTCTTCAGGAATTACCATGGTTAAAAAAAATATTTACGTTTTTTTCTGTATCATTCCACGGTTTTTTTTTTTATATATTGAGAAATATATTGAGAAATGGCAATAATATTACAGAACTAGACAGCAAATTGACATGTCAAATGTAAAATAACATAAAAAAGCATGTAACTGTGAAAATACATCCAAAGTATAAACTGTATTCTTATTATGGAACTTTACTGTAATTTTAAGCTTTGTTTTTTCATATTATTTTACAGCATTTTTTATGGCACATAGTCTGCCAGAATATAACTTTGTTTTTAATTTGCATGTACTCTTTATGTATTTAGTACCTATATTTAATCTTAAAAATTTTCCTTGATGCAACAGTAGGTTTTTTTTCTATATTGGAATGATTCATAAATCACTGTTACGTGGCTCAACAAACAAACAAATCCCTCCTAAAATAGCCAGGTTCTGGACTGAAAATGAACAAAAAGCAGAAAAACATTGAAAGACTCAGGAAGTCTGAAGGACTGTTGTTCAAAACTCCTTTAAATGATTACATAAATGTCTGGCTCCTTGGCAGCTAAATATATTGGAAAGCTTGTAAAGATACAGACTATTTGTTTGCAAGTTGTGTTAAATCCCACCACACATACAGCACAACAAAAATGTATTCTAGAGAGGTTGTTTGTCAACACATGTTGATGTAAGATGCTACCTGACAGCTCATGATGTCATTCGGGGCTGCTTTGGGATTAGCATATATAATAGGATGGAACTTAACCCTCCTTTGGCGAACATAAATCATGATATGAGCCATTAGTCATGTTTACAGTGTCAGTGTTGCTCTGCTCTGGTTCAATTACACAGTCCTGTCATTTCCTCTGCGTCTGACCAGTGTGATGAAAACAATGCCTCACCTCATCTCATTTGCTCATTGATCGACTTCTATGGTTACTGGCTTCAGTGTTCGCACTGAGGCCCTCTGTGTCATTAAAGAACACCTCCCTAAAAGTAGCGACACCCTAAACGGAACAAATTATACACAATTTCTTCTGTTGCCATCTCAGAATCAAACATACTTCAGTGTTTAATAATTACATAAAAACACGTATACTAATTAGTCCAGACCTTTGCTTGGATTCACATGAGAGTTTTGTTAAAGAATTTCTTCCAAGAGTCCTACAGGTGCATTTGTTACATAATGTAAGTGTATGAATCCCTGGCTGTCTAATGTATAGTGTGCTGTTTGTTGTTTGTGCTTTTTATTACAAAGAAGATAAGGATGAATTCATTTCTTTTCTATCAAAGAATTTGTCAAATCTATTAAGAGAATTTCCATTTGTGAAACGATCCAAAACAAATCAGTCAAATGCAAAAATTGCCGTTTCGCATGACAACCAATCCATCCCCTTGTAAACCAACATGCAGCCGTCTTCACTGGAAGCAGACTGATGCAGCAAACCCACAATCAAGAACTCAGGTTCAAGTAAGGTCATGAAAAGTTTTGGAGGCTCACAGAAAAATTTTACTGTTGAATATCTGTTGAAACCCATTAAATTTTCCAAATTTTGAAACTGCAGTGAAATTTCCTACTTTAAGTCCATGAAAAATACCAGTATGCAAATTTTTTGGACCAGGATTACTGTTGTTTTCCCCCGCAAGCAGAACTCGTCGCATGGGCGCTGCGCTCACCATCTTTTTAACACCACAACAAACGGCTATTCAACTCGAGCGAATGAGACAAGTGATGAGAAGAAAACAGCATTGGAGTGAGAGGAGGCGGGGCTGTATGGGCACTGCAGTGTGTGACTCAGAAAGAAGAGAGGACAAGAAAACACAGCTGATATCAGTGTATCTATACCATGGGAAAATGACCATTGAAACTGTGTTTAGATAAAAAAAAAACACAATTACTGATCAGTAAGTTATTTGCATAAGAATGATAAAGTAGGTACACTTTTGGTTTGTAGGGAAATATCTTTGAACCAAGTGCGACCAAATATATTCTAGTTTTGTAGTTAGGTTTATGCAGTAATGATGATTGTTGGTATTTCATCATTTATTGTATCGGTGGATTGCTATTACATAAACATGAACATCAAAGCTACATTTCAATGCTGGAGTCACTACATTATGTATAGTGTGCTATTTCACTACATGTAATTTTCATTTATCTGTCACATGGTTTTACAGCCCTGTATCTTAATCTACTGAGTAACTTACAACTACTGGATAAAATTGAGGGGGAAAAAAAATTCTAGCAAATTCTAACCCTTTAACAGCCTGCTTTATAGTGTGGCAGAACAGATGTAATGCCAACAATAAGTGTTTTTTTAATTTTTATTTTTATCTCATTACAGTTTCAAATTGTGACCATTTCACTATTGTTACTATATTAACTGCATCTCAACCATTTCTTAAAAAAACATTGATTGAGTTAAATGAATACATTTAATTACTCAATCATAGTTGTTTTTAGCCTTTTAAGA
>JBBBVU010000013.1:22176991-22190325 GCA_037177055.1 Atherinosoma microstoma
GATTGAGTTAAATGAATACATTTAATTACTCAATCATTTTTAGCCCTTTAAGAAACCTACAAAATCAATTCAATGGTTGCGCAAAACCATACGATGAGCCCCATGTTTAAATTAAGGCTTGATTTACCAAGACTAATAACTCAAGACTAAATACTACATTTTAAAAAAAGGAAAGAAAAAATACATTTTTGACATTGAAATGCTGATCCAAATCATCCCCATGCATGAAAGCATATGAAAATAATGGTCATACTTAAAGATATCTTTTTTTCTATCTATTTGTGAATTAACTGCACGACGCCTCCGGGTGAAAACGAGACTTTAGTGAGCACGGCTCAGTGTGGGAGATTTAAATGCAGCGATGCTGTCAGGTGTTTGGAAAGTGTTAACAAAGATCCCACCAGGAGAGAAGAGAGAGTGAGCAGGAGCCTCTGGGACGAGCGCCTCCAGGTAATCTGGATACTTGTGTTATCTCTGCACCTGCCACATACGACAGCAGCAAAGCCCTGCACACTTCACTTTTAGGCAGGCGTTACCTTTCAACACATCATCACTTTCATAATCCCCTTACATGGTCAAAGCACCAACTCCTGTGCAGACTCCTGACACCTGCCACACACCTCCGGATTTCTGATAGCAGGGATTGGGATGGATAATACCACAAAGCACACAGGATTTGGTGTAATTATCTTTCTCTTGACCAGTTTTAACATCTCACAATGATGGTGAACGTGCTTGCAGAATTCTTCAGCTAATACAACAAGAGACATGGCATGTCTTTCTTACATTTCCATTGTAGGGATTTGGTTTTGTTTTTTTGTTTGTTTGTTGTTTTTTTTTTTGCTTTCATCTTTGGAAGACATCTAAATGCTTCTCTCTCTCAGCTATTTTGTATAGGTGTGTGTGTGTGTGACAGCTACCATTTAGCAATACTTCTTTTCAAATCTGTGCTGGAAATGATAAGAAAAGAAAAAAAAAGAAAAAAATTGTTTTGCTTCATTTGTTCAAACATACATCCACTAAATTTGACAGAGCAAATGTTTCCATTCTCAAAGCTGATTGCGCCGCGGCTGATTTCACAGAAACCAGCTCCCTTTGAAGAAGAAACAAGAGCTGGCAAGACGTCGCTTCCTTTTTCTCCGACTAGCTCTGAAGACAGGTACATCACAAGAAATATACAAAGACAGAGGGGAGCTGACAGCGCTTTGTTAGGGCTGAAAATGACAAGCTGAAAAGAAAAGGGCCTCAAAGCTCGCAGGCAGGAGGAAATGCAAAAGTGAGAAGAATCATAGAGGAGATTTATTGTACTTATTCTGAAGCTGTCACCACTTCCCTTTTACAGGAAAGCCACGCAGTTTTAATTAAAGAGGTCAATCATTTTCCTGAGCTCTGACACGTGGTGTTATTGCCTTCTCCGGGAGCTAACCAGGTGATAATTAATAACTTTGGTGTTTCAGAGTTTAAAAAGCAGAAACTTTTTTTATGTGTATGATTATAGTTTGGTAGTTCAGACAAATAACAGTTAACTGAATAAGAAATGAAAAAGGTGGCTCCGATTCTTTCCTCTTCGGCTCATCTAGGTGTATACTATGTCAGTGCTACATTTCATTTTATTGCAGCAAAGCAGGAGAAAGCAATGCACTCAACAGTCTATTAAACAGTAACGCTGTGCATCGGAGGACGCTGGTTATCTCTGATATTGCAGAGCGGTAATGATGGTGCTATAAGGTAGCTGAGCCTCTAGATCTACCACCGCCTCGGGCCGCACGACAGCCATAAAAATTCATAGCTGTGGCCCAAGATCGGGAAACTCAACAACATATTTAACATAATGTTTCCTGCACCAGCACCACTTCATCCTGAACAGTTCACATCACGAGAGCAGCAATCGGAAAAGTAATCATGCTGTTAATAACTGCTTGACTTAAGTCTTTAATGGACCATCCAGCTTCCACATTAGGGTTTTTGTCAACACAAAGGGCATCTCTGCCATAGCAATCAATCATTTGGAGCTCCTGTCTCTTCATTTCAAGACCTTTATCATGGATTTATTGCCCATACACACAGTTATGACTGACGGTTGGAGAAGGGATAGCTTGGAGGGCTCAGTACAGTCAGAACAACCTGTAGTGGCTACAGGCTGCATTTGAGGGATTTCACCTGCAGAAACAACAACCTTTCCTTCAGAGGTCTGAGACAGCATACAGTCTGAGGACCACAAATGCCACAGACAGTATTGTTTATGAGGGATTATCTAGTCAAGCCTTGTGCTGGAAAGATTGTGACCCCAATATGAGCACAGATACACATCAGCACCATATAAGCTCCAAAAATGATTCCTGGAAGGCAGCGCATGCATACATGCCCCCTTCCCTTCGTAAAACCATGTTTTAATCACTTCCACAGAAATTTTCACTGGCCTGTCTGCCATTTTCTCTCATATTTTCTCTCTCCACCCAATTCCTCTGGTGGCTTTTTGAAGACTTAAGTTCTACTTTTTTTTTCTCCTCTTCTCTTTTCTTACAAGGCAAATCCTGGGAGAGGTTGATGTGAAGACCAGGCAGAGCAGGGATGTGAAGAATATAAACACAATTTTTTTTATTGTCCAGAGGGAAAGGGGTGTGCGTGTGTGTGTGTGTGAAGAGGGGTTGGGCGGTGGGGTCTGTAAAAGAGACGAGGACCTTATCACAGCCCAGCAGCTCTGTAATTCGCCGCCATGATAAAGTGGCAGCGCGGAAAACCTTACAAGGCTGGCACAATCCAAAGACGGATTAGGTTTTTCTGACATAAGCTTCCTGAAAAACTAATCAATCAGCCCATGCAGTATTATCAGGAGCGTGAGATTAAAGAGCTGCTCCTAATCCCCCAACTGTACATTTTATTACACTTCCCAGTGTTAGTTGCCTTTAAATATACAATAAATAAATAATAAAACCAAACCTAATTGAGCATGGGGAAGGGGAAAAGGGCTAAAGAGTCCTTAGAGAGGGAATTTGTGTAGAATTTGTGTTTTGTTATGAAGATGGGGATAAAACTGTTGTCCTTGCCAGAACCCTTTCTGACTTTGAATGGAGCTTCTGCCACTGCCAAGAAAAAAACATTAGTGGGGGAAAAAAATCTTAACGCAGTTTTTAGTGGCAAAAAATTAAATGCAATTATTTTCTCACTTTTTCCTCTTATGTTATTTTTGCCCATCGCTGGCTGTACAGATTGACGATTGTAAAAACTATGTGCATATATATATATATATATATATATATATATATATACATATAAATTTGAAAATTAATGCCAAATCCTTTGAGAAATTACTTGTAATCCTTTAAATCACTGCACATCAAACTTGCACGGATGAACTTCGAGTTTGGCATGATCCCCAGAACAAAACACACTTTGCCATCTTCTACAAGCTCAGCTTAGTCTCACACTGCGACACACCCTCCTATTAGGACACTTGCTCCTTCTCTGCTCGGTCCAACCCTGGGGAGGGCAGTAGGAGTATGTGTATTGGGTGGTTGGGGGGGGTGCATTTCTAGTGCCATGCATTCAACACCACCCATGATCCTTTCAGCATGGGCCACATTGATGCTTTGTCATCGCATAATATTACCAAAGACTCTTAGGCCAGCAAAGACGTAATAGTCTTTGTCAAACATCTTCTCAAACTTAATCCCGAGCAGAGATGAAAACCCCCCACTTTCCCCTGCATGCAATCTGAAGAGTAAAGACTCGGGACAGGAAAGGCAAAGGGGAGATGGCAGAGAGCAGGGCGGTCAAATATGTTTCGTCTTCATCTACATTGTTCTGCTGTCATTGCACAGAGGATAACTGCAGCAGATGTCATGGGGTAGAATGGATTCTCCCAGGATGGCTTTGACCCTCTTATTGTCCCTAGGGTTTGGCACAGATGCTGGAGCTGGGGTTACATTTTCACCACTTGATTTTGGAAGAAAGCATTTGTTTTATTTATTTATTTATTTATTTTTTAGCTTAAAATTATATGCTTAAGTGGGAAGACGAAGAGAGATGTGTTTATATCTGAATTTATGATTTGTCCTGTACAAAATCTGAATTTTTTTTATCAAATTTGATCTCCCGTTGGCTCCAACTTTGCCCAATTCCATCCATGGTCATCTTCTGAGTGTCTTAAACTACAGAAATAAAAGGGAAAAACAGAGGGGTTTTGTTTCTCTCATTTTATGCTTTCAAGGAATATCAGTTGGATATATTTTTGTATTTTTTTTTAAGCCGATGAATGTGGGATAATATTGATAAAGGCTGATATGTCCCCCAGTCAGACAGTGGGGAGGGGTGGGGTGCTGGGAGGGAAGCCACTGAGGCATATAAAGAGAGCCTCTCCAGGGAGGCAGCCTGCCTCTTTCTCTCAGGAGGCAAAGCTCCCAACAGACACAACGCTGATTACAACAGAGCAGACAGCACTTTGCTGCTGCAGCTGCACAGTTCAAGGCTATCTTTAAAGAAGCCCTCTTTGAGGATCGAGCGCAGATGTGAAAAACTTCTTCAATCGCTGTGGCATTTTTCAAGTTCAAGTCTGATCATGAAAAGGGATAATCACGATAAAACCCACATTGTATCAAAAAAAAAGAAAAGAAAAGAAAAGAAAAACTGAGGGACAACATCAGCAGATGTTGATCAAAGAGGACAAAGACCTTTAAATTTCCCCAAAGACCACAATCTTTCTTTAAAACGCTTACTGCAATAGAAACAAAATTAAACCAGAGGAAGATTATGTCCAGAAGCTTAACACAATCACTTTCTAGCACGGATAAAATAATTCTCTTCATATTTGCAGGGACATGGTCATTGATCATTGTAAAACTTACACAATAAATCTGCAGGTTCTGCAATTTTCATCTATTGTTCTAATGTCTCTTTGGAGAAAAAAAAAAAAGTTCTGGCCTAATTTTTGTTGGAGCAAATATATTAAACAGATGTTAACGGTTCAACACAGAGGTCAAACCTTGTTCTTGCCCCGAAGCAAAATGAATTATACTAGTCCCCATGCACCAGTGTGCACCTGATTCTGTTGAAGAAATAAAGATTGTCATTTTTGGTTGGGCCATAAGCGAGAGAAGCAGAAAACTGAGGCCATAGTGTGAATTTTATATAAAATGTGAAATTGTATGAACTCAGGACTAAGTTAAAAGTAAATATTGCATTGATTTTATTTGCTCAACCACATTAGCTCAATGTTTTCTTTGAGAAGTTTGCAGTGATATTAAGTCTGAACTGTAATATCCTTTTAAATAACTTCTAATGTGTTAATTTCCTGAGCTAGATAGTTAAATACCCTAAAGCTGATGGCATTTAATTGCAAATTATAGCCTATAATGCATATTAATTGATCTGAAATTATTTGTTTTTCTAAAATGTACTGTAATGGCTGCAGAAAGGTTTAAATACTATCATTGGGAAGGTTTTAAAAAATGTTGAATTTTAGGAGATTTAAAAAAAACTCAGAATGATAATTTTTAAAAATCTCATTCAACTGTGTAATATAAAAACACAGCCTCTGTAAGAATGAATGATAAGTTAGTTGATAAGATAATAAAAAGATTTGTGTGATGCAGAGCTGCAATAAACGACACATTAACAACATGATATGTCATAAACTGTAAGTTACAAAAGAATCTACATATACACGCACACACAAACACACACTCGCATTCAGTCATCTCATGCCTCACCTGGTGCAGGAGGATAAACAGCAAGAATGTTTGCAGGGCACTCATCTTCCAGGACTTTGTTGGCTTATTCAAGATGAGCGGCGGTTAAATCCTCTCTGGGAGACTTGGAGAGGTGAAGACGCGCATGCCGCTCAAACATCGCTGTGATCACCTGCAAAAAAGTGGAAACATTAAGCCAGTAAAACAACTTCAAACCCTTTTATATTATTTTTTTAAAACCCAAAGATGTAGCGTTTGATTCTTATTGTGGTGAGGAAATATTGAACTTTTTTTCTTACTGTTTTGCAAAGATAATACCTCACGCTCGAATCATCCTCAATCCACTTTTTCTGCAAAGAGTTTCTAAAATCCTCTCAAATTGCCTCTTTCTCTCGGGATGTTGGCGGAATTTCCTCTGAGCAGCAGGGACTCTACAAAGGGATGAATCGTCTGAAATCAGTCGGTTCAAACAGCACTCCTCTAAGTTTAAAATCCAGCCAAACCGAAATAAACTATGATTTTCTTCGATTCAATCCGGAACGATATTAGCTTTGAGTTGTTGCCTGTATCCCAGAGGCAGGACTGCAGTCAGACAGGCAGCAGTCCGCTCGCTGAGTGCGCTCTTCAGCTCTGTTTGATTTCAGTGCGCAAAATCCTTCGCTGCGCGCCTGGAGACTCCAAGATTGGCGCGCATCCGTTCAGAGAGTCAGAACCTAAACATCTATCCCGAAGTCTCACTCTACCCATTTAAGAGATAACCAAGAGGCTTGATGTCACTGGGTTCTATTCAACAACACGTCCAAGTTTTTAACCCCTTACACGTAGTGGTGGGCAATCTCACGCAAATAAGCGTTTTGCTCATTTGGAGAAGGCAGAAATGTCTTCGTTAAGTCTGAGAACACGAGAGTAAATACAAGCAGTGCTTCTGTGGTCCTTATGAGATGTCTTTTAGGTCTGCATCAGAACTTTGACACTTTTTGTCTATGTAATAGCTTGGCTATTTCCAGCTTGCAAACCCATCCGTGTAGACAGGACTGCTGAAACCATGGGCTTACTAACACAAACAGGATGGGGGAGTGTTTCTTCATTCATTTGGTAAGTGGCTGATTGACCAGATTTGACCACGCAGGAACCCTCAGCAAAAGGTCAAACTGTGTGCTTCTTGCAGTCTGCTCATGGCTGTGTAAGGGCGATAGGGTTTGTTATGTTTTTTGGTACGGAGACTGAAATCAAGAGTTCCATGTGGCATCTGCGCCACCCTGTGGTTACAGCCAAGAAATTCACTTTATGCAAAAAAAAAAAAAAAACCTTTACAGAGGCAGAAAGTTTGCATCGTTGAGACCAAACACTTAGCGTCATACTTAAAGCTGCAATTCGTTTTAATCCACCTGCTGTTTGAAACGGATTTCTTTGTGTGTAAACAGCAATATATCTGACATTTGGCAAACATTTGTGTAAAGGTCAAACATAAAGAGCAGTTAAGGACTTAAAATGTTTAACAATGAGGCTGTTTTAACTTGCTCTTAGCACATCTCCTTACCATTTCCATGATCACAACTTATTTGGATGCTGCTTTTGAGCAATTGTGGTATTTTCCATCTTATTCTGTATGTGGATATAGTCACACCCAAATAAAATTTTTACAGCGCCATTACGTTTTCAATCTGCATTAGTCGGGATTACTTTAACTTTTTAGCACCAAATTGACTGTGGTGCAAAGCTTCATCAATAAAGTCTTTGTCACTCTTTCCTTAACCATCTTTTTGGCATTGCTATTGATTTTATCAAAATAACCACACACATGATTTGTGTAGTAATATTCTTGTATGTATAAGCATGTAAAACTGGGAAAATTTTTTATCCCTGACATACATGATAGTGATCATTTATAGAGACCAAAAGGGTATTTCAATCATTACAGTTCATTTTAAACCCTAAATTTCATTATATGACAGTTTGTACTTCTGTTGGACCCACTGATGGAAGATGAATGTTAAAACCCAATCTCTATTACAAGTTAAAGTTCTCTAAAGTGTTTGCAGCAAATTGTAGCTCATATATAAAAACTATTATTTTAGCCCCTCTTATTCCACATGGCATAGATTAGTTGGACTGAAGCATCATTCTTTATGCAGTGTGCAAGAGTTGGAGCTGGTTTCTTAATTTCATATACAGTTTCATATACAAAGTTGACATGATGACCTGAGAGATGACGAAATGATTCACAGAAAAAGAAATTGTATTACAGAATAACTTTTTTGGCTTTTTTCATGTTCTTTTCTTATTTTTGTTAAAAATTACATAATAAGTATTTGTAAAAATTGTGGCATGATGACGGTTTGGGAAAGGGCATCTAAAATACACAGGGACAGAGCAAGTACTGAGCCAAAATAAAGTAAAAGTAAAAATACAAAACACACACACACACACACACACACATATATATATATATATATATATACATATATACATATATATATATTTTCTCACACTTAATAAAGAGTAGTCTGACAGCTTTCCAGCGTCATCAGGATAGCATGAATGATGTGAGACACATAGTCTCTAAGTATTGTTAGCTTAGCGTAGCATTCTTCTGTCTCCCACTACCTGCATCAGATACAGGTGGTATCACAGGACAGAGCTGGCCTTCCTACTCAGTTTGCAGAGTTTCTTCCTCTTCCCGACAGATGACCACAACCTGAGACTCCCCTTAAACTAGATCCTTCTGTGTCCAGTCCAACATAGAGCTAGCCTACTGTTCAGATGAAGACCCAGATAAGAGCTCACTTCTGTCCATCACCTGAATGTTCCAGGTAGGGAATGCCTCTGTCTTTGTAAAGCCACCACGTTCTTTTTGTTTAGGAGCCAGAAAGGTTGGATTCTCAACATTTTGTGTGCGAAAAAAGCCTGTTACATCATTTATTGTGTAACAACTTCATAATTTTTAGGAAACTTAAAGCTGTCAAATAAATGTAGTGGAGCAGAAAGTGTATACTCCCTCTCTGTAATGGAGGAGAGATACAGTTACATGAAATTCAAATATTTTAAGTTAAGTGCAAGTACCTCAAAAATTTAATTACGTAACTGAGTAAATTTACTTTGTTACTTTACACCACTGATTGGTCCCCACTGATGCTGGAAACCTGATAAGCAGACCAAAGTGCGATACAATTTCTTTACTGATTTGATAACACCCCAATATAAAAGTCCATCCATGAGAGGCACACCCACAATTAATCTACTTAGCAAAGCAGTTTGACAAAGAAAGAGCCAGAGTTCACAAAACTTGCTTTGGACACAATTTGTCTTGTCACCTAAGCACAGATATGAAAAGTAACTGTGAACTGAAACCATTATCCATCAATCTGTTCTTCACAGTTGGAATGAGCATTACATAGTGTTGTATGCAAGCACACATATCTGTTCCACTGTTCTGAACTCTGTACACATATCAATCAGGCTGCCACTGACCTTTCACCTAAACTGGATTTCAGCCAGCAGCTTTCAACACTATCAAATAGTTGTTTAGTAACTTGATAAGACTGTCACTTGATTATCAACTTTGATTAATTGGCTAACAAAAGTGCAAACACACTGTTATCAGTTCAAGTGTAAGATAAATTTGAGGTTTACAAGACAATAATTCGAAAAATACATCTGACATTAGACTGTTGAATAAAGAAAATTCCTTTTTGTTCCATGCCACAAGCTTAATTTTGATAGACACAGATAAATATAATGCAGCACTGTGCTGTGATTAATCAAAAACAAGAGGACTTAAGATGAATGAAGCCAGAGAGTAGCAGAAAAAATGTTCTTGGAAGGTGTTGTAAGGCTATAGCACCACCATGTGGTTAAATGGCAGAATCACCTCATATTTTCAAAAGAATCATCATGACAGTGCAAGTGTTTTATAATAAGCCTGTTTAGTTTATTCAGCTGGTTGATGTCATTGGAGGTTATGTTTTGGCTTCAAATGATTATCAGTATTTGAGAAATATTCTCCATCTTCAATATCCTCAACAATATGGGTTGCATTTCACATATAATCTGTACTGGTGCAAGCCCTATTAGAATCATGGAAACTGTCTGGCACATTAGGTTTGTATAACTTAAGTTCAACAGCAGCACCAAACCAGTTCATTCTGTGGTTGTATGTGTGCATTGGTTAGAACTATATTACATTTTTTATGTACAAGGGTTATTATTATTAATGGGTTCAACTTAACAGACTCTTTGAACAATTTTAAACAGCACAAGTCTGGACATGAGACCCCAATGTTGACCTACAGACGATCTACTGACACAAAACCACAATTTATGCAGATCCAACTTGTGGTTGTTTTATGGCTTTAAATACTAACTTTGCAGCAGGTTTTACTCATGAAAACTTTGTTATGTCTTATTTGTTTGTCTCATTTTAATCATTATCTCTCCAAGTGAATATTTTCCATATTTTCACCCCATTTTCCTCTTTTTGTGTCACATTTTGTATTATTTTTAAAGTGTAAGACTTAAGATTCTTTATTGTAACTGGATAACAGCAGTCATTCATTGGCAGCATCACCGATAACAAAATAAGTAGCATTTTGGTCATTTTGTGTCTCATTTTGCATCAAATCTGCCTCATTTTGGTTGTTTTACATGCCTGCCCAGTAGGCCAGTTCACTATTTTGCCCATGTGTGGATCATTAGATCGCAACACAACATGTGACAGTGCTGAGCCATGTGTGTCAACAGTGCCTCTCTCTCTGTGCTGGCTTATCATTACCGAATCACTCCTGCCTCATGCTGGATAAACTGTTGTGATTAGCTCAACCCAGGAAACATGAGTTAGAACAAAAAGCTGGGTCAGGATCATCGAGTCTGAGCAAATTAGAAATGAATTCATCTACTACTTAAGTTGGTATATAATATCTTAACAGAAATTAATCTAGAATTAATTTATTTAGTTAATATCTAATGTAAACTACCATCATGTGGGTCACGGGGGGGCTGGAGCGTCATCCTGGACAGGTCACCAGTCAGAATATATGGATAGAACCCATGCATTCATGCAGAGAACATGCAAACTTCACACAGAAAGACCCCAGTCAAGATCCAAATCAGGAACCTTCTCGGTGCTTTTTGAAAATGTATTTAATTTTCTTGTATTATGTCTGATATCCATCTTTGTGTTGCAATGCTTCATTGAAATAGCTGAAATCCAGTGAAAGATTGCTGGTCCCTGATATTAGTGTTCAGAGTCAGGGTTAAAGTCCCGACAGTTTACACCCAACAGGATATTAGTGACATTTACAAAAGGACTCATACTGTTTCTAAGGATTGGGTAACAGTGTGTTTCTATTGTACAGATGGTGTTGTCGTCTGAATAATTTTCTTTAAAAGATTGATTAGAATAGTTGTGCACATAGTAAGATTTGTGTACTCCACCTTTCTTTCTTCTGCTCCAACTCAAGTATGTCAGTTTCAATGGTCTCTAAAGGGGATGGGTGGGTGATGACATTCCTTTAGAGTCCTGCCTCTCTTTCAGCTTTGAAACGTCTGCTTACAACCGCTATCTCCTGCTGAATAAGCAAATGTTGAATGACTTTTTTTTATTTCTTTTATGGTAGAATTGTAGCTATCAAACAGTTACATTATTGCTCTGTCTGTCTGACAGCGGGAGAGGAGCTGTGATTATTTCATGCACATCGTAGAACTGTTCTTAATTGCTTAAACATTCTAGTTGCTTTGTTAACCTAAATGCTTTTCTACACAGCCAACAGGTTAGCTGTTGCACAACTAAAACAATTAAGTCATTGAAGGAAAAAAAAACTCATACTTATAATAAGTCTGTACTGTTCTTATCTTTTCTTTGGCATTGCTCCTGTGATGCTAGCAGTGGAGTAATAACTGAAAGGAGTTGGAGTCACTTCAGGCTGGCCTTTTTACATCATGGGCAGAAAGTAAATGCAGTAAACCATAGCTAATTCTGGGGAATGAGAATTTGGTTTTGTTGTTTAAAGCTTAATTTCCTCACTTTCTAATGTTCTTCAGAAACATACCTCTTATCTGTTATTATTAGAATAAGTTTTTGACATTTTCAAAACCAGTTTGACAGTTACTCAATGCAATCTGTTCCTCTGGGTGATGCAAGATGTAACCAAAGTTCATATTCTGTGCTTTACACCATTGGTTTGAAAGAAAGGGGTGTTGGTTTCCTATTACAAACAGCTTTGAATGCCACCACTCCTAAAAGGCACACTATGACTTGCAAATGCCTTGCAAATATCATCTGAAGGACTTCAAACTTTACACTGTACTCCCACAGGTTACAAGAAACACACCCAATTAAAGTGGAAAAGATCATTTGAACAAGTGTAAAGAAGTTCTGAGATTTCACTTCATTCATTCTACTCAACCAACACCCACAAAACAATGTCTACAGATCATCTTGGAACTGCTCTATTAGAAACAGCCTCCGGAGTTGTTTCTGAAAACCAGCTGACACATTCCCAACCCCCAAAAACCTCACTGAACATGAGCCTCCCCCTCACTAAAACAACAAATTAACCCCTGATGGTGCTCCACCCCCCTATCTTTTACAAGAGTAAGTAAGGATTCGGATTTGTAAGAGTTTAACTGCTTCAATTTTTTACACAGTGGAGAAAAATGCAGCAAACAGCAGCTCATTCCAGGAAAAGAGAATGTTAGTTTATCAAGACTTAACTTCCTTACTTTCCAAGATTTTTTACCAACTTTCCTCTAATTCATTATTATTTAAAAGGGCTTCTGGCTTTTTTCTTTTTTTGCAGAGGTATTTGTGACAGTTACTCAGTGAAATCCATTCCTCTGGGTAAAGCAAGTTGTAACCAAAGTTCAAATTCCTTGCATCACACAGTTAGTTTGATGTTATCAACCATCTGCAAAGAGAGGGGTGTTGGTTTCCTATTTCAGGCGGCTTTGCACGCTACCACTGTCATTACTATAGCTGTGGATATACCTGTGTGCGTGACACTGAAAACTGAAAAAAAAGGGCAAATGCCCTCAAGGCACGCATGTGTACTTTATTCAGAAGGAGGAGCGAGAGAACAGCCAAAGTAAACAAAGGATTTTGCACAAATGGGCTAAAAGTACATGCATTTCCACCATGACTTGCAAGTTACTGACTGCTTTACTTCACCATTTTACAGTCTGAATTATAGCAATGCAAACATCTTTTAAAAGAAAATATAAATTCTCTTGAGTTCAAGCAAATACAGCAAAATAATCAAGTCACGTCAGAGTAACTGAAGACAAACTGAATGCTGAGACCTCCCCCCACCAATTCAGCTGGGAATCACCTCTCTGTCTTCCTGGGTTTATGTAACTGCCTGACTCAAAACACAGCCTGCACTTCCTGTCAAATTTAAACACACACTCACTCACACACATAAAAAGCCTCCTCTTAACAACAGGCACCACCAGCTTTCCCAACAAGGCAGCTTGCAGTGCAAAGAGAGAAGCAATGAGCAGCGGGGTGTGGTTTCCTGCAGCGGGACTGCTGGCTTGGATATGCTGCCTCAGTCTGGGGCCCGTTCAGGGGGGGAAGGTGCTGGTTATGCCTGTGGATGGAAGCCACTGGCTCAGCATGAAGATACTGGTGAAGGAACTCGGACGCAGGGG
>JBBBVU010000013.1:22196485-22208294 GCA_037177055.1 Atherinosoma microstoma
TGCCAAACATGGTTTTAATTGGTGGGATCAACTGTGCAAAGAAAGCTCCTCTGCCAGCGGTGAGTATGTAAATAAATGTATACAAGGGAAACAAGCATACATCTGGATTCATTTTATACTTTGAGGTTTGTTAGATTAAAGTGAACATTCAAACTTCGTAAGTTCACTGAGAATCAGAAAACTTCAATCAGTGTGTACATTCATACTGTCTCGATAAACAAATGTTGTTAGGGATCATGGCAATGGTCAATTTTTTTTTTTTCTGTATTAATGTTTTAAGGACATTCAACACAGTTTTTGTTGTCTTGATTGCTTGCTTATTCTTTTTTTTCTTTTCATTTCTGGAGACAAGAAAGCTGTTTCAGTTCTGAAGTGAATGTGAGGACAGAAGCCCCCATTCAAAGTCTAACATTAGCTATATTTTCCACATTTGTTTAGTGGTTTATGTAAGATTGAACTCTAAACAATGCTGTGGAGCTTTTTTGTCCGATGATTGTGATCCAAATTTTCTGGACTGCAGCCAGTATAGGAGGAAAAGAGTCAGGGACCCTGTTGTGTCAACAGCGATCAAATACTTGTAAAAACAATAAGCTTGTTTAGATTGGTACAAAGTGTGATTGTGCTTAAAAGATTGAGATAATTGGAGGATGTTCCTTACATACATGTTGATGTAATCATTTTTCTCATGTATCGATGAGAGAAAAGCATCTTTTAGAAATGAGGGGATATAGTAGCTGAAGTTTAAAATCATTTGTTTCATAGTATTGCTGTAATTTTTATGTTTTCTCCAACCTCGTTTCTGTCTTATCCCATTTCATTGCAGGACCTGAAAGAGTTTGTGGATGGCTCTGGGGATGACGGTTTTATTGTCTTCACACTGGGTTCAATGGTGTCCAACATGCCTGAAGAGAAAGCTAAACTGTTCTTTGATGCATTTCGGCAAATTCCTCAGAGGGTAATGATAAGCTCAGCACAACACTCCACATTAGCTTAATACAATCAACTGACTTCTATTCTAGTTTGGCTTTTATATAAACACTGATAATGGTTCAAGGTTCCTTTCATTAATTTCCTTTGTATGTTTCCACATGAAACGAGTTTTGTCTTCTGACCCTCAACCGAGACAAAGTCCAATCATAAAAAATAAGTCCTGTGATAAATCCTGTAATAAGAATTTAAAAAAACTTTATAAGCATCTGATAAAAAGAAGAATAAACAATCCAACAATGGTTTGAATTGCAGCATATAAGAACACGTGTAAAGTGCATTCACGAAGCATGGATATGACCAATTTTACAGCTTCTAAGTAGAAGATGCTTTTGAGCCTTGTTGTTTTAGCCATGATGTTCCATAGCCTCCAACCTGAGGGAAGGGGATCAGTTTATGGGCTGGATGGGCTGTGTCCCCCATGATGTGTGCTGTTCTGGTCATGCTCATGCAATGTCTTCATGAAAGGGCAGTTCCTCCAGGTGATCTTCTGGGCTGCTTTCATCACTTACTGCAGCACTTTTGTTTGATTTTTTACATATTAACCAGATTTTCACCCTTTGCATACATGCCAAAGGTCTGATCAAGGTTCAGCCACTAGACTTTGTCCTCTGCCTTGAAAAATGTTAAAGCCATTATCTCAGCAGTTTGCATGTGCTCATGATGTGCTATGACTTGTGTTTCAGGTTGTGTGGAGATACACTGGTGCTCTACCTAAAGATGTACCCAAGAATGTCAGAGTTATGAAATGGTTACCTCAGAATGATCTCCTAGGTGGGATTAATTTCTCATGAACAATAAAACAGAAAATACATCACATGTTATGAAATCGTCTGAAAAAATGATTTACATTGTAGATTAAACCTATAACTATTTCCTGTTTCTGTGTTCTCCAGCCCATCCCAAAGCTAAAGTCTTCATGACTCATGGAGGTTCCCATGGTATCTATGAAGGTATCTGTAATGCTGTACCCATGTTGATGTTTCCACTTTTTGGGGACCAGGGAGACAATGTTCATCGAATGGTGGCCCGTGGTGTGGCAGAGAAACTCAGTATATTTGAGATGACAAGTGAAACACTGGTGGCTGCTCTGAAGAAAATCATCTACGATAAAACGTAAGACAACTCAATATCGATTTATTCCAGTCACTGAGATATACAGCATAGTGCAAAAGTTTTAGGCAGGTGTGAAAATATCGTCATAATTGGCATGACTGCCCTTTGCTTTCAGACCAGCATTGCTTGTTCTAGGTATACTTGCTCAAAATCAGGGACTTTGCATGATCATGGTGAGGAGTATGATTAACCAGTTCTTCTGGGTGTCAACGTTCATCATTTTCACATGCAGGTTGAAACACAGTCATTTGCTGAAGAAACAGAAACATGTATAAGAGATTTAAATTGTGGTGAGCAAATGTCTGAGCTGGAAACAAAATTATTATTTTGTTTATTTTTGGATGCAATACATCCTTGACATTTTTCAGTGTACTGAAAAATAACAGATTTTGGTTTAAAGACAATCAATGGGGATTTGATGTAGATATTCTTTCAGTTAGTTCATTTTCCATTTTGCACTTTAATTGAAGATAAAAGTTTCCATCTACATAACAACATATTGCTCTCCTTCAGTTACAAAGAACAGATGGTGGAGTTGTCCCAGACACATCTAGACCGCCCAGTCCAGCCTGTGGACCTGGCTGTTTTCTGGACTGAGTTTGTCATGAGACACAAAGGAGCAACACATCTAAGGGTCGCTGCACATGACTTGAACTGGATTCAGTACCATAGCCTAGACGTCATTGGCTTTTTAGTCATTGTTATCATAACTGTTTTGTGGATGACAATGAAATGCTGCTTATTTTTCATCCGTAAGTGTTTCAGAAAGAGTAATGCAAAGAAAAAATCTGAGTAATGTCTGTCATGATGTGAATTATGTAAACATTGCTGTTAAGTTTTAGTGTGGTTCATTGTACAGTATGTGTGTGTTAATTTACACAAATATATATGCTTATGTAAAATTGAAGGCATCCACATTTGGGTACAGCCAGCAAGGTCCAGGCTAAATCCTGGCTACCATCGTCTGACTAGTTTAAACAATCAGCTTTCCATAAGAACAAACACTACTTCATTATGAACAATCAATATGGAGTTACAATGGGTGCAAAGCTAATCTGGTGGTTCTCAAGGTAAAAAAAATTAATATGTGGAAATCTGAGCAAATGACTGCTCAACTTATAAAATATGAGTACCACAACCAAGAATGCATACCTTGAGATTTTATTGCCTTTTTTTCTGTAAAAGCTTTCTAAGAAATGACTCTTGTAAATCTGATGTTGTTAGAATGGCACTGGCTAACATTTTTACCATCTTTATTTGTGCGATGCAGTTGACCCCAGTTACATCATTCACAAGAAATTTAACTAACTCATAGATGAAAAGTTGTTTAATGAGGTAAAGCAAATGTAATATCTGAAAGTTGATGACTGGATTCTATACCATCCTAGTATATGTATGATTTTTTGCTTTCAACAAAATATGTAGATTCATCATTTGCCAGCTTTCATTTAAAGAAATTCTTCTCCATTTTGAATTGTTCTCTCTAAGAAAAAACTGAGCTGAATCTAAAGTGTAACCCTGCAAAGAAGCTCAGGAGTTGGTCAAGGTCATCTTGGGTCCAACTTGTATCATCTCAGTAAGAGTAATATAATCAAACTCTGTATAAATTGGGACTAGGATTTATTTCATTTTGTATTTGGCTTGTATAGACCAGTTGCACGTTCTAACATGTTGCATGTGTACAGCTACAGTTCTGGCTGTTTTGGTTTTCTTCTCTGGCATTTTAATGTTGGGGTCATATTGGTAGAATTCTCCTTTTTGTAAAAAGTGTAAAGAACATTTAAAGAACATTTAATCCACAGGAAACTGTTTTCAGTGTAAATAAACACTTTGCACTGTACAAATGTCACAAGTGGACAGGGAGAAGATGTTGCAGAGCGAAGCTAAAAATAGCCCTTTTTTGCTGAACTTTATTGGTGCTGCACTACAGTCAGTGTTTTGGTATAAAGAGATGAATTCAAAATGAAACAAAATGAATGTTTGCCTGATTTCCTGCATTTTTGCCATTATTTCAAATTTTTGTTTTAGATTAGAAATATGGACTGTTTCCCTCTACCCTTTTGCAATGACTACTCTCTTATGATTAGATAAGAGCATTACATATCTTACCAAAAGGCCCTGACAGAACATTCTTGTATGAAACACTGCTGTGTAAAATTGCATTATACTGGAACACTGAGTGAAGCCTGTTCAGCTGAACAGCTGCAAAGAAATGTGATTATATTTTCTACATCTCTGACCTTGCACATCCAAGGGTACAGGGTGTGCAGAGAGAGATTCCTTTTAATCTGCTGTAGGAGTGAAACAGTGACAAGAGATGTTTGACTGGCAGCTCTCATCAGAATTGATTATTTTCACATGACTTTATTTTTTTTCT
The DNA here is from genome assembly GCA_037177055.1 of Atherinosoma microstoma. Classification (NCBI taxonomy): domain Eukaryota; kingdom Metazoa; phylum Chordata; class Actinopteri; order Atheriniformes; family Atherinidae; genus Atherinosoma; species Atherinosoma microstoma. The sequence goes on from JBBBVU010000013.1 coordinate 22,200,966, forward strand.
CTAAGAAAAATGAAAATATCCAACAGCTAATGACTGACAAAGATCATTTTACACTCCTATGCAGTAGAATTATATCTACTCTCAAATCAAACTACTATTGTTGCAATAATATTTTATGCATATCACAACCAACAATTAGCATTAGCATCACATTTTTCAGTATGTGTGAACTCCAAGTTAATACATTGCTCTGCATGGCTCCTTCCTTCATCTTTAGCATTAGAGTATTAGCTCCATTACCTGAGGGCTGACCAAGCCTTAACAACCATTTCTGAAGAAGTAACAATGTCACCATGTAAAAATATTCTTAAGAAAGCAGAGGGTGAGTGTTAACTATAGCACAGATGGGAATTAATCAGCCACATGTAGTTTTATTTTAGTATTTTCTGCAGTCCACTAGGTGGAGCTTCAGACTTGCTGCAGTACACGCTACAAATCCACAAAGGGGGTAATTTAGACCTGCAAGTAATTTTAATAAAACAGGTCCTTAACCTTGTAGGATGTTATAATTTGCTTTCAGGTCACAGAAGGACAAAAAATCCCCTCCCAAAGACTGTTATATACAGATACTGAATAATATTCTTTTATCCACTTTTTCTTTTGCTTTCAATCACCATCAGTTTGCTTAGGGGCCAAAACTGATTCACCTCTAGGTAGTGCAGGGACTTGAACCCAGGTCTTCCCACCTCTGTAACCACTAGGTTACCACTCCCCCTAAATAATTGCAATGATAGAAACACTCATGTTAAGTTTTAGTGTGGTGTACTGTATAGCATGTGTGCATTTGAAATCCAAGCCAATTTTATATTTGACAACATGCATGTATTTTTTTTAAATGCTGGCAAGGATTGAAGTAATCAAGACCACCTTCAAATTCAACATGTGTGATGTTTGTCTTGATGTATCTTTTTTTTTTACTGACCAGAGGAGTTCATTTTATTTGCCAAGCATCATCCAGTTATTGTATTTCATTCAGACTATTGACATTTTTAATCTGGATTCTATCTTGTGCCACTTAAGTGATGATTCATTTAAGTAAGGCGCAAGAGAATGTGATGAAGACAATAATGGCAACTAATTATACTGGACTCAGTCACTTTGACAGGATTTCTGTCAAATCAACTCACTGCATCAAAACACAGATACATTCAAAAATAGCTCCACTTGCGGGCTCTCTGTGTATGATGCATTGGAAAGGGAAGTTTTGACAAGGCTTCATTACCTCATTTCTCTCATGCTGTCTCATCTTTGACTCAGTGTTTAATAAAGGATATGTTCTCAACCCTGCAGTACTATTTTCATCTGTCAGTGTTTAAATCAGTGTTGAAGTGTCAAACTCAGTGTTGTTAAATGGGAAAGTTGCAGAAAAAGGGTGCTGATGCAACTGGGATTGTGACTGTACTGTATTTATAACATCGTAGTAAAATAAAACTTGAGACAAATACTTGAGCAACTTTGTAAAGTCTTATAGATTTTTCTTTTGAAAAAATAATAATGTTTGGCTTCAGTCTGTTCCACACTACCTCTCCAGTTTTGGAGAAACTACACCTGAAAGAAGCACAAGAATCAAATGATAATTAAGCAGATTTAAAAACAAAAATCAAAATGAATGTTGATGGTGATTAGAGGCTAATACAAGCCAACTCTATCAAGAAGGTCCCATAGGTTGTTGTGGTCCTTTGCTGCAGCAGACCCAGACGTTTCCTCTGATGCTTTCTGATAAAGTTTATATAACATAAAAGCATGCTTTTTGCAACGATATAAAAAGATATATATAAGAAAATAAAATTTAGCCTATGTGGGATGTTGAAGGCTCCACCCCTGCTTAAACTGGTTCATGCTGCTTGTGTAAACAGTGCAGCATGAAATATGTAGAATTCCACCTGGTGTTGACCCCCTAAATTAATCTATGGGTTAGCTTTTGGAGCTCTCACACAAAGTCTTAAACACAAACTCTTTTAATCTGCCTCTCACTCTACACTTATCCATCCAGATGAAAACTGCTCTCAGACAAACTAACAGTGTCTCTCTCTCTGTCTGTTGCCTTCTTTTCTCTTCTGGAGATGTTATCTTAACCAGGTTTAAAAAAAGACTGAATAAATGGAGTTTTTTTTTCTTTTCTTTAACACAATGATTCAGTCAGGTCCAGAATTATTGGAAGTAGCCGACTATCAGCCCACAGCCAATAACAAAGGTTAATAAAGAAAAAAAAGAGAGCTAGTGCACTGTTAATGTTGATGAATGATGGTTAAAAAGATCACAATCTCACTTTCAATAAGACAATTTTCTGAAGGACATAGACTAAATTTAAGATGTTAACCAGTGAACACAACCATGAAAGAAACTGCTCGGCTGCTTAAAGAAGAATCAAGACAAAGTTATCATTCATCAAATTAACAATTTATTTGTATCATGCAGAATATTTGTTGGGTACCAGGTTCAAATGAACAACCAAGCAAAGGTTACAAAATCTTTTTATACCACTGACACACAAGGGTGTGTACTCCCTCTTTTGTCTGTCTGCCTCACATGCTATCTGACTCCAAAACTGGTTCAAACGGTTTCTTCCTTACAGTTGTGAGCTGCTGGCTGCTGATAGTAACAACCAATGAAAACTGGCAAGAGAAATTAATGACCCACACCCAAGCTGTCTTCGGAGTGGAAAAGTACTAAAACAGAGTATGTGATTAAGAAAGAATACAAAAGAACATGAGAATACAAGCACGTCCGATCCTTCAACCAGTTAACCAGCTGTTCTCCTGGTGGAAACACTGACTTCATCAACTAATTTTATAAATCTAACAAGACAAACTAAAGTGGGAATAAAACAGCTGTTTTATTATCATGGGTGTAGGTTGGTTGTTCTTCCAGTTTTTCCACTTTGTTAAAAGGTGAGGGGTTCGTTAAAACACACCCTTTCTTCATATTTCAAACATATTGTCCAGCCGAACTGTCAGTTATTCAGTAACTAAATGATCTGTGGTGACAAAAAGTAAATATGTCGGTTTATTTAAGATATTCTCCCCAAACATTCAGCAAATTACCGCCTTCGCAAGACTGCTTGACACCACCAGCAGAAAAAAAGAACTCCCAGAAAGACTTCATGTTAAACCAAACATGGCTTAATATGTATCACCGATTATGACTGTAAAGTGTGCATAATGTAGGCTACTTTATTATGGGGATGGGGACAATATCTAGGATACCTCCGACACCCGATGAGGTGTTACATATCCCACTGGCAGGAGTGTCTGGAAAAGACCTGGAGGGATGACATGCATGTCTCAGGATTCAGGATTCCCCCAGCAGAGCTGGAAGAAGTGGCAGCAGAAAGGGAAAGTTTTGTCCACCGCCCCAATAACTCAACCCGGATGCACATAATTCCTGTAGTTTTATTCATTGACAACCAGTGCGAGTGAAATTTAGGTAAGATTAGTGTAGGATTACATCAACAGACATACAACTATACACTAACAGTGGCACATAAACATTTAAACATTATACTGATTTACATACTTAGATTCTTACATACATATTTGCTGATATAACATACATATCAAACACACATGCAAAGAAAGAATACCAGATAGGTAAGCAGAGTAGTGTGTAGTGAATGTGTGAATATCAGTGTTTGTGTGATAGTCGGTGTAGTGAGTGTTTGAGGGAGTGAGGGAAGGAGAGAAAGGGAGAATGAAGGCAGGACCAACCAAAACAGCAGGATCTTATGTGTGGGAGCACTTTGACCTTTTTACCCCAAAAGGGTCCAGTGTCTGCTCCGTGCTCAAGAACTGGCCTTTAACAACAACACCTCCTCACAGCTGAATGGCATTAGTCTATTTGGAAAAAAATAAAATCATTAATACAAAAACGAATACAACGGGTTTCACTACCATCTGCTCTGATTTCCTGCAACTCAAAGAGTTCAAAAGGCAACGGCTGAAGCAACAGTAGAGGTTCAGCTTTATTTGGCTGAGCCCTACCTCTCCAGAAGAGAAAACCCATTAAAATACTGGAACTCAAGGGCAGCAGTTTATTCCAATCTTTCCAATCTTGCCAAGAGATATTCACACATGCTGGCTACTTCATGTACCATGTGAAAGGGTCTTCTCTAAAGCTGGAGAAGTTGTAACAAAGAGGAACAAACTGAAGCCTAACTCAGTTGAAATGTTCCTATTCTTAAATAAAAATGTTTGAACCCCCTAAAATGCCCTTCTCAGCTTCACCATCATTTTGTACAGCTATTGTCATAAGAGTCCCTAGTTGCACAAGTACTTCCATGTTTTGTTTTGTGTTCCATATTTTGTATTATGTACATATATTTTGTATATCTATATCAGTCTTGCAAAAGCAAACAATATCTGTAGTATACAGTATTTAATACTGACACATTCACACTATAATACAAACATAAGATGGGCATAGAACATTTATTGCTATACATAACTGTGACTTATTGTTACATTGCCCTTTCATGCAGATGCTGTTGAAAGTTGGCCAGCAGATGTCACCATATTTAATTGTGTCAAACACATCACAACACTGAACCATTCCAAGATAGTTGCTATAGATTCAGTGGTTTAGAAAGCTTTGCATCAGGTTCACCATAAAGAAACCCTGACTTTCTACCTGTCTCCACCCACCTGAAGCAGCTGTCAGACACGAATGTCCTTACCAACGCAATTTTAGAGACTTAGAAGTGGAATTGATACACAATGATTTACATAGGGAGGAGATTTTACAGAACTCAAACAAACATGTTGCAGTCACTTGGATTAGCTGTACATACCCAACAAGACACACTGTGGGCGTGAGATGATGTCACAGCAAGATTTGTACTTTGCGCTGCACTACTTTCTAAATTTCTTTTCCAAATGGTACCTTTCTTTATAACGTTGGCAACACAGAACATTTCAGAGAGACAACAGTATGTGAAATCATGAGGAAAGTCTTCACACATCTCTAAAATCATAATTCTATAAATTTGTGATGGGTAGAGATCTACTGTCGGCTTCTCTTTATCCCAGCAGATGGTGTCTCCTCACTATCCTCTTCCTCCTCCCATGAAGGACATAGTCTTATATAGCATTTGTTGGGGGTTTAAATCACTAGATAAATAGTCACTCAATATCTATTTTGTTATCGAGTTTGAAATAGACATAAATAAATGTACAATCATGGTCTAGTACATTATGTCTTTATATCTCATCTTCAGCTTCCTCTATGTATTTTTCCCCATGGGATTGAACCTACATGAAACTAAGATTTTGTTCTATCCACCAATATTTTAACCCACATTCTACAGTTTTAATGAAGTTGTGTATTCAATCAGTGGACCAGTGGATTCCAACTTCCACATTGACTCAGGCAGCAGTTTTCTTCCATGATGCTTCTCTCTCCTTAGCAGCAGCAATGTTCCTTTCTTTATGAAATACCTCTTTGTATTGCCCATATATTTCAATAAGAACCTTTCACTCCAGTAAGCTTTTTGTCAGCAGTTAGCATGGTGAATCCAGGGATCTGTGCTCTATTGATGATGGATTTTTACTGTGGTTCCCAACTCTGGGTAAACACTCTCAGAGTTGATTGAACCAACTCACAGCAGCTGTTCTGGAACCCAAAAACTCAGACTTGCTCTGCTCAGAGTAAGTTAACTCAGATTTTCTTTTCAGAGTCAGAGTTAGCTGAATCTCCTTGCTGGAACAGGCCCTAGCACAGCAGTCACCAAACATGGAGTAGTTGCAAACAGACAGCTGCTGTTTGTATTTGCTGAGAATGGCGTAATTCCTGTGAGCTATAAATCATGTGACTCAGAGAAAATTGTTTGAGCTTGTATCACAAACTGCCTGAATACCACTCTGATATTCACTCCCAAAACACAGAGACAATTTACTTGATTGGGACTCTGAAGCCATAAAAACAAACCTGTATTCCACCTTTTGGGTAACCTGCTCCAAATGCAGAGGTGTGGATGATTATCATTCTGCTAAAAAGTCTCACCTTGAAACAATCATCCCTGTTGCTCTTCTGTTCGTCAAGAGAATTTGAGTATCCAGAATGACTAAGCTGACACTTTACTTTTAATCAGATTTGCTTTTGTGATGCTGGCAGAAATTGAGTTAGAACTTGAATGGGTTAGAGGCCCTTCAGGTTGACTATTTTTATGCCAAGGATAAAATGTAAATGCAGAAAACCACAACTCAAACTAGGTACAGAGTATTTGGCTTTGTTGCTCAAATATTCCTTGGCAAGATTCTTCATAAACATTACCCCTATTTTATTATTTGATGGGGCTTTTTTTCTTTGTTTTCCACCCCCAATTTTTTATTTTTTTTTGCAAAACAAAAGAAAAAGAATAAACAAACAAAACAAAAAATAGAAAATGTCAAGTGGGTGTGAATCATCCTATATATCGGCATAAGGTCAGTGTATGGACCTGGTTTTACAGTTTTTCAGAGGGAATGTTGACAGATCAGCCCATACACATATATAGCCCATATATAGGACTCTGCACAAATGGGCGGGCAGAAATATTCATTGCCACAATGACTTCCAAGTCATTTGAGGCTTGCGTGACAATTTAACACTGCCGCAATAAAAATAAAAACATCTTTTAAACAGACACTGATTGTCTTGGGTTTATGAGGATCATAGAGAATGATTAACTGGAGACATACTCTTACACTTCTCCTCTCAGTCTTCCTGAAGTCATGTAAGAGTTTGACTCAATATGCAGCCTGCACTTCCTGTAGGATTAAAACACACGGCACTCAAAACCAAACAGGTATCATAAGCTTTCCCAACAAGACAGTTTGCAGTGCAGAGAGAAGCAATGAGCAGCGGGGTGTGGTTTCCTGCAGCGGGACTTCTGGCTTGGATATGCTGCCTCAGTCTGGGGCCCGTTCAGGGGGGGAAGGTGCTAGTTATGCCTGTGGATGGAAGCCACTGGCTCAGCATGAAGATACTGGTGAAGGAACTCAGCCGCAGGGGCCATGATGTTACCGTCCTGGTGCCTGAAAGCAGCCTGTTGATCCAAGGCTCAGACGGCTACAAGACTGAGATCTACAAAGTGCCATATACCCAAGCTGAGCTGAATGAAAATTTCAAAAAGTTTGGGGAAGGAGTGTTCATCAAGGCACCAGGGATCTCTGATATGTTTGTCAATATGCAGCGTTTGCTGAACTTCACTTCAGTCCAGGTCGTAGGTTGTGACAATTTACTGGACAATAAACCTTTGATGGGACGACTGAGGGGCGAGGGGTTTGATGTCATGCTTACAGACCCCTTCCTTCCTTGCGGCTCAGTCCTGGCTAAAATCTTCTCAATCCCAGC
>JBBBVU010000013.1:22225832-22236373 GCA_037177055.1 Atherinosoma microstoma
GCAATGGTAAGTAATGATTAAATTGTATGATCGGAGCTGCTACAATTTGCTGCCAGCAAGCGGCGCATTCTAGAGTGATGAGTTTACAATGATCCATCTCTCATTAAATATATTCAATGATGAAAAGAAATGAATATTTGGTATTATATTGATTGTAAACACCAAGCCAGTGCCTGTCAATTTGAAATTACAATAAATTACAAATAAACATGGTGGAAAAAGCTAAATTTGCTGGCACATATGTGTTATTAATTGGGCTGTAAATTTGTAATTGCACTTATGCAGTTCACAAAGGTCATTTTTATGGAATTGTTAATGAATCAGGACCATAGTGTCTAGGTAGATGCAAGTAATGATACAGATTTACATGTAAGACAGGAAAAACAAAACAAAAAACCCCTAAAAAACAACACCTACAAGATTGATCTCCTCCGCATTGAAATCTTCAGATAGGAAAGCTGTCCGGTTGAGAACTTCACTGCGTTTGTTCTCTGGAATTTGATCAAACTTGGTTCCAATCAGGAGCAAAGGTACTGGGTTCTCAACAAACTGCTCTCTGTCATAGTCTCTACAGCCAAAAAACAAAAAAACAAAAAAAGGAACAGGAAAAACTTTAAGCCACTCAAGGGTAACTAATTATGGAACCTATCAAGATGTGTGAATGTTCTTTACTTGTGAAAACAAACAAAACAAAGCTTACCCGTTTGAGACAATGACTCCAGTCGGAGAGGAATCCTTATTCAACACTTCTAATGACCAACGATAGAGATTCTGGGAGGATTTTTTATTTGTCAGATCATGTACCAATATAATTCCTACAAAAGTCCAGAGATAACAGAGCATATGTGAATACATTAAACGTTTGGTTTTAGATTTGTTTTAATAAATCATATCAAATCTACTTTACCATTAACTGAATTGTAGAAGACTGCTCTGGTGCTTTTGACACTGCTGGCACTGCCAACAGATCCTCCAATATCCCAAAGTTCAATGTAAAAGGTTTTCTCCTCTGGGGTTCCCTCCTTATAGTCTTGAGCCTGCAGTTGAATAATTGTTGTAACATGTAATGACAAATGTGCAATGAAAAACACTAGACTCATCTGAAACTAAAAAGTGCCAGGTTAGATCTTGTTCGAACAGAATTAGGTAAATTAGACATGTTTGTGTTTGACATGCTTACCCGCACATCCACAGAGCAGCCTACAGTCCAGGATGGATTTCCTAAAACTTGATTCTGGCATAACAGATGGACCAGGGAAGACTTACCCACCCCTGAAACGGACAAAAAATGAGGGGGAGAGGAATTCAGTTTGTCCAGGCTTTATATATGCAACAAGTTTAGCCTTGGATTGCTCCGACATTACAACTGCTGCATGCAATAAACATAAGGCCAGGTGTTAAGAAACTAATACCACTGAAAAATCAAGTAGGTGTAGTGTGACCTTAGTTTACTACAAAACACCTTCCTAGCATGAAATTAAGAAATATCTTCAAAGATCAGTTGAAGGATTAACTAAAATTTGGCAAACTTTCCAGTTTTAGCACTGTTTTAGTAAACGTGTCTCTTGTCTTGGGAGAGTTAGGTTTAACTGCACCACTTTGCTTGGGAGTAAAGGAAATCAACCAAGTAAAACAGAAGCATGTATTACTTCAGAATTAGGCATCACTTGGCGGTGCACCTTGCCCCAAATTTATCCGTATCTTAACATACAACACATTAATTCCGTGGGGACTCTAGAACCGCTGCTCCATGAGAACATGGTATTAAGGTTTAATGGGGTTTATGATATGGCAATGTTGAATCGAAAATAAATAAATGCTTTTTAATTCAGAAGCTTCATTAATACGAAATGTTTAAGTTGAGAAAACTACGTAACTTACCGGAATCTCCTAAAACTAGCACTTTAACCCTGTCAAGAGAAGCCATTTTTTGATGACAGCTTGTCCCGGAAATAAACATTGAAAACCCCGCCTAGAACAAAAATAATATTTATTCTGATTAGTTAAGCCAAACGTCTGTTATATACAAATGAAGTAGAACCATTCGCTAAAAACGCAATCAATCAAATATCTCTGTTCTTATTGGCTGCTTTTCGCAAAGGTTTTGAAATAGCCAATGAGAATTTAAAAAAGGGCTTACGTTCCCGTTTCGTTGTCTTTCCGGGGTTATCTTCTCAAAATAAGTGGTGGAGCATGTAAGCTAACCCAATAGCTTAAAGCTTCTGGCCAGCAAAAGTGTCCATTGAGTTTTAGTTGTGTTTATTTCTATCCAAATGAACGGATAGCGTTACTCTAAAATGACGTAAGGACGCAGTTCATACATGTTATTTTGTAACAGAAATATTAAAGGGTAAGTCTTCGTCTCAGCCGGCTAAAGATAAACGAACTTCACATTGCCTGTAAATTTACTTAACATGCGGTTACTTCCTCCAGCTTGTTTTTTAAAATACAAGATAACAAATCAAAGGGTATAACAACTGCCGGTTAACTGTTGTTACCTTCTATCAGTTTGATCTCACAGATATTAGGTTAAGTAGTATTAGCTACTGTTTTGAATTTGTTTGCATGCAGATGCTGGACCACTGTTAATAGCGGTTCATTGGTGATGTTTGAGCTAAGCCCTCAGGGGGAAAGAATCAAAGTGAGAAGTATGCTCTTTGCTGTTTCCAGAGTTTTTTTTTTCAACGTGTTAATGCATTTATTTCTAAACTAATCTGACATCTAACCGAGGTCACCCACTTGCTAAGCTAAGTATCTGGCACTCATCCTCAACCTAGGTTCTCTGATAATCCTGCCTGCTGTCTTACTTGTGTACTTTAGTAGTCAGCTGTCCCAACATTTTTAAAAGTTTCATTTCTTTCCACAGTCAAAAATGATTGAACCAGAGTTACTAACTGAGGTCCCTGCAGCGCTGAAGCGACTAGCTAAGCAGGTTGTAAGGGGTTTTTATGGCGTGGAACATGCCTTGGCCCTTGATGTGCTGATCCGTAACCCATGTGTACGCGAGGAAGACATGCTGGAGCTGCTCAAGTTTGACCGTAAACAGCTGCGGTCTGTCCTCAACACCCTGAAAGCAGACAAATTTGTTAAGTGCCGTATGAGAGTGGAGACAGCCCCTGATGGCAAGACAACACGGCACAACTACTATTTCATCAACTACAGGTTTTCCCTCTTTCGCTATATTTGTCTTTGTAAATTGCATTTGATAGCAGGGATGTTAGACGGACATACAAACTTCAAATGATTGTGTTTTTTTTTCTGTTCTTCTTAAGGGTACTAGTCAACGTGGTCAAGTACAAACTGGATCACATGCGAAGGCGCATTGAGACAGATGAACGAGATTCTACCAACCGTGCCTCCTTCAGGTGCCCCTGCTGCTTCTCCACCTTCACTGACCTGGAGGCCAACCAGCTGTTTGATCCTATGACAGGTAAACCCACGCAAAATAAACATCTTGGTCCTGTGGCACATTTGTAGTATTGCTCTGTATTAAACTTAAAAGTGAAAACTTGTTCTAACGGTTTTGTGGAAACTTCTGTAGGACATTATGATCAAACATTGTTTTCAGCATGTTGCATTGCTATTAAATGCAGAGAAATGTTTTACCTGTTCTTTTGATAACCTGTGAATGTTCAAGGTGAGGGATATTATGGTGTTACATTTTGGTGTTTCTTAATTCTACTTTACAAGCATCAAATAAACTATTAAAGCCCACTACTGAATTTTGGCAGATATTCACACTGTGGCACCCCCAAAGGAAAGCTAATTCGGCACCCTGCTTTCATCCTGTCTTCTCTGAGCTCTTGTCTCGTCTCTTGCTCTGCCACTTTCTCTTTCTCTTCTTCGCATCCTCCTCTTGTGTTCCTTTGAATCAGCCATTGTGCGTGTTCAAAACTCCCATTGTGTTGGTATTTAGTTGCTTGCGTGTGACATGGTGGCATAAAGTGAAACATTGATGTAACATGATGAGACAGGATGGACAAAAATTGTGAAAGGTGGTTTCTCTGCATCGGGATGCTGCAAAGTAATGACAGCTCCAGGAATATACTTAATAGATATCAGTGTGCCATCAAAATGTTTCAGAAGCACAGAGTTTTAAAATCAGAAAGTTATATAGTGTTACATTAAAGCAGGCTGGTAAATTGAGGCAACTCAAATTTTCACTTATGCCTGGTTTGAAACATTATTGAGATCTGGTAAAAAGCATAGTACAGGATGCTCAAATTCAGAAGACAAAGACAACTTTTTATGTCCAGAGACTTTTTCTTTTGTTAATCATAATTTTAAAAGTTAAACATTTTCCAGTAAATATTGCCATCTGGCTTTCTTTCTTTTGTACTGACATAAAAAACCTTTTTGTTTAATTTCTTAAGAGGAAAATTCAGCTGTATTTTGTGTTCATGATAAAACACAGACTCTCAAAAACTGCATCAGTTTAAAAGATATTCTCTCACTTGAATAAATCGGTGTATAATGTTGTTCAAGTTACTTTAAAAGACTTTTGGAGTAAATGAAATCTGTATAAAAATGAACTGTGCTATTCCCACATAATTTAAATGAAGGATTTTTAAAGGTATCTTTTCATTGTTGCTTTTTGTAAATCAGATCATGTGCAGTTAAAGCTCATTGTGATATCTAGTATAACTCACTGGATGACTTGTTTTTATATTTAAATCACTTTTTTTCTGAGTAATTCATTCAGAAATCAGTGACCATCCTCTCAGGTATATGCAGAAGATGCAGTGCACTTAACACATCAGGAAAAAAGGGCTGTTTTGTAATAGAGGCTCTTTTTGAGTGCTCTTTGAGTAATTGCAGGCTAATCAACACAATAGAGCTAATTGCAATATTTCCAATTTGGATGACCATGTTGCTGCTTGTGTAAATTTGAGCTGCAGAGAGTTGACTAGACAATATTAATTGACTGTGCATCTGATTTATAATTCAAATTGTTTGTAGCTTGTCTTATTTTTTTTTATTGTGTGCTGAGCAGTTCGCCTCTAGATGGCAGTAACACAACATGCTGAAACGGATTTGCAAATGATGGTCCATCTACCACACTAAGGTTCATAAATAAACATTTCAATTAATAGAATTGCCTCCATCACATATACTCACTCAGAACTGCATACAAATGTGCTCTCAGTTTTTTCCAGTCCATTTTTTTTGTACATTTATTACTGAAGTAGTTATTTCCCCTTCACTTGATTTTTCTAACAAATGGAGAAAATTATCAGCATGAATAAGCAATTTTAAAAAGTTCTGTCCTTAATCACACCAGTGCCTGCTTTCTGTCACTGGCAATTTATCTGAACTGGTGACATCATCTATGAGATCACTGATTCTTCTTTTTATTGCCTTTGTTTTAGCCCTTTTTTTCTTACCCGACAGAACAAGAGAGGATCCCTAAAATTAGATCACAGCACTCCTAATAGCACTCCAGCTGCCACTGGAAAAAGTTTAAACTGTTCTCAACTTTCTACTGCAAGCTACGCTAGTACAGCAAAGCACACAGATCTGTTCGATGCATCACTTCAAAGTGAATGAGCAGCAAAACATGTTAATCTGACCTCATGCTTGTGTTTGTTTGATGCTCAAGCATGAAATGTGTTAAAGGTTTGAAATGTTTAAGCAGGACTGCAGGGTTTCATTCTAAATGTTATATAATAATATTGCATTTATATAGATGTAAATTGACAGATTGAGGTCCTGAAGGCATACAGAGATGTTGACAGATTGGCTGCTTGTATTTACAGCTTAAAAAAGCCTCTCTTTTTTTTCCTGTATGCTTATTTCTCACTGATGGACCATGTTTCAATCAGGATTGGCAGCTTTCCAAAACCTTCCTTGTAAATGGTTATCACCTCAGTCATGTCCCTACGAGTTAACATTAAGCTGTGGATGCTTTTGACATGTTAATAAAAGAAGCAACAACAATGTCTTACTTATTGTAATAGTTTAGGTGGAGATAATGATGATGAACTTAAGTATTCATGTCGCTAGACGACATGGATTTTAAACAATTTGTTGCCTGAAATCACCTCATGATAAACCAGTGCTCTCTCCACTGGATAGGACTAAAATATATCCTCAGAATTCTGCAGTGGTTAATCATTTACGAATTCAGAAACATTCTCAATGTCCTGACAAAGAAACACAGCAAACAGCAGGTTATATTCAGTTGTAGAAGAGTTAAAGGGAAACGACTGTGAGCAGCAGTTATCGAGACCAAAACAAAAAGCCAAAACGTAAAGAGAAACCTGATTAGCTGCCTTTGAAATGACTCATGAGGATCTCTATCTTTATGTATAATGGGGAATTTTGGACTCTATTATCCCTCTCTTAGGTAGAAGTCTTTTTAGCCCAAAACATTGTGTTTATTCAATGGAGAAAAAATAGAAGATGATGGGTGGAAGCACTAAAAGACATGCATCCATCTTTGCGTTGTCAGAGCTTTTCATGACAACAAAGAGCTTATGAGCAGAAAATGCTAGGGCCAGGAAAGGCTGTTTGCTGTGATGACATCAAAACATATTGTCACATAGCAAATGGTTGTTTGCTGCTGCAGTGAGATTTAAAATATTGGGACATGGAACTTCAAGATGTATTTTGTTGTTGATTAATTAATGGAAAAATTATATTAACCCCACACTGGATAAGTACATACAGGATGACAGCCTGTACGATTTAATGTGGGAAAGAATCCATCTTCCCAGCTTTCCTACAATGTTTTGTAACCATCATTCACAGTGACTCATTTACAATTATCTTGCCAATTCCTTTTCATTGGATTATTGTTTCGTTATATCACAACTGGCATCTGTCCCTGCTGTAAAGGCATTAAGTCAGCTCCCTGTCAGAAGCTGACAAAATGAATACACAGAGCTCACATGGTAGTCTGATGGACCGATTGCCTCTGCAGAGCCAGCAACACTCAGTGTGATCTCATGGGGATGGGACATGACACTGTTGGTCTTACAGCTCAGTCTGACCCACAAAGGAGAGCCAAAACCCTGCAGCTCTGAATTTTTAGTGTGAATATAGTAACAGAAGTTGTTTTGCAGCTTTAGAAAAAATCTATTTATTTATTTTTTTCACCATTTCCTTTTAGAGGGCATCAGTTGATGCCTTCTTAGATCTTAAGAGTACAGGAAGTGATCTCAGTTATGGCGATGGCTCTGATGATAATCCAGAATTGTTTGTCATCTTGTAGCAATTTGACTTATTTTTGTCTTCTCTCTGATTCAGACTCATGCATGTGCATGCTTGCTAGCACTCTTTATTTTTCTCTCTCTCATCTACACTGGGTAGACATGGGGTGTGTGCTAAAGTTGGAACAGCTCCCATTATTGAAACAGAGATCAGCGAGAGAAGCAGATGGTCAAATATGTCCTTCGCTTACTTGTAGGAAGTGAGGGGATGATGCATATGATTGCATACGGTTTCCCACAGCATTTAAAATATAATGCAATGTTGATAGAAATATCCCCAGGAGGAGATCAGTAGAGTTGAATAAACTGATTTCTGGTACCTGTGGTTACCTGCTGTGTTGTTTTCTTTGTGTCAACGCAATATTGCCTAAACTAGTGTTTTCCTGCTGGTTTGCATTTCCTCTTAAAGTACTAGATGACAGCCTATGTAAACACAGGCTCCCTAAGCTCTTGCTTATTGCTATACACAGCTTATAAATTATAATGTAAACCCAAGTTTATTATAATGCTTTTTTTTCCCTCAGCAAGACCTGAGAAAAATGTTTGTGCATTAGTTGCCTTAGCTTTCCTAAGCTGCCATACTAAAAGATTTATGCTACACAATGTAAAAATGTCACTTTGTTTAAATGAAGCTGGGCAATATGTTTCTTTTTTTTACTTTGAAGGGTGTGGTAAATTTTAGGAAGGAGAGAATTCATTGGCTGGCCACAGTTTTTGCCTAAGCCTAAATTTTTTTAATTTTATTTTTTTCCTGATCTGCAGGTACATTTCGCTGTACTTTCTGCCAGACAGAAGTAGAAGAAGATGAATCCGTCTGTCCTGATGGCAGGACACTGGTGGCACGTTTTAACGAGCAAATTGAGCCCATCTACGCACTCCTACGCGAGACGGAGGATGTTAACCTGTCCCATGACCTGCTGGAGCCTGAACCTGCTGAGATCCCTGCTCTGAAACAGAGGTTAGTTCACAAGTCCTATGGCAGAGCACCATTTGTCATGTCAGTATCTTGTTGGTCCTCCTGAGTCATATCCTCAGCCAGCGTTAGTAACACCAAATGAGAGCTCTTCACTTCTAATCAGCAGTAATTCTAGTTTAATTTCAAAGCTGTTTGAGTTGTAATAGAATTCTTTTCTCTGTAAAATAACTGTAAAATAATTTTCTTGAGGTTACTTGTTTTTTTTCAGCTGTCCAGATAAAAACTTTTTTTTTTTTTATTCATGCTGAATCTGCTGTAGCCGAGAACGTGCTGCAGCTTCTGGAAACGCTGCACATCGTGAAGCCTGGTCCAACAAAGGGTCATCCTACGCTGACCTGTACACCCAGAATGTGGTAATCAGTATGGAGGAGCAGGATGAGCAACAGAAGCAGGACCAAGAGAGCAAGGCGCCAAAAGAGCGGCCTGTTTGGTTGACCCACAGCACCGTGCAGGGTGCCTACAACGAGCCTGATGCTCTCAAGAGCCGTAAGTGAAGTGTTCCTTTCACTGCAACTAGTCACTAAACAAGACTTTGTTGAATTGATATGTCTTATTTTAAAGATTAACGTTTTTGTTTGTTGAAAAGTTAGACATCTTATTTTTTTGGAGCTTCTTATATTTCTTTTCAGTTTCATGGCTATTCCACCTTCAGTGCAAATGGAAACGGAGGCCTACATCTTGCCTGGGGTTCAAAAGAATCAAAGAGAAAAAGTTTAATTTGCTCTATCAGAATGCATTTCCTTCGTTTTCCCTCTCCAACAAATTGCCTCGCTCAGTCTGGTCAGTCGTGACCGTTTATCTCATATGGGCTGGTTTGATACATGGAGTCTGCTCACACCACTGAACTACATACCTCAGTGCTTTCTAACTTGTTGTGTTGCTCTTATCAGTCGTTGCTCCATTCGTTTGCATCCAGAAGCATTTTGGTTTTCAGATTATTTTGCTCATAATGCTTGAAAATCAAATGACTTTCTTGCATTTTTACATTTGTCAAACCTTACAAAGTCCTTCAAAGAAGGACTTAAACATACCCCTGTATATTTTTGGGGAATTTGTTGACAGCCTGTCATTCTTCTGGAACAAGCAAAGTTATTGTAAGAAGAAACTTTACCAACAAGCCATGGCAGTGTTCTCCCACAACACTGCCATGTGTTCATGACCTTTAGAAGTTTGGACACAAATAACCTAGCTTGTAATTTCATTATTGGTTAAAAACACACTTTTAACTGATTTTGTTTTCTTTTTCTTTTCTGTTAACCAAATACAAAAGTAAAGGGGGAAAAAAAGCACGTGTCGTCCAAGATGACCCACCTTTACTGAACTTATAGTACTGACACAATGTGTACAGTTGATTTAGTCATATAATCTCAATACCTCTTGCTCCACAAGTCAGAGGTTGTTGTATCCAACACTGAATCCTCTTCCACTTAACGCTGCTGTTTCTCTTATTTGTCATAAAAATAGCATTTCTTGTCCATGATGGGGCTCTTTGAACACATTTTTTCAGAATATCCTGAGAAGCAGGTAAAATGTGCTGTGAAAAGAACAGCTCAGACAATACACCTTCTTTTATTCTCTCTGAAAAGTAATTGGAGTTAAAGTTCAAAAAGGTGAAGCCAGATTGTTGGAGGTTAACAAAGGTTACCGCCTTCTTTCAGAGTGGTCCTTGAATAGGCTAACTCATGCTGGTATTGTTTCCTAAACTAAGGGCATGCTTCAATCAGACTTGGTCAGGCTCCGATTGTACCTTAATTGCTTAACTGAAATAATCAGACTTGATTATTACATGACTGAGCAAGGATTGCTCATAAATAAAATTAATTTCTCGTGGTGATTGCATGCATTATGGCTTCCAAATATCCTTTCTTTGTGGTATGTCTTTGCATCTGTCTGTAATTATCTGTTTGGTCCTTGGAAAAAGACATGGCGTAACATAGTTAGCAATTGTTTATTTGAATGACCAATGATACACTTGAAGCTGCCCATTAGGAGTCTGATCCAATATTAATATTGACTAATATGAATCCAATGGACTGAATTAGTGTTGTACATTATTAAAGTTGGTGTGCCCTTTTTTTTTTATTAGGATCCACTGACTCATCAGTATTTTTTTTTTTCAATTTGACTACCTTTTTAATTGGAGTGGCTAGCAGATCAGGTTTAGATATATTTTTTGTTGATCATATTATAAACGGGCCACATAAATGCTTTGTGTAAGCAGCGACATGGTCACACACTTGTACGCAAGCATGTAGAAACTTTTCACTGTGGGTCAGGTGGAGATAAAGCTTGCCAAATGTTGTCCTAAATGTTATGGCGCAATAACACAAGATGATTAGATTTGACCAGCGTGA
>JBBBVU010000013.1:22252316-22270391 GCA_037177055.1 Atherinosoma microstoma
ACTAATTCTTCACAAACACACTTAACCTTTGATACATACAGTTTCTGAGACATTTTGCATCACTTTATGGTAAAAACTTGGCTCAATACCCTCTTGTACACAATCTGATACTTGTCTTTTGCCCCCAGTGGATAAAATGATAATAATAATACAATAATACATTACAATAATTTTGACATATCACACGGTAATAAACTGTAAATATACAAAAATAATTTTTGTTAATTATTGTTTTACATTTTCGTTAAAGGGCCACATAAAAACTTAAGAGAATTTTTTTTGTTTGTTTTTGCCCATTTTTTCTTGGAGGCTCTAAAGGGTTAAGAGGTATATGGCACTGTGTATTGGCTGGAAAAATTACTTTTAATATTTGTTTTTTTTAATTCACGCCACATTATTCAGAGAGTACAGAGGTTTAGAATATCAGTAAGTACTTAATTTTCATCACATGATGGATAGATAGATTAAACAATCAAAATGGCGGAATTGGAAAGGGTTACCTAATGAACACAGTGTGCAATTTATTTGACAAATTTCTTGAATAAACCATTGAGCTAAGAAATGAGGAAGTGTCTTGACACTCATTTAACATGATGGCTAGAACAAGGAAATGCCACTGGGTCCTTAAAACCATGGTGACTCTTGCTATCTCTTCCATAAAGGTTTTTGTTTGCTTAGGGGTGATGAATAACTACATCACATTAACATTGGTATTAGACACAAACCATTAGCATTCTGCACAAGAGAAACATCAAACAGGACTTTAACAGCTTCGAAATAAGAAAAAAATTAGCTCTAAAGTAAAACGGAAAGTGGTCATTACATATCTTTGGCTATTGGTCAATAATGAATCTTGAAAATCAGGAGTGCATTTAGCAGCTCATTTATATGGAAATGAAAAATCCCTGCAGGATCAGCCCCACCTCCTAAGCCTTCACTTCCTCCACCTCAACTCAATTACAAGTGGTCATACAGATAGGGAAGCTTTTTAATTGGAAATTGATTTAAAGAGCAACTTTATGTGACTGCACTTTGCTTCTAAACTCTGTTCCTGTGCTCTTTTATCAAATCACCCAGCAGGTATTAATTGGGCTAAAGTAACTCAACAGAACGGTGGTTGTGGTAGTGGGAGGGGGACGGGGAGAGTGTCTATGAGGCATATATAACTGTTCAAGCCAGGGATCAAATCTTTCATTCTGACTTTAAACTATGTGGATTCAACATATTCAACATATCATTGTGATCATAAAAAAATGAGCTGATGACACAACAGAGGAATAAATTATGTGAGAGGGCCGGAGGATTCCACCAATCACAGGAAAAAGTGATGGAGATGTGATCTGTGGTAGATTTGTAATTCTTGTAAATATTGTGTCCTTGCAAACATGATCTACTGCACTTTCACCACTTTAATAGTTTGCACCCATCATTTGCTGTTTTATTTACTTTAGGAAACATCACAGTTTGAGACACAGAAAAGAAAAACCCACAAAAAGATGCAAAATGGTAACACAAACATGTGAAGTGACAACAAATAAGTGGCAATGTACATAAAACCTGGCCAAAAAATGAACATAGAGATTTGTAATGAAAAACTAGATAAAAAAGAGAGGTAAAAATTAGGCACAATTTGATGAATTATGCAAAACAATTATACAAAAAAAAAAAAAAACACAAATAAAAAACAGATTATATATGCATGATGTGTGATTGTTTTGTGTCTGGGTTGTCTTACTCTACAGGAGAACAAGTAGGGGGCCTTTTACCCACCAGGGACCTGCTGTGTAACAGTCTGTCAAAGGCTGCTTCTCATTTTGTTGGGTGCCAGGGCTGAAATGAACAACGCTTCTCCTTTCTTTCCCCACAAAAATATGTCATATTTTATTTAGAACGTGTACTACAGTGTCTTTTTTATTGGTAGGAAAACTTCTGTACTTCTTTTCATAAGATGGGCTCTTCAAAAATAAAGTAATGCTCCGAATTTTACATGACAAAACAAACAAAAACACAAAAGACTTAAACTGTTCTAGACTTAGTACTGATTGCTTACTATTGATATCATCTTTTTTAAGCATTTGAATACGGCAGATGTGTGAATTCGATACGGACTATGATTCATGTTTTATAGATTAGAATGTCTTGTGCTGCAAATGAGCCGACAAACTATGGAAAGGCTGGAAATACGCAAGACTTTGGCATGAAACATGCAAAAACCGGTGGACTGAGGCAACAAACTGAGGCTTTGTGAGGCAGACATGATAACAATAAAGTTATGTCTTACATTTAATCTCTGTTAAATGTCATAAACTTGATGAACATGTTGTATAATTTCCTGTAAGCCATGACACAAAGCAATAAACTAAATGTCTAAGAGTAAAAATTTTGAAATAATTTCAAATTAATCACAGCATCAACTTTTCTCTAATTTACTGTATGATTCACAAGAAGGAGAAATGATTATGATGGTATTCTTTTTATAATTATAAACCCACATATTAGCTAATTTATTGACAGAGCAAGCAAATCAAATAAGACTAAGATTAGGAGAGCTGATTAGTGATTACTACAAATAATAACAAAGCTAACTCTGCATCCATCTCTCTTTAGTTTTCTTTTTTTACTGACCTATCTACATCAGTTAAATCCAATCCAATGTTCTTGTCCTGTCTTGCTTGTATGTTCTCTTTTTCCTTTGTTGTCTTTTGTTTTTTACTTTATCTGGTTGTTGTTGGTATGTGATGTGTTACTATGAAGCAAAACATTGTGTCTGGATATTATGAACTTCACTATCTCAGCCCTGGAGTGCTGCAGGGCAGTTTCAGGCCAGGGATTTTGCACAATGATAACATATATTCTTCACAAAAAAAGAGTCAAAAGCATACTTTTCTGAGATTCACAAACTTCTCTGGTGTTTCTTTAAACCACACTCAGTAGTGTTGTATGTTGCAGTCACCAGTTTTACCAACCTTGCTTGCAGTATGAGGTGCATGAGCCTCATGAGGTGAGTCATGGATGACAGGTGGACAAATAGTAATAACCATCTAATATAAACATGAATGAACAGCACATGGGAGGTTGAGTCAACAGGGAGGTGATCACTGTTTGTTTTCTGTATCCTAGTGACAGTAAACAAAGCATTTGATGCTGAGCTCTTCCATTGCCTGTTTCTAAGACCAAATATTTATGAATAATATAACTGATGTTATATTAATGAAATACGTTTACCTTAGTGTAGTGTGTATTTGATGCTACTATGTTATATTTATATGAAACTTATAGTCACTGTTTTTCTGGGAAAAATGTATATTGTGATCTCACAAAAATGCTAAATTTCTATGACGCTAATCTGAACATTATACGAGCTAGTTCAGCTTTAGTGGCACTAAAGCAATATTAAAAGGCTTCATACAGGTTAAGATATAAATAATTGAAAGCTTCAATCTGTGATCCAAATGTAAACCAAAGGTCAACCCTGCCTGTAATCAAAAATTTAAAACACAGTGGTGGAAAAAGCTATCAATTCAAAAATACTGACAGATCCTTTAATGCAGAGAAGAACCTTTCACAAAATCAATAACAGTAAATGTGTTCATACTGCGGGCCTCACAATGTGTAATGAAATACAAGCACAGGGGTAGCTGCAATGATGTTATTAGCATTTGCTCTTGAAAAAAAAAATGATTAGGCCTTCATTTCATACTCCAAATATGACATTTGAGGGTGTGGGCTATTAGTAATAGATCCAATAAACAAACCTATGGAAGGTATTTCCATTAAATAAGCTTAAATCAAGGTTGCTTTGCACAAAATCAGTATGTTTCTGACCTTCATTTGAACTTGTGTAAACTTAAAATGACAACGCTAACATGCAAGGTTCATATTTCCCTTATTAAAACAAAACAGCAAAATGAAATTGTGATTGATTAGGAAGAATGTTATTGCAAGTTTATGCTCATAAACTAAAGTATTGGCTTTGCTTATGTTGGGACCCTGCAGTGGTGTTAAAGGAAAAGTCCTGCACTCAATGAAGCCCTCACAATTCATGAAGAGAGACTTAAACGATTCAACCAAATTCCATTACAATCTCTTGTCCCTCCCTCAAATATTTGTGCCAATCCACTTCAAATCTACCATGTGGTGTTGCCCACCAAAGTGAATCCAGTGATAGTCTCATTTTGGGAGTCTTCTGTTCAGTTTGCTAGGGTTAGGGTTCCAGCAGAGTCCACGTGCCCTTGTTGTCTAGAAAATTCATCTATCGTCTTGAAATGGAATGTCAAGGAAGACTTGATAGGTTGAAGTCACAGATAAAGTCAGACACTTAGAAATGTCAGGGACATGTGCCAATTTCACTCAGAACTGTATACACCAACCTCATTGTGACACTATATCTGTTCCTTGCTCAAAGCCATCAAAGCATGCAGGCAGTTAGTTGGTTTAATTGTACTTGTTTTTCCTCTCTTATGTTGCCAATTTAAAAAGAAAAGATTAAAAAAAAATACTGTAACCTCACATGTTCTGTGCAAAGTACTTACTCTCACACACTGCTTCATAAGCTGCCTATCTGTCATATGCAATCACCAAACAAGTTGGCCTTAATCAATAGTCATTATTCTATTCTTGGCCTTGTATAGTGTGTGTGAGTGTTTGTGTGCGCATTCGTGTGTGAGCTTGCCCAATTTCTGTTGAAGCTAAAATTACTTGGACTGACTTTTAATTACATCTGCTCCTCAAAATTAATCAGCCTCGACAAATCATCTCTGAGGTGAAGCTGAATGAACACAGGGGCAATATTCTCAATAATACAGAAGCCAAGCGTGGAATCGTTGGTCAGAGTTGCCCTTTTCCCTCAATGGGTAATGGGTTATAATTATCGTTAAGGTCTTTAAGATACCCTTTGATGGCTGTTGATAGCAGCCATACATCCAGTTGTGAAAAGAAAGAACAGGTAATGGTGTAATGGGACTATTTGTATCATTTGCAGCCTTCAGTGATGTCATTATTTCCTAAACAGGACACTAAATATTCCCATTGTATGTTTATTTTTTTTTCTCATCCTCTATGAAGACTGCAAATTATCTCTGACCCTTAATTAGCAAGCAGCCTATTACCAGCAGCATCCAAAACAAATCTCTTTGTGAGTGCATGTTTGTGTACTCCATCGTCTTTGAACCTACCACACAATCGTTTTCCATTGCTCGAGGCATCGTAAACAGTCATGTTGCACTCAGAAACACTTTGTATTTCTTTACCTCACTTACAATGAGTGGAAGTGGACAGATCTGAATCCTACTTGAAAAGTCCCCTGAGGTTGAGTCCTTTTGGAGAAACAAATATGAAACATATCTAATGGGCTGGTATGCTTATAGCTGTCTGAGTCTTCTAAAGATACCTGGAGAAAAAAAAAACTGCACTGTGTCTATATTGAACATTTTAAACAAAGACCTGTAGTCCGTACATTTCCATGTCTGAACGTGCATGGAAAGATGTAATCTTTCATCATATTGCAATATACAGCATTTCATACTACACTTATATTTTGTTTGCTTTAGATGTAGGATTTGAGTTGAGCAGCTGCTTTAGTCCCTTATCTGAATAAGAGGTGGCAAATGGGTGGAGCAGGTGTACATACTGAAACCAGGAAATTAGACCATACCACAGCTCGACATCACGGGGTGGCTGGTGTTTGTTAGTTTCAGCCTTTTATGTTTTGTGCGCTGATCAGCCACCTTTTAAGTTTCCTCTTTGTCTCATTTTGGGATGTCAGTTTATTTTGGTTAGAGTTGTGCTTCGTTCCCGGTCATTTTAAGTAGTGTTTGGTTACTTTAACATCTCTTATGAGCCCACTTTCTTCATTTTTATTGTATATATCTTGAGTTTGATTATTTTTGGGTTAAATATAAAAAACAACTTTGTTTTACTGTAGCCTGTGTCTGACTGTCCTTTCACTCATCGGTCCATCACAGAAGCCCTTTTAAGTAGGCCGACATTTTGTTTACACCCTTTCAGTAGTATTTTCTTTTTTAACAATGACAGGGGGTTTGCTACGTCAAGGACACTTATCATCCATCCTGACTCAAAAACAGATGCCTTTATCATTTTGTGATGAATCTTTTTTCACATTAATAAAACAAGCTGCATAAATTAGACACTGGAGTGAATAAGCATATCAAAGATATACAGATATCCTCTGTTTAAGGTCTTCAGACTTGTTAGCAGTTCCTTGTGAGTTTAATGTTTTGAGTTTTAACACGCTGATGCTATGGAGATCCGTTTTCTCACCTCACTTGGATAGTTTTGCCTTTTCGCAGGACTTCTGATTGTCAGCTGGACTCAAGTAAAGCAACAAGATTATTTAGTTATTTGAGACTTGATTTGGACTGCCTAGCATGGATCCACTTCAGCACCCTCAAATTCCTACAGTTTAGGGTGGAACAAAACCTCTCCAGAGTTTTATAACTATGCTTGAAAACTGTAGGAATTGGTCTTAATGGAGCCTCCTCACATTTTTCATCTAAAAGCAAATCACTTTTCTATTTGAGCAGCACCAAACCTTTCCCATTGTCTATCTTTATAGTTGCATAGATGTGTCCCTTATTCCTCATTTTAATGGTGCCTGTACGTGTTGAATAGTGGGACTTGATGAATAAAATAAAAAACTTTTCAAAAGCTGAGACCCAAAACTCAAAGCTACCTTAAAGCTACTGCACCTTTGCAAAATTGTGTTGACATCTGCGGGACATGCACACAATGTAGTATTTTTATTTTCAAACCTTTGATTAGAGACTAGAAGTGCTCAACCACGTGTGCTGAGCTCTGACTATAATATCAAGTATGGCCTGGAGGCAGAGGCTGGTGATGTAAGTGCTTATGCAACACTACTGGTCTTGAACATTCGGGTGAGGTAAGTATGGTTGACGTTTTATTCCTCCTCTGAGGCTTGAACAGAGGCATAGGTATGCAATCATGCAGCACGTTTGTTTACTGGCCATCTATCTATTAGTATAATTAAACAAAAACTACACAGAAAAACTTGAGGAAACTTGATGGAAAGTTGGGAAATTTAAATCTCATAGTGAAAACTTTATGAAACTGAATCTTTAAAGACATTTGCACAGAAATAAAGACAAAGCAGCATCTGCCTGGGAAAAAGGGAATGAAGGCTTTTATTAATAAGGTGGTGTTAATGTTAAGTTAATACAAAAAAAATGTGTGTAACGTCTATTACCAGAAATATGAGAACATTTTTAGAACTACACATGCTTAGAGAACCACTACTCATTATGCTTGCTTTATATGTTAGTTTGACCATTTCATACAAGCAAATATGTTCCATCAAATTTATCCAAACTCAAGTAAGACTGTAGTAGATGTTACATCAAACTGTAGCTGCATTTGTTCATATAAGGTTCAACAACATTTTGTGTCCCAGATTTTAGGTCAGGTGACTACCCGATTGGATGGATGGACCAAGTTTTGCATCAGAAGATTGTTAATTTTTTCTCTTTTTTTTAACCTAATTTACACAAACAAAATCCAAGAAGACAGTGCCGGGATTCCTCCAGCTAAAACTGTAGTTCATGAAACTTGAGACTTCATTTTCACACATGGATTAGCCAATGCAGAGTCCACACTATAACCCTATTGAGACTCTGGAATTTATTTAGAACACTTTACACAGTTGCCCAACTCTCCCAAAATCAATACAAGATCTTAGTGAATGATGAGTGATGAAAAATCTGAGGTCCTTCATCGCTCATTTGACATTCAGAGATCCATTTCTATAATTATTCTAGGTTAGGAGGTTCAGCATATCCAGTTTTTTTAATTTCATTTTCATGAATACACTGCACCTATTATTAAAGTTCTTATAACGGTTAATATTTAGGAATTGTATTCTTTACATCGTCTTTGATATTCTTGGTTACTTTTGCTATTCACATTCAAAACTCAAGATTAGATACAACAAGCATAATCTACTTGTCCTGACAAAAAGAAAAAATACACATATCCTTCAATCAGTTGTGGAATTTCTGTCTGTTTGTCTGTCTTTATAGCATAACTTACCTCAACATTTTTTTTGTGTGTGATGTTCCTGTTAAGGCTTGTTTCCTTTGAAACGGAGTCAAGATTAAGCCAAGGACACTTGTGTTGCTAGGACACATCATTGAATATGATTTCAATGAATCTTTGAGCTCACATGCAGGTTTCTACGACCTTAGATTATGTTTTCCATTCAGATAGCATTCTAAAAACAAGCTTTTTTTGGTATTTCCTAATAGTGACAGTATCACTAATCCAAATGACTTCAAAATTGATAATGTACTTACTTTGGTGCTTATACAAACACATATATTTGAAGATGTTTGGAGGAATTAAATAAGCTAAATATGATAAATTTTTAGGATTTAAAAGGAAAATTAATATTTGTTGAAGGTTAAAAAAAACATACTGCTCAACAGTAAAATATATATGTTTTGCTCTCACGTGTTTTAACAAGTAAACATGGTTCTCTATTCTTTTAGAAGAGCAGCTTCTGTGGTTGAGGAGAAGCCACAGCTCCTGAGGATGCAATTCTTTTTGAGAGCAGAAGACTCCATTTCCTGCTGATGGAGACTTAAAACACTGGCTGGACAATACAGGAAATAAAAATAAAAATGGCAATAAATAGACAGTCTTCTAGCACTCACAACATCCCACTTAGATATTTGCAGTGCTCCTTCCCGACGTCCTTCTCATACATTTCTCCCTATGTGAATGGTGAACCAATTTCTATTCATGTTAAGGCGAATTACTCTTTTATTGCAGTGCCATTTGTTTCATACCTTCATCTCGCCGTTCTTCTGATTTAGAGCTTTGTAACCAATCGCTGAGGAGAAGGGAGGAGGAGAAACGGAGAGAGTGAGAGTAGTGTGTGGGGGGCGGGGCGGGGTGCGGGTCTGACTGGTTATGTTTTTTCAGCACCGCGGACAGCTCCCTTCACTTCTATGTGGACTGCAGGGAAGCGACGCTCAGACATCGCTGGATCGCATTAAAAACCGACTCACATTCTTCCATAGATTAACCCCGAGTTCACACCGTAAGCGCACGCCACCTTCTCCCCCCCCTCCCCTCCACCCCCACCAACCCACTCCTCCTTCTTCTGGATGCTTGAGTTGTCTCATTTTGTGGCCTGACTAAGGAGTCCAACCTCCTTCAACTGCATTGCCTCTGCGTCTGCTGGCTCCTCATTCTGCTCCTGTTACTGGCAACCACAGTGTTCTGAAAGTGATTCTTTCGGAGGGAAGAGTGGATTCACCAACTCTAAGTTTTTTTTTCTTCTTTTTTTCTTCTCTTGCCCCCTCTCGTTGTCCACTTCTTATGTGTTTGTCTCAACATCGCTGCTCCGTTCCTCGACTATGTTGAGGTGTGGGATTCTTCTTCCACGCTCAGGAGAGGATGCTACTTTAGGATGCAGGTGGAAGATGAAGTTGAGTAGTTTCAGTAGCCTTTGGTGCATGCTCTGATATGAGACGGGCGACCTGCATCTGCAATCTTGGCTGAAATCCTCAGAACAGAGTGGATCGGACGCTTTCATTTCGTGGGGGTAAACAGCCAGAGCTCAAGATGAGGTGCCTCTGTGACTTTTTATATTCCACCTAAGAGGAAGAGGGGATCTTTTTAATGTCTTCTTTTTTCTTCTTTAACTCTGTTACTTCTACATGAAGTGACGCTTTTTTTCTTTCTTCTTTAGCTGTCTAAACGAGTTGGGATTTTGCATTTAAGTGGATATTGGGGAAAAACTAAGAAAGTACATTCAATCATCTTTCTCTTGATCCGCTCACCTAAGAAATAGAACAGAACAATTAAAAATGAAAAAGTTTCGGAAGGTTTTGGACGGTTTGACAACCTCCTCTCCGGGAGGGACTTTGGGATCTCCATCGTGCGGCAGCGCAGCCGGGACTCCTACCTCGGCGCCAACTCCCAGGGATATCGACGTCCAGGAGACGCTAGTATCAGAAAACTTTCAGTTGTGTAAGGTGGGTAGAGAGGGATGTCATTCCTTTTCTGTCTTTTCGGCATCTGATCAAATACTGATGCAAACAGTCAATAGCGGTACCTATAGGCTACTGGTGTTGCTTTTCAGTATCCGTTTCCCATATGGATACAGTTCCTGTAAACAGAGCGGTCCCTATCGGCGCTAATTTGGAGAATAATGACGCGGGTTGTAAAAGTTAAATCACTTGAGAGTTGTGCTGGTGCATCTGATCCGGTGGCCTGATATTCCTAATGTTTGGAAGTTCAGCACTACGGACCGTGTCTTGTTTTTCCAAGTCTCCCGAAAGAAGCAATTCTAAACAAAACACCAGCGAGCATCCTAACTTTATCAGACTCAGTGGTTTTGAAGTTGATATAATATTTCTAAGACAAAAGAATTACTGCTCCCCTCATTCAGCGGCGATATAAACCTCTACCCTCCCGGATATGCGCGCACAGCTGGTGACGCTGGTAAACATCTGAGTGTGTGGCTACAGATTTTGGTCTATTCCAGCCTCCATCTGTATGTGCAGTATACGGCTACAGCGTCTGCCAACAGCAGCATACTGTAGACTGCAGTAGCTCGCTCACATGTGCTACAAACAGTGTGCAAAGGAACTCAATGAATAGCATCATTCCCATTGCATCAGCAAGCAGGCACGAATGGTGGAGCGATGACATAACTGGTGTCCCTCCCTTACATTATGAAAAAAAGAGGCGAAAAAAGTGTACAACAAGCCAGCGGAGTGGCCCTGCAGTGCTGTCCTAGCTGATGCGCTTTTTTTCACTGGGAAGGAGGGAGGGGTGCTGAATGAGGGGCTGGGGGTATTTATAGCTGCTACTGCCTCCCATTGCAGCCTTTTTCTAAATGCATTCCGCTGCGTTTATTCTTTACCCTTAAAGAAACGGGGGTAAATTGTGGATGTGGGTGTGAATAATTCATTGAGAAGCCGAGGGTAAGGGGGTTGTTTTGTAGAGCTGTATTATAAATGCTGAGCAGAGTAAGATTGGTCGGGGAGGGAGTGGGTTGGAGGAGTATCAGGAGGGAGGTTGATTCACAAGCTGAGGAGGATGCTGCAGAGCACCCTATAGCAAGCAACAGAAATTGCTAGAAAAGAACAGCATGATAGCCTGGTCCCATGCAGGAAGCTGCTCTTCCCATGCCCAGTACATGGTTGGGTTGACAGAACTTCTCAGAGGGAGGCAGTAAATATGAAATTATATCTCCACATGTCATATTTCTACTATGTTTTTTATGTGAGTCTGTGGAGGTGCAGGTTAAATGTGAATGTTCCTCTCTCTCTTCTTGTGAGTGTGTTTAAAAGGGTGTAAGAGAGCCTCAGAGATAGGTGGTGGAGAATGACTGCATATTCTCTCTCATGCAGACAAGGTTATAGGAGTGGAATAAGGAAGGTGTAATTGATATCACATTTGCAAAGATATAATGGATTGATCACATGTTTATTATCCTGTAAATCTGCACAGGTATTTTTAGCCTTAATGTTTGTTTTTGTTTGTTTGTTTTTTTTGTTTTTTTGTTTTTTCACAGCACAGTACCAAAAATTGACATAAAAAAACATTTCAAACTATAAAATATTTCTGGAATATGTATTAAGTCAGTATTTCAAGGGACTGATGAATGAGTGTGCGGAAAGAGAGAGAGAGAGAGAGAGAGAGAGAGAAACAGCAGGGAAAAAGGCTGTCTTTTCCTTTCTTACCATCTAACGAGGATTCTGCTTCCTCATGCCATGCCGGCGGGATGTTGTACAGATGTGCACAGACAGATGCTTTAAGAACCGTATAATGAGTGAAACATGAAACTCTTGTCTGACCCTTTTTTTTTTCTCATTCACAAAAATGGAAAGTAGAAACTGGTTTGTTTTCATTTAGATTTAACTTGAATTTGATTAAAATATATGTTAGAATAAACAAAGAAAATCAATGTTTCATTGTCTTGATTGGACTAAAACTAGAGATTAAAATATGTAACACACTCCCCAAAATATGCTAATTGGTCAACTATAGGCAAGGCAGGTTTATTTGTATAGCACATTTTCAGGTTCAAGACAATTCATAGTGCAACTATAGCATTTTCTGTATCTCAAACAGGTTTAGTGTAGAGAGACATATAGCGAACAACTAAATTTAACCTTCCATTCATTACCCCAAATATTTTTAGATCTCTGCTTTTTGATGGGGATATAACTCTGTCAGCCAGTGCAGTTTGTGTGGGAGTGTTTGGCAAACTTCTCAGAGTTAGTCATGAATTCTGTCTTCAGTGTTCAGTGTGGGAAGATGCAACAACCCAGATTTTATTGTACAGTATTTATATGCATTTATACACAGCATACACAAGTCTTTGTCCAGTTTGTGTGAGGAAATGATGTTGAGTGATTATAGCAGAGGAGCTGCAACAAGCTCAGGGTGAAATCTCACTCAGACTGAAGGAGTTACATGTGAGGCACAAAGGTGAGGAAGAATCTTATTGAATCTATAGATAGATTTCTGTTAGTTAGCAAATTGAGTTCTCATACAAGTAGAAAGTGGAAACAGAGAGATATTTAGCTGAAACTCCAGTGCGTTGGATTGTAACTTAATCAAACAGACTAAGTGCTATTTATAGTATAGGGATTTAAGATATTACATTTCAAAGGCACCCACAAGAAGTCCTATATTAAAACTACCTCTGTTTTCATGTTACTCAATTCAGTTTGACAGTATAATATTGAAAGGCAATTATAGTACACAAAATTGTCCTTAACATTGCCCCAATTCTCAAATATCAAGTCAAAGGTTGTCTCTACATTTGCCAGACCTCCTCCACTTGCTCCATGGTTCACTGTCCTCTGGACCAATCGCTGCTGAAGCTGCCACATTATGGGGATAAAAGGTGTGGAATCCCTTAAGGGGTAGCTGTGTTAGTCTGTCAGACAGCTCGCTGTCTTGGTAGAGACGCTTGTTAGTTTGTATCATGATTTGAAAAGCATTAAATTGTGTCTAACCTCTTAGGTTATGCTGAGTTCTAGTGTTGCGCCTCTAAAGGTTGTGTTTAGTGTTATTATGAATTGTGTGTGGAGATTGGGCCAGACAGAGTTTTCTACCTCTACCGTATTTTTCTTTGTCAGACTAGTTATTGGTGCTCATTCTGGTTGTGTTTTTCAGTGCAGTCAGTAAAGTTTTTGTTCTTTATATTGACCATTAGTTACGTAATTAGAACATATTTTTTTTATTTAGTCCCTTCTGTTTTATTTGTTTCTTTGATTTGGGAAGCATCACCTGCCCTGTTTGTTTCTGTTTCTTTGAGTTCCACCTGCCACTCAGGAAAATAAACTCCCTATTACTCCACCTTACATCAGGACATCATTCTTTTATATTACTTCCCCTTTCACTAGCCAAGCCGGGTCATAACATAAGTGGGGCCTCGTCCGGGAGACTGTTGGTAATGCCTGTGTGTTTTTATGGGTGGGTTTTTATTGTTCTGTTGTGTGTCTTGGTTCAGCATGGCATCTACCTTTACTTTGTAGCGTTTTGTAGCTGCCCCCTCCTTCGAGCTGCTTGACAATTGACGTAAGAGAAACAGGCCTTTAATGCTTTGGTGGTGAATCAGTTGGTGGACTCTGGTGTGTTTTGTGCGCCTACTGTTTCCACAGTGCCAAGTGAGGGTGCTCCGACAGCGGGCGACCCTAAAGATGATGCACCACCTCTCACTCCTAGTGCAGCTGCTGGGGTGGATGTTGGGGAAATTGATCGGGGCAGGACACCAGTAATTCTTTCTTGTTATGATCCACTGTCTTTTACCAGTTCTTGAGCCTGTGATGAGCCTTGGTTGAAGGTTCATTTGGCACATCTTTAGATTGAGAATCGGAAAATTAGCACAGGGAAGTCGGCTTGAGCTGGATGCCCTGACTCAAGCACCGCCCACCTCTGCTGGTGGTCCTGCAGTTACCCCCTCTGTGTCTACCAGAGCCTTTGATGTGAGCAAGTGCATTCCCTTGGTGCCTGCTTTTCACAAATCTGAAGTG
Organism: Atherinosoma microstoma; assembly: GCA_037177055.1. Classification (NCBI taxonomy): domain Eukaryota; kingdom Metazoa; phylum Chordata; class Actinopteri; order Atheriniformes; family Atherinidae; genus Atherinosoma; species Atherinosoma microstoma. Next base: position 22,266,353 of record JBBBVU010000013.1, read on the forward strand.
GATTTGTATTTTGCAGCATTAACATAGTGCTGGTGCTTTGCAATGGCCTGAAGATATCTGGCCTCTTTTGTTACAGTGCAAGTTATTGGGTGAACCACAGGAGGTAGTAGTGGCGCTATTCCTAAAGGACAGCTTGAACTACATAAAAGTGAAAACCACAGTGCTGCAGACTTATGAGTTGGTTCCTGAAGCCAGACAAAAGTTTTAACACTGGAAGAAAGCTGCTGGACATACTCATGTGGAATTTGCCTGAGAAAGGGGGATTCTATTTGATAAATAGTGGATAGCCTCTAAGGCTAATGATTATAATTCCTTGCTGGAACTGTTGGTGTTGGAGGAATATAAAAAGTGTATACCTGAACGTGTTGTGTTGTATATGAATGATTAAAAGGTGACGTCCTTCACATCAGCTGCTGATCTGGCAGATGAAAATGTACTCACACACAAATCATTCTTTCCAGTTGGTGTTGAAAGGCCTCACACTAACCCAGTGTCACAGTCTCAACTTTTTAAAACCTCCACTGTTGAGGAGAGCTGAGAATTTTCAAACCTGGACATGTCATCGCAGATTGTTTAGCCTTAAAACACAAAAAATCAGTAAATGTGTAACAGCCTAAGGGTGTTGGTCTGGTGCAGGCAAAGCCCTGCTGCAAAGACTTTCCTTCTGGTAATGACGAAGTGCCTGATTCATGTTATGATCCTTTCATTTTTGATGGATTTGTTTCGCTAACTGGTGAACCTGCTGACCAGCAGCTGGTTTACTTATTAAGAGGTACTGGGGAATCTCAGTCTGTCATTCTTGCGAGTGCTTTGCCCTTTTGTCCGCCAAGAGACCTGTCTGATTCTGATGACATCACACTCCCTTTGTCTGAACATTTGTCTGCAACTCAGCAAGCTGATCCAACATTACAGAAATGTTTTGATCGTGTGATAAATGTTGAACAAGCCAAACAGGAACAGCAAGCCTTCATCGTTGAGCACAACATCCTTATGCGTAAATGGTCTCCAGCCAGTGCAGAGTGGAGCATATTTAAACAGATTGTCGAGCCTACCCTGTACAGATGAAAGAGTCAGACACAATTATCCATGAAACATCCTCAGTGAATTAATGTAAAAATTCTGCTTCTTTATCTCAAAAGGAAGCTTTTCTCAGTAATTTTGATTGCCATGGTTTGTTTAATTACATTTGGTGACGTGTTTTCCCTAAATTACTCCATTCATATTGCATGTGTCACTTCTGTTTTACCCCATTACCTCTCTAAAGTGGACAATTGCTTGTAGAATTCTAATAAATGAAAAGTGATGGTTTCCATATTCATGTCACCATGGAGAATATATTACTCTTACCCTGTTGATTGGGATTTCTAAATATACTTTTAATCACAGATGTAAGTGCACTGATGTGAAAAATATATCATGTATTATTGCTAACAGATGGGTGCACATGTGAATTAAAATAACATCTCCAAAAGAATTGGATAAATATAAATAAAAGGAAAAAGTAATGATTTTCAATTTGTTTGAATACAATATTTAGTGGAAAAAAAGATTGCAGGTTTTTTTTTTTTTTCCAGGACACATAAGGTCCAATCAGGAAACACAAAAGACGTTGAATGAAGTGTACCTTTTATGAAGTGATTTGGTCAGCAGGAGGTGGTTGACAGGTCAGCAAAGCACTCAGTTCTCACCACAGGAACCTGGGGCCGAATACACAAAGAATCTTAGCTCACCACTAGGAGGACTCTTAAATGGCACTGAAAGATTTTAGTTAAGCTCCCACTTAAAACCTATTCACAAAGCTGCTGAGAGTAACTTTTACTGAGGAACTCAGAGGACTCTTAAGCTAAGAGAAAGGGCGGAGTTGACCCCCGTTGCTATGGATTATGTCATGTTTCCTGACACTGTGATTGTTTGTCTTGGCGGTTTGGTTGTTTTAGGTCTCTGTCAGTAAATTCATTCATGACAGATACCCACAGCAATGTGTGACCAAGCTTGTGACCAGCATGAGGTGAAGCCAGGCTGTTGTGGTTGTGTATGATTCTTCCACAGGCAACTGAGGTCCCTTTTTGTTAAATGAAGAAATTGCCAATATGTCTGGTTTTTTCAGATTTCATTCATCTCATAAAATAAAAGATTCCAAACAAGAGTCAATAGCAGAATAAATGTTTGACATTGGCAGAGAAGTTTTTTTTATTGACATGCTCAAATCTGCTGCTCATGTTGCATAAACATTTTTTCTTACAGTTTAAAAGGTGAACAAACTTTACACATTCTAAGATTTATTGTCAAACGCACTGTTACAACAAAGATATAATCAAACACAAATGTCCTTTAATTTGTACCTATAGTTTTATAAATTGCTGCTATCTTATTCATTGATTGATCGATTAATTTCTTCTTTATTTAATCAGATAAAAACCTTGTTGAGATCTGACCAAGAATGCAGACTTATTGCAATGCCTTTTTTTTGTTTTTGTTAAAGCAGACTTGCTTGAAGCAACCACACATACCTTATAAGCAAAGTTATAAAGTATATTCGTTTAATGTAAAGCTATAGGACCATTATTATATTTTCAACTTTGCTTCTTGTACAGACCATAATCTTTGCTTTGATTTAAACGATTTTTATCAGCATTTTCTTTAATTGGAGATATTTTCTGACCCCAGATCAGTATTATAATATTCATTACTGACCTAAGATTTTAAGAGGATTAATATTTTTGAATCTGGAGCTTTTAAAAGCTGCACTGCCAGGACACCTTGACCCCGTTAACATTTCTGATCTCCTGTAATAAACGATTAATAAAAGGAGATGTACGATAACCCACAACACCAGGACAATTGTCATTCTAATGAGTCTTGATAAAAAAAAAAACACCCCTCCATAATGATATAAAGATATGATTGAATTAATAAAATAGTTTAGTTGCTTTGTGCTGTGTTTTGCAGCCAGCTGTTCTGGTGCTCACATGAGGATTTTAATTGGCTGCTCTTAAAAATAAATTAATTCTTAAGTGTATAACAGTTCATAACCACTGGATTGAATTAACCTTTAAAAGGATTGCTGTAGAGGTTTGCATGTTGGGACATTTCTTCTTGTTAACAGATCCAAGTTATTTCAGCTTGACGGATTGGTACCAAATTTCTAGAGAGCCATAATTAGGTTCACAGATTTCATTTGAATGAATCCTGTATGCAAAAACCTTTAAAGGAAATGGTTCAAATAATAGTTCAATGGATGTTTTGCGAAGGAAGGCAGTTTTCATGCACTTGTATATTTACTATAATCATGTTCAAAGTTCAAAGGTTGGTAGCTTTAGCCTTCCCTCCCCTTCATTTCCTTCCTATGATAGCACGATGAATTGGCTTGTAAGGATGACATCCCCTCACTCCCACTCTAGTGTACCCACAAGCTCTCCACGGGTGTGATGACTCAGTGGGTTGGCTTCCAGCTAGTCTCACATTACGATGTGTCGGCTGCTTGTCAGAAATCACATTGTGGGATCAATTAAGGAGGAGTTGATGTCAGGGTGAGAAGAGAGCATGAGGCAAAGCAATAAGTGGGGGAGATGTTTGGTGAACCATATTCAAGTGAAATATAGGATTTGTGTTTTAGTAATTGCCATTCTAACAGATTACTTAAAGGTATACTGTGTAACTTTTGGTCACTAGGGGGCTAAACCTGTAACTTCCCACAGGCCACATGACAGTATTGCAAAATTAGACAGTCTTTCTCTTTCTGGCCTCCTCAGAGATCATATTCACCCTCTTACTTTGTTCAGATTTGACAAACTTTCAAGGAAAAAGTAGCATGAAGTACAACCCAATGTGTCTTATAGCTGTAAAGCAAAGCGCTGCAGGTCACATGATCCTTGAGAGATGGATCCACTCAAGCAAAGTTACAATGTCTGGTTTCTGAAGAGGGCAGCCCCCTCTGAGTGCCAACATGTGTTAAAAACTGTATATTGACCCCAGAAATCATCCATTAATACTCACATTAGGCTGATATTTGGGTCAAAAGTTTAATTTTGAGGGGAAA
>JBBBVU010000013.1:22270491-22283505 GCA_037177055.1 Atherinosoma microstoma
TTAATACTCACATTAGGCTGATATTTGGGTCAAAAGTTTAATTTTGAGGGGAAATTACAGGTTTTGGACCCCTAGTGGCCAACAGTACACAGTATCCCTTTAATGTAATAATTTGAAGTGCATCTGCTTTTTGAAGTGCTATCTACTTTTTTAGTATTTTCCATAAATTGTTGGAATCCTTTGAAACATAACATGGACAATTAGCTGCAGTATGAAATCTATAAGAAACATCTGGGAGGTGCTGTATGAAAACATAAAGAATTGTCATATTCTACATTTTGTCTGTGTGTGTAATTGTATTTGAGACAGCAAATGAGAAAGAGACACCTCTTGATTTTGTGTGGGTTTTCAAAACGCTTTGTCCCTTCAGTGATAGCAGACTGCCTGCATCACCGCATGCTGTGCAAATATAAGCAAGTGAGCTTTTCAAACAGACCTTCATTTCACTTAGTTTTCCATTATTGTGCTCCAATTTAGAACGATCTCATGCAACGCCTGAGTTGTAGTTCATCTTCTCTTAAGAATGCAATTCTAGCTGTACTTTTTAAAACATCAGAAGCAGCCAAAGATCATGAGACTTGGCTGACAGCTGTGAAAAACCATCTTTGACAACAGTCAGGGCTCCACCTTGTCCTCATTATTGATGCATTTTTGTATATTTGCTAAGTCACGATTGCTTTGTTTCAATGGCTACATCAATGCTCAAGTATCGAGAAAAAATTAATGGTGGAGGCCAACTTAAAGCCGTTGATAAACTATAATATGTCTGTACTGACAGCTGGAGGGCTTAATTCACTGTTTTAAAAACAGCAGAGCTGTCATAAAAAAAATATATATATATATATAAAGAAACGATTTCCTACTGTGTGCTGCTCTTTCCCCATCATTTAATTTCTTTACATTTACTACGTAGCCTCTTGCTGAGAAATATCAGTAGTTCTTGCCCTTTCTGTGGATTGCATTGTGGAGTTGGTACAAACACAATATTACAGTGCAGGACACACAAGGTAAGATCAAATTATGGAAAACAATTCAATTGGAGTTGTGGCACTACAAAGCTTTATCCTGACATCAGCTCCTTTCCTTACATCTTTACATCAGTACTGGGTTGCTCTGCTCTTAAAGGAATAGTGCGAAAAAATGAGTGACATCAAGGTTAAGTTGGAGATAACAACCCTGTCAAAAAACGCTGTCAACACACTGTCTAATGTTGCTTGATTTTGATATAATCAGACATATATTCATGATTTGCATGCATGTCTCTGTACGCAGCCTACTGCTGCCTATGCTTTGGGCTAAATCCAGTCTTGCTCTTTGCTGCATTTTACTTTAACATTTTGGCCATTAAGTCCTTAGTATTGATAATGCAGTTACAGAACCTCCATCAATAGCACTGTCTGGATTTGTCTCACCAACTCACTGTGCAAGTTATGCTTGTTTAGACAAGCAAAAATACTTGTTTGGACAAGCCCAACTAAGCAGAAGCACTTCAGGAAAAAAATGCTGCTATTTCTAAATGATTTCTGGAAAAAAAAGAATAAGGAAAAAGACAAAAGTTCCACATAATTCTCTAAACTGGCATCCTTGCCTCCATGTTCCTCCTCTTCATCACCCTCTGAACAGTATTCTTCATCTCTTTGTGTGTTATAGTGGTGATGTGGCTGTTCTCACTTGTAGGACCCCCTGCAGAGCTAATGAATATTAGTACTTATTCTTAGGTAATAAAAACACAGCGATGAATTAGCTTTTAAATCATTAATGGGCTTTTTATTAAAAATTTCTTCTATTTCTAAAAAGTAAACTGTACATGTGACTAAGCTTACTCAAGTTTATTAGATTTTTTTGAGAAGTTTCTGGAAGGTGCAGAAGGAGAACTAAGTTATTATTGAAATAATTTGGCATCCATCTTGGGTCCTACTTGTAGTGTGAGCTCTCTCCAGACAGTATAAAACAGTCTTTTATCTCTTGGTCTTCTTTGGCTCTCCTTAGTTTCCTCTCTTCCTCCGATAATGTCTTCAAACGTTTCTTTGCTGAATCTGCTGACGTGCGTTCAAAACGACCGGTTTGATTACATTTGCATGCTAGCGTGTAACGCATGCGCAAAGCGAAACTTGGCAGGCGGCGTCCCGGATGTAAAAGTTCTATAGTGCGGTTTTTCAGCCGCGGTGCAGTGCTGAGCCACGACGGCCCTAGAAATGCACATAATAGATGTCACTGTGGCATCAAACGAGTTTTAAGGTCGAAAGGTTATACAGTGGGCCTTTAAAGAACAAACTACACAAACTTACAGTCAAATAACTGCAATACAGCATTAACCAAATTAGATTCTCAGTGAAAAACCAAAAAGATATACCACCTCCAGCTCCACCTCTCTTTCTCCATTGGGTCCCCACAAGGATGTGTTCTGAGTCCACAGCTCTTCACTTTGCTGACAAGTGACTGCTGCTCTGAATCAGCCTCAAACCACATCCTGAAGAATGCGGATGATACAACAGCGGTGGGTCTCATTTGGGACAACAATGACCTGTCCTACTGAGAGGAGGGGGGAAATGGCTGGTGGATTGATGCAGTGAAAACAACCTGGTCCTCACTTTTGAGAAGACCAAGGAAATGATCATCGACTTCAGGAGGATTCAGCCAAGCCACTCATCACTCATCATAAATGGTAAAGCTGTGAGGGTGGTCAGTACTAGTAGCACCGAATACCGGGGGGGGGTTCACATGACAGACAGACTTGACTGGTTGCTTCAGACCTCATCTCTGGTCAAAAATGTTAAGCAGTGTTTGCACTTCCTGCGACAGATGAAAAAAGCACAGCTGTCTTTTCCCATCATCAACATATTCTACCGAGGCACCATAGATCCCCAACCCTGGTCATCAAGGCCCATTATCCTGCAGGTATTAGATGTTTCCCTGCTGCAACACACATGGTTCAAATTAAATGGATGTCTGACAAGCTCTGCACAAGTCTGCTATTTAGCCATTAATTTGATTCAGGTGTGTTGAAGCAGGGAAACATCAAAAGTCTGCAAAATAGTGGGCCTTGAAGACTGGAGTTGGGTATCTCTGGCATAGAGAGTGTGCTGACCAGCTGCCTCTCTATCTGGTTTGGCAGCTCCAGAGCGTCAGACAAGAAGTTGCTGCAAAGGGAGGTGAGGACTGTAGAGAAGATAATCGGGACTCCTCTTCCATCCATCCAGGACATTACACACAAGCGCTTTCTCAGCAGAGATCACATCACCAGAGACCCTCACACACTCCCACCATGGTCTATTCTCCCTGCTGCCCTCTGGGAAGAAATTCTGCGGCATCAAAATGAGGACAGTTTTACAACAGTGTCATCCCCCAAGCCATTAGACTTTTGACCTCTCAGTAAATCCCTTCTTTCTGCCCACTCCTAGACTGTCTTAGAGTACTCAACTGGACTATCATTTTAAAGTTGCTGCCACTTTACTATAAAAAACACCTATGTGTAAAATTGTTATTTATGTAAAAATCCTCCAGTTTTGCATTTTTATACAGTGCATATTTTCTTTTTTCCTATTCTAATATCTTGTTATATTTTATGTTGTTCCAGTCCAAGGCGAGTGAATGCACCAACATTTCTTTCTCAACACGCACTAACCAGTGTGTATTCTGAATGACAATAATATGACTATTCTATTCTATTCTATTCTATTCTATTCTATTCTATTCTATTCTATTCTATTCTATTCTATTCTATTCTATTCTATGCACTGACATCAATGCTGAGGTGGCTGTAACGTAAAACAACTGCATCCACATGCTGGATGCAGTATTTAAAAATAACCTTTATAAGACTTAGTTTAGGTTTAAAGAGTAGATAGGCTTCACCTCCAACCTGCCAAACTACTTAGGTGAACAAAGAAAGGAACAAATGAAGCACCTAAAAGGGTGCATTGAGCCTGATTACTGAATATGGCTTCCTGCCTATCACTGTCAGAGGCCGGTAAAAAGGTAAGAAGACTGTCCAACAGAAAAATACAAATGACAGCATAACTGGTCCAAAGACCTGAGAAATAAAACCAAGAAATGGTACGCATGCTTGAACAGTTGGAACAGCGTGGGTCTTTGCACTGGAGTACTGTAGTACAATAAATGAAAAATGAATAAAAACAACAGAAATGTAACGATCTACACAGAGACAGCCAAACATACAGATACAGCACAAAGATTCTTCTCCCTTCCATCTGGTCGCACACATTGTGATCTGCTGCTCGAATACAACTGAGCTCACTACAATCAGCAGAGAGGGAATCTCACCCAAGCTCATTCATTTGTTTTCAGACTTCTAACACACTGCATTCTCACCCTGTGCACATTTGTGGGCTGCTGTGTGTGTGAGTCTGTGCCATGCAGTACAGAAGAGGTGCTGATTAGATCTGCCTCAGACTCAGTGATGAATGAAAGTCCCTTCATCATTTCACTTTCACGATGAGCCTGGATCACACTCTGTAAGTCTTGAATTGCTTTATTCCTGGCAAAATACAGAGTGAAACCAAGGATAGTGTTTAATATCAAAAGCTATTCAGAATCGCCTGCTACAGCATACAATGAATCATAAAAAAGGGTTTTAGCAAGAGTTTTTTCATTGATTTTAAAATCCCACACTGATGAAAAAATGTATTTCTTTGTATTTCTTGAAGCCAAGTTGCTGGTATTTCCTCATGTAGATGTTCAGAAAAACATCCTGACAGTTTTCTTTGTTTGTTTGTTTTCAATTTTTTTACACAAATACAAAGAAAAGTTTCCAGGCCATGAACCAACCAGCAGCTATCTTTATCGATCCAAAATATATCAACAAATGATAATTCTTGGCTGGAAAAACAAAGGCAATCCATTTATATGAAATGATTGGCATCAAGCTGGGTTTTGTATTATTCAACTTTTGTTTCCCACACTCAGACATCCGTAATCTCCTCTTCCACTCCCCCTCCCACATGCCTCCTCTCCTATCCTCGTTCTGTTATACCTCCTCTTTATTTTGGGCAGCTCCTGACTAGATCAAAGGAATTTTAGAGCAACCTCAAAATATCTCCCTTCAAACACTGGTGGGGGAAAAGCCACGTGTATGTCGTCTTTGTTTGATGGGCTCTCTGACTGTAAAGTCACGTCAGTTGGAATTGCTGGTTGTGACGGAAATAGACAACTCTTCTGTCTTCGCTGCTGTCTCTCATCCTCAGATATAACCCGGAGGGACAGGTGTTGAAACACCTGGGTGATGCAGACAAACAATTTGTATGCACAAAGGCGACACATGACATATACAAAGGCAAGCTGTGTATGTAATGAGTTCATACAGTAACGTAAGACGGCATTGCAAATGCACACAAACACAACTTTAGTTCCACATTTTGTAACTCATGTTTAATATTTATCATATCTCTGTTTCAGCACCCTATTTGCTTACTATAGTAATTGCTAAAATTGAAATAGATTTTTCCCATTTGGTTTTTTTTCAAACTCAACTTCATGACAAAAATATTATGCTGATTTTTTAATTTGTCCTTCATGCTATTAAAAGGCCCTTCCCTGCTCTGACTTCACTGATTTAATTTTTAAGACAGATGTGCATGGTGTTTCAACAGACAGAGGCTGATTATGTAATTCAAGGTTGATTTATCCTTGTGGATTTGCATACAGTATTGTCATAGCAACACTCACATTTGATTTTGAAATAGCAGTCAGGTGTGCTGCATTCATGTTCTTCAAGAACATAAGGTATTTCAGCAATATCCTTTCCTCCACTCTTGATTTCAATTACACTTTGCAGTGTTTTACTTTTTGAAATCACAACTTGTTTGAGATTAAATGCCTTTACACTTTGTAAGATTTGCACAGTATACCCAAAAGACACTTCAGCAATACAAGGGTAGAAATTGCTTTTGCTGGATTTGGAAAAAGTAAAAAAGTGAGTAGTCTATCACAGAATAACACCCCATGAAGCTGATGATTTCTTTGTTAACTAAACAAACAAAAACAAACAACCAATCACAATAATAAAGAAATCAAAAAGTCATAAGATGCTGATGTAATGTTCTTGTAATTTATCATTCAAAGGAAGACTACGCAAGTTGATGACCATAAAACTGCTTCTAGCTCATTGATGGCACACTGACGTTCATTATACAAATTCCTGGAGCCGTCGTTACTCTACAGTATCTGGGTCTAGAAAAAACAAACTTCACAGCTTTGTGTTGTAGAAAGAGATAAAGTGACAAAGCAAGAAATAAGACAAGACTCAACATTGGACTGACTTTTACTGGCTGGAGAGAGTTCAGGGAAGAGACAGCATGCAAGAAAGATGCAGAATTAACCTTAGGAGGTGCCAAAAAGCAAAAATCTACCAAAGTTAAGTAGTGTTGCTTTAATAGTTAAAAAAAAGAAGAAAAGATTCAATCTGGATACCAACAATGGACCAGAAATGCACCAGCCATGTGCTTTTTAGCCATGTGAGTTTTTCAAGTTTAATTCTGCAAACTTAGGGTAGATACTACTCTTTTTAAGCATGGCCCTATTGTAATCCTCTTAAAAGTTAGACTTGCATGTATGCTCTGCAATTATATTAGTTCAGAAAATCATTCATAAATGATCTGATGACCCACTTTTCTGAGACCACCAAGAGGAAAAAGAGCAAATCTCTGTCCTGATGGAAGAATAGGTGTCTTTCAATTTTCCATCACAGAAATGTTAAATGACACCTTTGAATTTGAGGTACTCACTGAAATACAAATTGTAGTTTGAGGTCAACAATACCGGACGCGAGATGAACAGGTCAAGTTGTGCAAAGACGGCACTGAAAAATGTATGGAGCAGCACTAAGTTTAATTTTAGCAGTGAAGGCAGGGCAAGTCAGCAACCAGAGCAGGTCAACAGCCAATTCCGAAAGATAATCTACAATCTACAAAAACAATTTAGCAGAAAACATTTTTAATGAACTAGACAAAACCATTTACAGGCCAAAACTGTGTATTTGTTGTAGTTGAGAATCACAATATAATGAACATCTAGTAAGAATCTCATTAGTCAAAACAACTTTTGCTTTGTTACTGCTAAATTTTGTGTTTGTCTGGCATACAAAGTGACAGTTTAAGTTGTTAGGATTTTACAAGAAAACATGTGCAATTATTCCTGTGACTATATGCACACACACACACACACACACACCAAGACTCAACCTTTCTTTCCCTTTTGCACTCCTCTACAGCCAGTGCACCACTCTACGTAAGGGATAATGTATGGAACACAGGTCATTATCGGGATTCGCATCGGGGTGTGCTTTGCCCTGAAGGTCCATTTTTTCCCGATAATGACCTGCGTCACTTTTGCGTCCACTTTTGTGAAGGCCACAAAATTTATTGGTGATTTGTGCAACGTTTCTTTGTTGAATCATGGCGGCTCGAACTTGGGCGAGCACCGGCTATTGCTGGATGTTGGACATTTGCTCAAAATCCCCACACTCGCCAAAGATGTTAAAATGAATTGGGAAGTCATCCATTTTTCTACGAAATGGTGTCACTAAGCACTCGCTTTCTGTTTTTTCCCCCGTTGAGATAAGTGACTGGACTACTTGCACTGCGGAGTAATATTAGGTTAAGCGGTTAAAAAAGAAAAATATATCTGTTGCCCATGACAGCGGTCATTAACTAGTTTCAGCGGTCATTAAATTAAATTAATAACCGCTAGAATGTTGGGAAAGCTACACTGCATTCCAAAGAGCCGTACAATAAGTAAGGATTAAACAACGAGGACTCGTGCATTATACGGTTTTAATGCACTCCGCTGCGCGTCGTGATGTTTTAGACTGCGTCGTGCATTAAAACCGTATAATGCACGGGTCTGAGTTGTTTAATCCACTTATACCATGGTCCCACGCAATAAACATTTCACAACAAATGATTATTTTTTTAGACAAAACTTGCTAAATGCGCTTAAGTATAGGAACTATTTTATGTTTGCCTCAATGTACTTTTCATGCTAAACAAACGTTCCATGCTGCAACGCGATTCTCTCATTCACCTGTCAAAAGCCAGCTGATCTGAACCAGTTGATTAAGGCGTTGCTAAGGTGACGCCCTTGGCGAAGTCATATAACTGTGATTTAACTTGCCGGCATTAGAATTCTCAATGACCATGGTATAACGTGTTATTTACCGCTTTTCATTGGCCTTGCTTCATACAACTACATCACATGTCACCTCTCAAGTTATTCCCCATTTTATCTTAGCCTGTGTGCAATGATTCAATTATGAAATTGTTGTGTTGATAAATTCATCCAAGCACTTTCAATGGTGGGCTGTTGTGTCTGCTGCTCATCTTACTGCATTACTTTTTATATCTGTATCTAAGGCTGTCAGTGAAGTTGCCGTGCAGCATTATGTGCTGCATTGCAGGGAGGATCAATTAAGTTAATAATGTTTTGCATGTGTGCATCTGGCCGTAGAACAGCAGGGTTGAGGGTAACATATGCTGCAGTCATTGTGAAGGGCTGTATGCATTAAATTGATTGTAACAATTAGTGATTTTTTTGTTTGTTTGTTTAACACGTTTTGTTCAAGGACAGATGCAGCTTGCATAAAATACTTTGATCCAGTGCTATCTGCTTATTTTTGCAAGTATTATATTCACTTTGTGAATTGTTGAATCTAAAACCAAAGCATGAGCCCTAAAGTTCTGTTGCCTAAACCAACCAAACATTAAATTGGTTTTTGGTCCTCCATTTATCTCATTCAAGGTTGTAGGGGTTCTGGAGCCTATCCGCACTACCATCTGGTACATCTTTGGCAGGTCAAATAGATCAACAGCCACTCCTGCTATCACTCACTCCAATGGTGAATTTCGAATGCATGTTTTTTGGACGGTGGGAGGAACGAGTTGAACACTTTTGGAAATGGGATCATGCTGGTCCTGCAGAATACAATGCATTTCTTAAGATTCCTGCAGGATGTTAAAAGCATGCTGTCACTGAAAGTGTGAGAAGATGGTCAAAAACTGCCATCAACTGCAGGTCATGGCTTTTATTTTGCTCTGCTTTAACTACAGTAATGATCCATCAAATGAAGATTAGAGATGGAAGAAGATTAAAGCTGGACTTTAAAAAGCAAAAGCGAAGTGTCAGATTTGTCTTTGAAAATGTTGAACAAAATTTATAGGTCAGAATGGTACAAACTCAATGAAATAATCAGTAGATCTTCTGATCTGGGCAGCAGCAATCAGAAATTCAGTGGGACTGAGTTCAACAACCGTCCTGCAATAGGCAATAGCATACCTTTCTTCGAGTCATTCGGCCAACTCATGCTATCAGCACGCCTTGCACCTACAAATACAGAATGTATGGGGAAAACTGCCTAATTAGCCTTCTTGAAGGCGGAAAAGGGCATGTACCAGCCATTTTTATGGGAGTGATAATGCCCATTAAATGGGTCGATAACATTCCTATCAGATGAGCAGGATCAGTGTAGCCTACATTAATCTTTGCTAATGAGAAAGAATAAAGAGAGATTTGTAGGTCTTAGAGTTTAGCAAATCGGGGTATTGTGACATTTTTATGCACAGTGTGAGAAAAAAAAGTACATTCTAGAAAGTCCTGTAAATGTACATTTGTATACTAAATTTATATGGCACAAGTATTTTGGACAATTATTGTCCTATCATACAGTATAGATAAAGAAACCTGCCATTATGTTGGTTGCATTTGTAGATTTATCCTCGCTTACTGCACAGTCAGTTGGCAGCGTTAGATGTGGGTGCTGCCTGCTATTTATAGCACCAGGGGTCTAGACCAGCTCTGCAGCTGAGTGCTGTGTAAACGGAGAGAAAGGCTGGTTGGTGGCATGAGGTGGTATCAGTCTAGGGGGAGGCGAAAGTATCTGTGTGTGAATGTGAGACTTGGGTGCAAAAAGCTTGAATATGTGTGGACAACAGGAAGTGAAAAGGGGAGATGGTAGATGGAAAGTAGGGTTGATATAATGCAGCGTCTGGGAGCCTTGATGCAGGTTATCTGCAGCAGGTCAACTGTTACTGTGCTGCTGACTTCATTTTGTGTTAATGTGACTGGATACCTGCCACAACACATAACAAGGTGGTACCTATGGATAGACTGAAAGGGGGAGAAAAATAGCTGTATGGCTTCGGTCCTCAAATATGCATGAGGATCTCTGAGTTTCACTACAGCAAATGCGTTTCTTATCCTTCCTGGCTCACTTGTCTATATATGTAGGGGGTGGGGCTCTTGTATCCCAGCAACTGTGCACTAGAGTCGGGTTAGAGTCAGAACTTACAAGAGTCTGATGGAAACACCTGGAGGAATGTGTGAATGTGTGTGTTAAACAAGGTCTTACCTTGGAGATGTGTGTGTTTCTACGCATTAAGTGTGCTGTGAACACACATGAACGATTACGGGTTAATTTGATGACCTCAATTTAAAGCCAAAGTCTTTGTTGTGTTTCTTTATTATCAGTTTGGGAAAACATTGTCGGCATTATTTGGAGTTTTTTCAAACATTTCTTTTCTGGCAGCTCATTTTATCACTTGCCTCTGCTGTTTGTTCTCTTCAGTAGATACAGGTCAGATAGATGGAAGTATATTTTGTGAGAAAACAAAAGTCATGTTTTAGTGTCTATTCAGCAAATATCATCCCACTTCCATTTGAGAACCTTTAAATTTGGTCATTTGTAGAATCAAATCCTCCCTCAACATTAATTCCCTCCCATTTAAATGTAATAAGACAAAGATTTTCTTTGTTTATCCCATAATGGAAATAATTGTTTATTGTTTATAAATCCATTTTCAATACAACGAGCTCACTGACTCTGTAGCTCTGGAGCCCAGCTGAAATTTATTTTGTTTAAAGGTCAGGTAGTCCTTACTGGTTTGCTGAAGCAGATCTTACACAAATGTATACAGACACACACCATATAGATGTTTTTGGTAACAGTTAATGAATAGGTTAAAAAAAAACATATGCACATTATGAATGCATCGAGTGTTACATTGCCACCGTGAGATGGTACGTTACTCAGACAAGCTTACACTAACTGAGATAAAAGCTAAATATATTTACTTATGATATTAAAACGCAGCAGATGTGAGCAGAGAATGGCAAAAGAAAAGCAAACTCCACAACAGCGTGCAGTACTTTATTGAATAGATAAAAATTCCAAATGTAGTTACAGCAAAAACAACAGCAGAGCTTTCGTATTTAACTTGTGTATGCTGGTTTGCTTTTGACGATATTTTAGAATTTAAAATATGATTTAACAAGCTCTTAGCGATAACAACGGAGGCCTGGATTGGCTCAGTCTGAAGTTAAAAGGGTGGGTAAGTGCTAGCCAGTCAGATCTGTTCAGCAGCAGGGCCCATGCTGATCCCCTGCAGACGAGACAAAGATTTGCACACTTGAATGACTCATTCAGAGAAATGGTTTGGATTGTTGAAAAAAAAGGAAGAAATAAGCTGAAGGAGGTCTTTCTTTATATGAGTCACACAGGGGCATTGATTATGTTAAAAAATAATGAGGCTGTGGACTTTACACAGTATGTAGAGCAACACACAGGTTTTTCATTGGAGAAATGTGACATCAGTCTGATGCAAATGGGGTGTGGGGTAAAGTTTTTTATTTAGCATTAATTTGAACAGTTTCAATGTTTTGAGTTGTTTAAGATGAAGATGTCTGAGATAAAAGCTGCTCCTGTGGGTTGCATAAGCTCACACGTCAGGAAGACTTTTGATCTTCCCCAACTGAAAGCATTCTGATCTCTGTCTGCTGCAGGCGAGGTGCTAACTGTAAGTACTTCACATAAACCCACTTCAAAAAGATAAGCATCCCTCTAAGTTGATGTTTGTGTCAATATTCTAATATGCTCTTGAAATAATAGGATTTCAAGTGTTATTGTGCAGTTCTGTCATTTCTAAAATGACCATTTGCTAAGTTTGAATCAGAGTTTTCTTAAACACATACTTCAGGGCTATAATGTTATCAAAAGTTGTTCCAGTTAAACATTTTGAATGGAGAAAAAAATAAAGGACATCAACAGAAGTGGCTCTTATACAAACAAAGCAGGACTGCCATTATTGCTTATTAAAGCACCTATCTAAACTGAAAACTCATGCAGACTATCGTCATCAGACTCATTGAACTTACCCTCACTGTCTGTGAGAAATGTTGTCATCAAGTTTTGAATTGATATGATGACACATAGAAACTTTAGTCACTCAAAGATGTCCTCATAGGACATTTGTTCATCAAGGCTGAAGCAACCTACTGTATAATTCTGTAGAATATGCACATTTTAGTGGTTTGGAGTACAGCTTCATGTTACCTGCAAAAATGGCATTCATGAAGGTAACAGTCACATGGCAGTTTTATAACCCAAACCAACTAGTTTTGACTTCTATCCCTAACTGAGAGAAGTTAAGGAAGGTTTGACAAAATGTAATGTGGCAATATAATTAAGGAAAGTTTTGTGTTGTATGCCTGACCACTGCAGACTGATGTCACGTCATGTTTTATAACCATTTTATTAATTCACAGACTCTTGTAATAGTCATCCAAATTCATGTCTCTGCAATATTACTGAGGACACATCAACATTGTAACTACTCCAGCAGCCAAACAAAGCTGTTTCATTGAGGGGTGATTAGGGTAGTAATGGTGTTGGTGAGTGGAAGATATCACTGTGTGAGTGTAATTCATATTCTTTATTATATGGATGTCTTTTTTTAATTTTGGACACCTATCAGTGAGGCTTGTTGACCTTCTATGCTTGCTAATCGGGGTTTTCTTTGCATCAGAGGTGACAAGTACCATTACTCTTGAGCAGATGTGAGGAATGCAAGTTTATATGATGCAGTGTTCATTTGGATCTAAATTTGCACCTAACTGGCAACCTTTCCAAGCCTCTTGCCTAGCAGCAGCTGGGATAGATAGATAGATAGATAGATAGATAGATAGATAGATAGATAGATAGATAGATAGATAGATAGATAGATAGAT
>JBBBVU010000013.1:22288194-22313284 GCA_037177055.1 Atherinosoma microstoma
GGGGGGGGGGGGGGGGGGGGGTTTTTTTTTTTTTTTTTTTTTTTTTTTTTTTTTTTTTTTTTTTTTTTTTTTTTTTTAACCTGATATTTGAATAGTATCAAAACAGGTAACTGAGATAAAGGTGTCTTATATTTGTGAAAATAAATAAATGATCTTTTAAACACTTTGAATCTTATCTGTTTTATCATTAAAGGGTTTACAATAACATGTGATCCTAATCTTTCACTGGTAAAAACATGAATACTGCTGGATGTTCTCATTCAACAGCGATGATGTCCATGTTTTTGCTGTACTGTACATCCCCCTGGAGCAAGTTTTGTAAGTGACGCTCCACTGGGACATTTAACATGACTAATGTCAGACAGCTGCAGAGCATGCAGTGGCTCAGAGTGGGTGGATGAGAGACATTGTTGTTTTGCCTTGTCAGGCTTATACATCAGACTATTGATGCAAATTCAATTGCTATCACTTCAGAAACCACTTATATTTATTAATAAAAATCTGAGTTTGTGTTTTTGCAGTTGGCTACATGAATGGATTTTGGGTGATTTATTCTTGTTGAATTTGGCTTTTTGAAAAATAACAATTTTAAATGGAGTTGCCACATAAAAGCTTGGTAAAAGGGTGCTCCACATACATACATACATACATACATACATACATACAAATTTTGCTTTTACTTAGGGAAACCCTAAGTAAAAGGCAAAATTTTTCATGTTGTCTGTTTAAAACACTGACCTTTGTTTTCTCCCTGCAGACGGTTCGTCATGGTTTCCCTTACCAGCCCACTGCTTTGGCCTTTGACCCTGTGCAGAAGATCCTGGCCATCGGTTCAAGATCAGGCGGCGTACGAATGTATCCTTTCATTTTTGTCCACACCCTCCCATGTTAAACTAGAGACACAGTAGAAAACAACACTAATTACTCATTCTTTAATTGCACTGCCTAGCCTTGGTCCCCGTGTATTACTGTGTCTAAAAAAGATGAAAATATCATCTATCACAATGAGCAAAAAATATTTTTGCCCTGATAATGAATAAGATATATGTCCATTAATATACACTTAATTCTTTCTTTTTTTTTTAAAGAAAAAAAACATTTATTTTAAAAGAAAATGGACATAACAATGGTTCCACATCAAGTAAATAGAAAAGGAAGGAAAAGGTGTTTGCAGAAATAGTTCACCTGTCCATACATAAGAGAGTGCACTGTGTCTCAAGGCAGGGGTCTTCCTTTTGCATCCCTCTCCCTCATCCCCCTACTCTCCTCATTATTTCCGCTCTGTCATTTCATATTGCTCAGTTGTCATGTTGCGGGCTCAGACCTGTCCATCCAACAGCCCATCCCATGAGTCACCCACTTACAGGAATTACAGAGGATGTGTGAGTGCAACTCAGGTAGGACATTACACCCTTATAAATTCCAAGGCTTCCAAGTATTCCTTTAGGGAACCTACAAAGGCAGCAAACAAGAATTGATGCTTCACCATGTGGTCATACATGGGTTGACTGAGTGCTGATAGAAACAGAAAGAGGACATAGAGACAGAAGGATATGGTCTAATGTTTCAAGAATTAAAAAAAGAGGATAATGGAGCTGAATTGTAAGGGTGAATAGTGATGTTGGGTGGCACAGTGAATAACAGCCGAGGAAAGAAATGTGGCTTCATTACACAACAAGCTCAAACAAATGCAAATATCTATTACTTGTCATTTTCTATCAATTAATTCTTTTTCTCTGCCTTACACACCTGACTGGGGAGCAAGGCTGTGATTTCAGTCATAAGAAGGGTCTTGTGTGACTGAGCATTTGTATTGACATGCTGCACACCCTTCTCAACTCCCACGTGGCCTGTCACCGACTTTGACTCTGTCTCTCTCTCTATTCCTTGGCCACACATACACATACTCCTCTTTTGTGCCGTTTCTCATTCTGTCTGGAGGACCTTTTTTTCCTCTTTCTCTTCTGTTTATTTAATTCATTCTTCCTCTGTCCTTCACAGCCTTTCTAAATGTTCCTCCTTTTCCTCCCAGGACTTGAAACACCCGCTTGTCATCTTCTGTAGATAGTTTCTTGATTTTTTTTCTCGTACTTTTCAAGTGTTTTTCCGCTTCATTTGTAGCTATATATTGTTCCTGTTAAAACTCGTTGACCTCCAGGGGCTCAGAGTTAAATGTTTATTCCCATTATTGATCGGCTGTGTGGGACCGTGTTGTGCACAGGCTCTGTGGGAGGTAACTTTTTCCAGAGTGGGGTGTATAGAACTGCTACCCCTGACAGTTCCTGTGGGCATTGGTAGACAGCATAGCCAGAAGTGTGATCAATATTAAAACAAAAGAAAAAAAGCCCACACTCTGCCCCATGTGGGCAGACGTCCTTTCAAGCTCAGGTCTGCTATAAGAGGCTGGGTGTTTGAGGGATCTGCACATGCATCTTAGTTTTTATCCAAGACTGCATTCCTCTGGCCAGAGATCCTGGATGTTGTTCCAGGGATCTATTGGAACCACACTTCCACTTTGAGGGTTGTGGACCCCAGTGCTTTGATTACCACTGGTGAATCTGTTGCCTTTCCTCTTTCAGCCCTTGGTCATTTATTAAGCTTCTTGTTTTCCTTCTTGTTGCTGTTGGTTGTGATCGCTATCATAATTGCTTTCTTCTTCATTTTGTCAACCATCAGATTATCTGGTTGGTTAGCCATCATATGTTATTTTAAAAGACACCTCCCAATAAAAGTTCGAGAGCATCCTCGGTGTGGATGTTCCTGCACATTATTTCAGCCACATGGTTTTGATATTCCATGTATGGCATACCCGGCGGCATCTTATGCTGTGTTATTATGGGGTGGACTACAACCTAGACTTCTGATAAGTTGATGTAGTGGTACTGGCACTGCTCTTGGAACAAAGGGATGAATCTCAGTCAGGGAAAGCTAACAGGTACATCACAAATCTACATTGAAAGTTTCATGTCAGATATTAAAGGAACAGTATATATTGAGAGGAATTTGATCGCCTGGAACAAGATATTTATTAAAAAGAGGGAAAAAATGTTGCTTCTTTCCTTTCTACATATACATAACATACAAATGATATTTTCTTACATGTCCCAGGTTGATTTTTGTCTGGCTAGAACTGGGTTTTCGTCTTGCACTCCATCCATGAGGCCTTTACGGTAGAGGGAAAAGATTTCTGGGTAAAAGGCACATGGACACCTTCTGAGTATCTGCTGAAAGACACTTAAATGACTTTCATACTACAAGTAGCAATTCCCTCTGATTTGATTGGAAGATTGATTGATTTGGCCACAGTTACCAATAGCAAATGTGTAGAAAACCCATGCCCAACAGATTCTGCGAGGATATTTTCTGTAACAGAGGCTGGTAGGACACAGTATACTTTCAAAGCCCCTTCTATAGTGCCAAATGAAGGTTTACTTTTAACCAAGACAACAATCAGAAGTATCTATGACAATCCTGGAATGACCCAGACTGAGTTTGGGCCTGAATTCAGTGGATCATCCCATGAAAGATCTGAACATCTCTCTGCACTGATGCTCGCTGTTCACCAGAGCTTGAAGTTTCTACTTGGAAGAATGTGTAAAAGATCCAAAGGAAAGCTGTCAAGTTTCCAGGATCAGAGAAATCTTGAGGCTGCCAACGGTACTTTAAGAAATTAATGAGGGGATGATCTATATAATTATGTTAATAGGATGCTAGATACTCTTTTGGCATGTGTTTGTATATCTGTGGAAACACAGAGCAGGTGTAGATGACACTGATGTTTCTAGGTGTTGTTTGGGAACTCACAGGCATTGTGGCTGCTATAACTCCATGGCATCATCGTTCAGTATCCACATTTGGCTATTGCGCTACCTCCCACATCCAATTGTGACGTTACAATGATTCAAGGCAACTGAAACGTCTGTTACCAAGGTACAGGAGCATAACAAGCAGCAGCTGCTTTCCTCGGACAATAACATTCATACTTGCTGTCTTTGTGACATATTTAATATGAATTGCTGAGTCAGTCACAGCAGGACTGGTCCTGCTCTGGTGAATAGTGCATAGCAACAATGTCATCAGGGTTGGCGCAGTGGGTTGGCAAGAAGGCTCTCTGCAGTGGGCTCCTAAGACACTCCTCCCTCTGCCTGGGGCGAAACGACCAACATATGCTGAGATTTAGTTTATTGAGAACAAATAGAATAAAGAAGAAGCTTGGCAAATGTGCCTGTGTGTGCATTCACATGTTTCATTCTGTGGTCCTCTGCCTAAACCTGTGCGTCTGCTTGCTGAGCATATATCTATTTGCTGTCTACCCTTCTCACCATGTGTGCGCGCACATATGTTTGTCTCCTGTCTGATGGTTTTGTGTGTCAGCACTGTGAAAGTGAACACAGTTTCAATAAAGGGTTTGAGTAATAGAATTGCCCAGAGTCTGATAGACAGTCACTTCTCATAACAGTCAATAAGATCAGAGAATGGGGAAAACAAAAATGAGGTAGGTACAGAGATAGAAATAGAAAAGATCGGTGGTGGTGGGAGAGAGGAAGATGACACAAAGGTGTCTATCTTTTTTTATTTTTTTTGAGACAGAGGTCGGTTGATATTAATTCATGGGACATTTTAGCACAATTAATCGCCAGATTTTATCTGAGATGTCACAAGTGTTGGGTGATTGGTGTGGGAGGTTAGTATTGTATCTAGTATCATGACTTTAGAATGATTGTACGTGCTGCAGCAGAACATCTTCTCATTTAGTCATTTTAATTGTTTTCATAGTATAACACAGTTATACTTAACATCCTGATATGAATTTCACCCACATTATAAATTGCAAGATATTAGTATAATACTAATATCTCTGTGAAAACATCTGTTTATATAACACAAGCCATGCCTCACAGTATACGCTCAGCTGTTTCATAGTCATATCAAATGTAAAAATAATTAATGTAGAACTTATAACCTTTACTAGGAGAGACAGTTTTTGTCTGTAACTGTTGCTTTTTTTTTTTTTTTTCACAAAGTTTGCCTAATAATCTGGCAACTGTGTGTAAATAATGATATATTTTTATAGGCTGTTATAGTTTTTCTTGGCTCATGATGCTGCTGGATGCGACAAGCACTTAGAAGGGCACATGATAGGAGTTTTAGTCTTGTCAGTTGGTTTACTATCATTTCAAAGCACTGCAAAGACTTGTGCCCTGCGGAGAAAGGGTTGACAATGCAGCGTAATAGAGATAAGTTATCCACCTCTGCTTATTTATTTAGGCTAAAAAGTGACCGCAGCACTACTTTTGAAGACAAATCCTCTCATCAGCAGCCACACATTGTGCAATGACCAGCAGCAAGCAATTAGTAGACTTAATTTGACCAGTGGAGCATGGGCTTGGAATGGGAGGAAGTCACTCTGCGTAAACACACATCTCCTGTAGTTTATTATTAATCTACCATTTTACATAGTGTGTGAAAGAAAGAGAGGGAAAGAGCTCCGGAGTGCCATTTAGACAAACCAACCCATCAGATAGTTCCCTGTTAAGGATTCATCATTGTCACACTATGACATTGGCTTTCCTGACTGTTTGAGCTGGCCTGCAAACAGTAATGAATATCTCACTGTGTCTAGCTCGGCCCCAGTAGAAGGTGGCTGGAGCCAGATGCTACCCTCATCTAGGGTGTTGAGTGTGTTTACACACACCATGCTCTATTTACCTCTTTTTTTCTTTTTGTCACCGCTGTTACTACAGAGTTTATTTCCAAACACAAGATAATTATCAACAAACCCATTGCCATGGATATGAGCGCATGCACATATAATCACAGCAGGACATGTGCACTGTTGCCTAGAGTCTCAGTAGGTCTTGAGTGGATTACACTTAATAGGATTTGCAGCCCTCTATTTGTAAACTAGAGTGATGGCTCTTTTTAGTGACACAAAAGGTGAGCAAGCAAAAGTGCTGCTTCAATAGTCGGACAGAAAAGGGATGAGGCAGCAGTATTAAGTTATTCAATACCACACACAGCGCTCTATCCTTACTTTACCCTTGCAGAGTTTGGGATAATAGAATTAATGGTTCTACTCCTGGATAAAGTGAAAAATAGATGAGTGTGACACTTTTTTTAAAATACGAATAAAATATTGAATTGAAATAGTTTCCTTTCATGTCATGGATGTCAATATTTTTTCATGGAAGTAATAATGATTACATGATATACATATTTAACGTTTTCATTCATTAAACTTCTCAGTGTTTTTATATAAACTAATAAAGGAAGGCAAGTCTAATAGTATTTTTCTTTAAATTCTGAATATCTATTAATTTTGTTTAAAAAGATATAACACAAAAAGTGGGTGGGCATTTTTGATTGTGAAAACATTTAGGTTAGATTTTTTTTCTGCTTTTGTTTGAAAGTCACTCCAAACTATAAACAGAACCCCAAAAATTCACACATTCAACTAATTATCTAAAAAATGAAACCCTAGCATCACAGAATGCATAATTATATTTGGCAATAGCTATTTAGATTAAAGAATGTGGGTTTAATGTGACTTAATGGGACATTTAAGTCCTTTAAAAGTGAGCACAACAAAAACATTGACATCAAGTAATCAAAGTACAATTTAAATGGCTAAAGTCCTTAAAATTATTTGAATATTTTGTAGTTTTGAGCATGACTGAATTTTTTCCCAGAAATATACGCAAACAAAGCAGAAGAAAATATCAGTCTTTGGATTATATATTATACAAATCAAGACAACTGCACCATAAAAATGGTCTCTCTTTGGGGTGGCCAAGAGTGTGTGTGTTTGGGGGGCACCACAAAGCAGTTGTGCTAAGGGCACCCACATGGCAAGCAGCAGCCCTGACTATAAATAACACAATTTATTCAACAAATAATTTCTAAGCTCATTTATTGAATTCATCCTGTTTCTTGGCTCTTTAGTCTGAGTTATATTTTTCTGGTACTTTTTGGTTTGCCATAATGTTTGATGATGATGATTCCTTTGACTCCTCTTAATCGATAAAACTGCTCAGTGCAGATGGGTGTGGTTGCTCCCAGCTGTGCAGCAGACCTTAAACTTTCCACTCAGTGCAGTGCAGCAAGGCTTTCACTCCAGGGCACAGCCCCTTCACACTCTGTATAATTAGCAGTTAGTGAATGATGACTTAGTCGACCAAACAGTCATTGACAGCCTCGATATTTGCTTTGTACTGGCAACTTAGTACAAACCGTGAAACTATATAATGCAGGGTTTTCATTTGCTGGCATCAAGTGTTTGATGTTTGCCGGATGTAAATAATACAGAATGCACTCCTGGAAATATGCCAAATAAATAAATCCATTAATGGCACAAAATATGCCGTGCAACCTATAGAAGATGTTCTGCTGCTCCAAACTTAGTATGTTTTGGTGTGTGGTTTACTATCAATATATTGACATAACTAAATGAAGGAGGAGTAGTGGTACCTAAGTAGCAGCAGAAGTAAGCAGGACGGGCAGCCTCAGAGTAGGTAAGTAGTGAAAATATGCAAAGTCAGTGGTCGATAGTGCTGCAGCTGGAGAGATTTTGCACAAATCAAATGAACAGCCACTGCTCAGTGCTCAAATGTAAACACTGACAGGAGGAAGACTTGGGATTATGATTACAAGACAAACAAGAGACAAAGAGACTGCTTCCTCACTGCAGCCAACGGATATGGTGCATATGCCAGCAGAGCTATGTGGCGAAAATATAACCTGTGCAGATCTTAATAGCTTTGGCAACATGAATCTGCTTTGATGTGTTAATTAGCCACCTAAATTTCATGAGCATTATACCTGGTTTCACTAATTGGTGTACATGCAGCAGTTGTTCTGTACAGCTGCAATTCTGGGATATTACCAGCCATAATTACCACTGAGATAAAAAGCTATTATGTCTAAAGGTAATTATGATGTGTTCACATCTTTGTTGTTTCTGTTGTATACTTTCTTCTTCATATAGTAGACAGTGGCATGCAAAGCTTGAGTCAAATATTTTTTGGAATTTGAATCTGATGACTGGATGAAAATATTAGGGAAAAAAGTGAAACTTGGAAAATAATAATGGCGTGGCCACTTTCTATAGTTTCAGTATTACTTATTGTACTATTATGCATTTTTGGTCCCTCCTCTATCAATTAGTTAGCTTTATTGCTTGGTGGCAGTAACATTGGTAATATTAGTTTAACTTTATCTTCAAATGAGCTCCTGTTGTCTGTCACCATCTCTGTCTTTTGCCATCCACCCCAATGGCTTCTGTTGCTTTATCCTCTCGCAATCTACAAAGTACAGCCTGTCTCTCCTTTTTTTCCCCTTTTCTTTTAAACAAGTTTCTAAAAAAATGTGGGGTGCGAAGTTAACTGTAGATAACAGACTGCAATGATTTGCAAATCTCAAACCTATATTCTACTATTTTTGTAGCATCTCATTTAATGACAGTCTGGGAACTAAGCAGACCACTTGCTGGATCTTTGGACCATGTTCTCTAATTTTTGTCTGATTATAAGATTACTCACCCGTGTTGAATTTTCATTGTGGTATTTCACATTTCATGATACACCAATGTTTTAAAATTGGAGCAAGATCTGGACTCCAGGCATGCAAGTCCAACACCCAACTCTATTATGAAGTCATGCTGTTGTAATAGATGCAGTATGTGGTGTAGAACTGTCTTGCTGAAATATTTATTCAGTTTATTTTATTTTATTAAAAGGGAACAGTGCATATTAATAAACATAAAATGTAAATATAAAAGATTACAATAAAGCTAATTTCCATCTTTAGTCCCCTGGCAGGCCATGGCCTTCTTCTGTAAACTTTTCAGGATGGATGGTGCTCGCTTTACACAGGAACAAAAGCAGCTTCATGCCATCAGAAATGCAGGCTTTTGAGCACTAATAGCAAGCTGAATGGTCCCTGTTTTCTGTAGTTTGAGCAGCGTTTCTCAATCCTCTCCATTTAGCAATTGTGTGACACTTCTGGGCTCCTGATCACAGTGAAAACCAAGTTAATCCAATCATAGCTGCTCCTCTAGCTGCTCCAACTCTCTCTTTGGTTAGAAAGCCACAATTGCGTCTCAACAACTTCTCTTGAAGTTTAATCTGTTCTCTCTCTGAGAGGGGGGGGGGGGGGACCCTCCTGGTCCTCCATGGCGTAAAACTTAAATTTTCTAAGGGATGATTGAATTTGTCATCAAAGTTGGTGTTTTCTATATCCTTTTGCTTGGTTCACACAATTTACATAATTACATTTTGTTTTTTATCAACATAGATACACAGTGGCCAAACTTTTGGAAATATCTGTATTATTGTAGCTGTGTTTCTGCTATTTTATTTCCTTTATTACCAATATCACCTAGTTATCACCTAATGTTAAATGTATTGCTGATACTGAGATGTCTCATCCATAATACAGGTTAACTTCCAGTTCAACAAAATATTAGAACTGTGTGGCAAATAATACATGCACTCATATTAGAATCATACATATAGCAATTATGACTCTGTAGGACACTGCACTTTTTCTAATAGGTACCATGATCTCCTCTATATATGCTGTCTCTTCTTTATCATCCCCCTTCTTGCTCTTCTTCTTGTCTGCTCAGTGGTCCTTTGTCTACTCTGATAGGGGTGACGAGTCATGGCATGAAAGGTCAGCTGCCTATTAATAGCATAGCTGTGCACACTTCAGGAAACACCAGTATAAATTCAGAATCCAATGACTGCTTATTGATATAGCTGATAAATATTCAGTCAGAACTAATAATGTTTCTCACCATCTATATTTTGCACTGTTAAGTCATATTTATCTGATCTCTTATAAATCAAATATCACAGACTTTTTAGACCATTTGTTGACATCACATACAGGATATTATCAATCATGCATGAAGCAAAGAATTGTAGCGGATATAAAGGCTTTTAGGGCAGTAAAGGATTCAGCAGCAGCAGAACATATTGTTTGAATAGCAAAGATTCTTCAAATGTCATACTGTATGCACATCTAGTTAACTCACTGTGCTTCTGGCCATTCACATACATCAGTCTGGTTTTGCTCTGATAACAGGAGCATTTTAAACAGATTGATTAGAGCACACCCATACAGTGCTGTGCTAAAACTACTAATTGCAGAGTCAGGATGCTGTATAGAATGATGTTATGGGTAGGTTTAATAAACACACACACACGTGTGTGTATATACATATATATATATATATATATATATATATATATATGAATTCACTGTTTTTGAAGTGCCACCTATGGAGGGAAAATACTCAAGTTAGATCAATGTTTGGTATGAATGTCCTTTTGTCTTGAAAATGGCAACCGTTCTCCCAGGTTTTCTTGTCACTGAAAATAGATTTTATGACTGCAGCATAAACATCGGGATCATTGAGATATACCCTAATATCTTGTGTGTGCATCTAATTATTCAAAACAAAAATCAGGTCTATGAAAGAAATTGTATACATAACTTCACATTTATTTGCTTTGCCATTAACATTCACACGTGATTGCCATTCTTCAGCTAAAGATGCAGGCAGCAGAGATAAAAACCTGGCATGTATAGATAGCAGAGAGAAGGAAGAGCCAAGGCCACACAAGGTTTGTGGACAAACACACACATCTGCTCATCAAGAAAAAGCAACAGACACATGCAGAACAGAGATATGGGGTGCTGTAAGACTAGGAGTGTGAAAGGATTGCTTTAATTGAAGTGCAGAGAGACTGCAGCTGATCACTACTAGCTGATTGGCTTTTATGTCATCAATCATCGGCTATTGGCACAATGGTTCTGCACAACAAATCTGGGACATCAGACATTTGATGTGTTGAAAAGGTGCACAAAAATGTTGCTAAAGGTAAGCTACAAAGATAAAACAAGCAAAAATATTTAATAAAAAAATTCTCCAAGGATGCAAGTTTGTTGTTTTCCAAAAAGAGGAAAAAAAGGTGGGTTGACCTTTACCTTTATGTGATATTCAAAGTTTGTTTCTAAACCTTTACCGCAAAAAGGTCACTGAAAGCTTCAGCGATTACTCCACTGTGTCTTTAGCCATAGTAAAAAGTCAAATAATCGAATGGGCGAGTGGTGGATAAAGTAGCTGCTGGGGATTCACTGACCTGTGCTGTGTTTACTGCTACATTTTAACCGTGCCAACAATCGACTAACTTTTACACCATGTACACACAAAAGGTGCTGCATGAGCAGCACATTAGCAGAGCAGTAGCAGCTTTACCTCTCTGCTTGTGTCTACGCATGTCATGTGTTGAGTGCAGAGATAATACAGGGTTATGCCATGTTTGCAAGTTTATAGCTCAAATAAAATGTAAGCTGTTATGTGGCTTGCGTGAAACAGCAGGAATGAATTGAATGAACGTGCATCGTCAGTCACATAACAGAATAAAACATGTCGACTTCTTCCACTTAAGAGCAAGACACACTGAAGAGTGTTAATATCCTGGTAGTGAGCCACTCTCCTGTCTACTCATCTTAATTAGAATGATTTTATGTCAAAGCAGTTTTCTTTTCCCCATTTTTGTTCACACTATCACAGTGTAGCACATTTATTTTTTAGTGGGAATTGTGCAAGATAAGCTGGAGTCTGGCTTGTTGGAGGTTATGCAGTCATCATCACAAACTAAAAAGAAATTCTGCAAATGCAATTGGTTGTGTTGCCAATTGCAATGGAACATGTAATCTTTAAGTCTTTAATTAGACCATATTTCATGCCCTTTTGAATTATATGATCTGGCATGCTGGGACTTGTTTACTCCACGTGATAGTGGAGGTGTAGGCATGTCTGCATACTGAGCTTGGTTTTGGCACTGCGTTGCCATGTGTAAACACATTACATAATGCAATGCTCACTTTATTGGAGGCAGAGAAAGCATGAGGAGTAAATGACAGAAAAAATGGAAGACTATACTTCGGAGTCTGTGTGACAAATAGGATAGAAAGAGCTGCTCGGCATCTTGTCTTAGTGCCCACTCATTTCATGCAGAAAACTGCTCATTTAAGCAAAGTTGAAGATGTGACTGTGAAATCTATGTCTACAGCAAATTACAATAAATCTGAAAACTCAAGGAGCAATGAGGACAATTAGACGGCTAATTTATTTATTTATTTTATTTTATTTTAAACATTTTTATTTTAAACATTTTTTATTTCATTTTATTTCTTTAACTTTGTTTTCAGACATTTTGGGTTATATTTATGATATTTATTACATGATTGGTGTGAGATGTTAATAAATAAACACTTTTTAGACAAAAACAGGTCATGAAAATATTACCACACATCACATAATGTCTCACCCTTTTCTACACTCCTGTTTTTTGGACATCTGAAAAAAACTTAAACAATTTCTTGTGCAATCACATTGCTTTATTAATGTTTCATAGTGGACTAATTTGAAGTAAAAAGGCCATTTTCAGTCTAATGTAAAATCAGGTTGCATCCCTTGGCCATATCTGGAAGAAGCATTAAATTGTCAAGTTTGTCATGTGCACACCTACTTTCAAGAAACGAGGCCCTGAAGTAGGACACACGATTTGTCTGTGATACCTTAAAGCACAGTCTGGATCAACACAATACATCAACTGCAGTTTGCCACTTGCTCGCAGTGGGCTTGAAGACTCACATGTTGCACTTGATATTTGTCACAATTAACTTAAAACTAAATATTTTAGTTTCAGAAACTATGGGATTTTTTTATTTAAATGCAAGTTTTATATATAAATATTTATATTTATGCTAAATTTGTGTTGATTTTCTGTATGAGCAGTAAAAATGCTTATACAACAAAATAATAAAAGAAATTACCTGATTTTTATAGCATGAGAGGAGAAACTACTTTTAAATCTTTAGGTCAAGAATTGGGATCTGAATTATTGCTAAAAAGTTACTATATAAAGTCAATTTGAAGGAAGTATTCTGACAATCATAAAATTTGCTTAATATAGGCAGTGCTCCCTGGAATTTTGTTACTTTCTAAGGGGGACCTTGGGGGGGGGGGGCATCCTGGCATTCATATGGATGTTTTCTTTGCAGACCAGTAACACAACTCTATATGACAAAAGCCCTTCTCACTGTAGATTCCTCACCCAGCAGGACATCATTGGGCCCCATAAGAAGGGTTAAAAGATAGTTCACCTAGCCTATAAATTCCCCAGATGCCCATTTAATGGGCCCTACAATACTCAGTAATAGATGTGGAGTCATTATGTTACAGCTGTTGTACACATGCACTGTTTGGAGCATTAGGATGTGGAGCAAAATGCCATTTAAAAATTAAGCACTTAAAGCTTTTATGTATTTTAATATCAACAACAAAAGAGATTCCCATTTGGTTTTGATATAAATGGACTTGCCAGGAACCAGTATACCACATATGATTATCGCCATATATAACAGGAGTATTATGAAGTAATCATTAGCGAAGTTGCAATATTGATATTGATTGATAGATTGATTAATTGATATAGAAATAAACTACTTAACTGTTGTCGCAGAGTTTTACTAAAGCTCAACTCACTTGTAGTTTGCCAAGTTTCCTGGTTTAAAACACACTATAGCAGAGGAATTGATA
Organism: Atherinosoma microstoma; assembly: GCA_037177055.1. Classification (NCBI taxonomy): domain Eukaryota; kingdom Metazoa; phylum Chordata; class Actinopteri; order Atheriniformes; family Atherinidae; genus Atherinosoma; species Atherinosoma microstoma. The sequence goes on from JBBBVU010000013.1 coordinate 22,301,810, forward strand.
ATTCCTTTCGTCATTCCTTTTGACAGAGTTTTAACAATAGTTAATGAAGTAACAGCCAATAAACTAAAGACCATCTCATGTCACATTTCTTCATACGTTTCTTTGTAAGCATCGGTTGCCTTTGAATCTCAACTTTGGAGAAGGGGGGCTTGACATAATTGTTGTCGATGTAAGGTGGGCCCTCGAGAAACAGTTTGGGAACCACTGGTTTACATGATCCGGATTTATTGGTTTGTCCCCTAGTGGGGACAGAAATTACTAAGGTTAGTATGCCTGTGACGGCAGTTAATATTTTCATATTTCATTTGACTCTGTCATGTATGGTGATTAATGTGTAGAGATTAAGACGTAACTTCCCAACAACTTGTTGGTACATGATGTTGCCATCTCTCCAGATAATATAATTATCCTATTCTCCTAGTACCTGTAACATATGGTATCTTTCATAAAGGAACAATGTCCCCTTTTCAGGAATATAAGCAGTAAGCCAGTTATGAAATATAAGGTCTTGTCACATCCCTATTTATCACCTGCAGCAGGTAAGAAAGGTAAATGCACTTTACCAGCTATGGGACACCAGTGAGCTCATTTTGGATTGAATTGTCCTCATAACCAAAGTAGTAATAGTTTGATCAGGTCTGTACCTTCCTTCATTTTCACAAAACTTCAAACTTTGAGAAAGAAGAGGTTGATATCAAGACAGCTTATTCAGTGTTGTCTGACAGAAGGTACTCAAAAGGAGGATTGATCGAGTAAGTAAGTAGTACTCAAAAGGAAAATTGTTCCGACTCTGTGATGTTGCCATGGATACATTGTCACATAGACCGACCAGATGTATATGCCCATCTTTTTCATTTATCAACTAAAAGGAATCACTTCAAACCATATGTCTAATATCAGAGCTGCATTTACTCAGAAACAAAACAGAAACCTGGGCTATTCCACCAAATTAATGAGTTTAGTGTAAACTGTTTTTGGCCTCAATGTTGGTTCACATCCCCATGACAACAGACTCAGATAAGACAAAAAGGGATGGACCAATGAGGCAAAACAGCAGATAATCCTGTTTTGTTTAAAGCTGTGTACCCCAAACAAGTATTTCTAAATGAAAGATATAGAAGATGTGTCCTTGGCCTGCACAGAAGAGGTGTGGCCACTGTCATCAGTGTCACAAGGTGAAATAGTGCAGTGTAGCACATTACCTCTCATTAATTCATTCTGTCTATCAGCAAAACAACAGACACTTGCCAAAGGGCTTTACTGATGCCAGCTGCTTCCCTTGTTAATTTGATTCCTCACCTCATCGCCTTGGCCTGGAGCAGTCAACCTCTGAGCTGTCCAAGCGTTTTGTCCAGACATCTGCTTGTGAGACAAAAAGGACTTTGTGTTGCTACTTTCCTAGTTTTCCTTCTCTGTGACGAGCCTTGATTTGTTTGTAGGATCTGAACAAGTTGTCTGCAGCTTTTGAAGGAACATGCATTTTTCTCTTACTCACCTCTGTGCCTTTGTAGATAAGGTGAGGTTCATGGCATTAATTGAAGAATACAGAGATGGATGCAGGAGGATGACGTCCAGAAACCACAACTAGAAAATCTTGATATCAGAAAAAGCAGCTCATACACTTAAAAGGATAGAGCCTGTCAAGGACAGGCTTTTGAAAGCTTTGAGTGATGAGAAACAGCACTTTTTTTCTAAAAGAAAATAAGCTAGAGGTTTATGTTCTGAAGCTGTTCAGACATTGACATCTACTGACATCTCTATGTTATATGAGGACGTTATTGGCACACAATTACACGACAATATGCAGTATACTGTAGTTTATATACTGTTAAATCCCATTAAAACAGCCACGTGACCATTTTAAGCAATGCTAAAAGCTTGAAACAAAAGCCAGCTGGATTTAGGATTACTATGACCTGGATGGCTGAGAATCCACAACAACAAAGTTCTCAGCAAATTCAATTAGGCAGCTGTTATTAGGTCCCTCAAGAGGCTGCATCTTTGTGAGCATTGGACCTCTGGGAGACCACAGTTGATCTAAGCTTGATGCCACCCACATTACTTGTACCGGATTGTTGATCTTCACCCACATGTCCTCACCTGCACCGCTAGATCAGTAGGTGGAGGATGTGGGAGAAGAGAATAAATTATACCACATTGTTTGGAAATGTAAACAAGGTTTTTGGCACATAACATCCAAACACAGAACGCCATGTCATCTTAATGCTTCAATGGTTACTAATGGTTACTAAAGTTAAGGCTCTTCTTATATGATGAATTTGATTGGTTAGAAAACATACGCGTATGACACTGACATGTGAATGTTGATCTCAACTTCACATCTCACAAAAGGTTCATGGTTTGAAGTGCAGCACTTGGCTGTTCAATCCAACCATCCCTATTTCCTCCATATGTGGACATTGCAATGATGTCTGTTCCAACATTGCAACGCTTGCATGAGCTATATTTCCCTCATCCCACTTATTAGGCAGTACTTTACAGGATGGCTTTATGAGTCATATCTAAATGTATGAATAAATAGATATAACAGATATAGCTGACAGCTTGTTGATATGCTTATAAGTGAACTTCTCAATTTTTCCCAAATTATGCATATTACAGATATGACAGTATTGGCGTTTTTATTACTCATTGTGTCTGCCAACTGGGATAAAAGGTGACCTGGCACTAAGTCTCTTAAAAACCTACTCTTAACAGATCGCCAGGCATCATAAATTCACAAGCGATACTAAGATCATCTTAGCACCTCTTACATATTACAGACCGTTAACGCAATTGTAGCAGCACTGCACTCTCATATAAAAAGCAATGATTAGCTTCCAGGTACGTACTGCTTTTTAAAAAAGGGATTTCTGTACATTTTTATCAAACCATTTTTCTTACCAAGAGGAGAATGTAGATAACAGTTGATGTTATTTCCCCAGGCTTTCGCAGCTCATACTGAGGCTGATAGGTGGCTCATCTATTTGGTCTTCTGAATCCAGATTGATGAAGATAATAAAAAAGGCAGATCATGGAGAAACAAATTTCCAGAGACAAAGAAGAGGACCAGGATGGAAGATAGGAAAAAACTTAACAGAAGTGGTACACATGAGGGAAAAAACAGAGGTGTGGAAGTAGAAGGAAAGTAAGAGAAGATGTGTGTCATGAGCAATAATGTGCCAGTGAGCAATAAGACTATTGATATATAACTAATATCTAATGCTGCTTCACCTGAGTAAAAGAATTACACTTGTTTTCTTCAATTGATTCTGTTGACTGTATAAATGTTCAAATAACTGTTTCTTAATTAGTCAAAAAGTTTTGGACAGCGGTTGCCCAATCCTGGCAAAAGGAGCAGAATAATTGTGTTGCTAGTAATTGCAAAGCAATTTCAGCTTTGCAATTAAGAACATTATTGCCATGGGAGATGGTACAACCAATGGGAAAAAAACTAGTCACCCAAATTTGACACAATACTCCTTAGAAGTCACCATACAATGCAATGCTATTAAAGGACCCAGACGTTTCCATGATTTAGTGACTTGAGTCGTCACAGAACCCATGTCATGCTTCATGACTGAAGTCAAGCAATCATGATCAAAGGCTTCTTTGGGGTTCTCCATACATAAATTCATCCTGAACAAGGAAAAAGTTTGAATGATGATTTTCCAGTGAAAGTGAAACTTTTGTGTAGTGTAGTAGTGAACAGATCATTTCTTGTGTGAACAATATACAGAATACTTCTTGAGGTCTGGACATTGTTCAACATTGATGAGAAAAGAAAAGGCTTAACAATAGCAGCTGCTCCATAAAACAAAGCAGCACTCAAGTCTCAACAAACTGTTTTTGTTCATTTTGGGTGGGCAATATGTTGGTTTAGCTATACAGCCATTTTTGTTGAAGTAATTCTGTGGTCGTCAACATGTTAAAGTTTGATGCTGTGTGGTGTCAGTAATTCTGCCTTTCAGAGCTACATTTTCCTTATATTAATTTGTATTACTGAATATATGGACCTCTGAAAGGATAGCTGTTCTCCATTCTTCTGACTGGATTGTCACTTATGTACAGTTTCTGTTTAATAAAAGGACAAATCTCTGTATGAGGTTTCAAAACTTTAAAAGTGAGTTTTAATTGACTGTTGATTTCTTGGTTAAAAAAAACAAACAAAAAAACAATCTCTATCATCTTCTATTATTACTCTTCCCCTTATGCCTCGTTCCTAGTTTTCCTTCCCGTCCTCTATTTCCTTCCATTTAATAAGATATGTGGTTTCTAGTTGTTCAGAGCATTTGTAGTTTCTGGGGTGAATGAGTCATTCCTCAGTAAAACAGCACTCTAATCTCTTCTGTAATACCGCCTGCAGCTTCATAGAGAGATTGTAACGTGCAAACAGTGTTACGAGCTCAGTTCTGCATCTATGTGTAGCCATACACACATTTGCAAGATATTCTGTGACTTAAGTGTGTTTACCAGTTAGAGAAAAGCAGGAGAGAGAGGTTGTGGGCTCTTTGAAAAGGATACTTGCCTCCGAGTGTAAGCAGGCGATTGGTGTAGGTGTACATGTGCGAACACAAGGGTGAACGCAAAGACGCCTGCAAGGAGAGGAGGAGAGAAAGAGGTTGGAAAGAGAGAGAGGTTGTTGGCAGCATTGCAGAGTTGGGCTGATTTATCTTCCCACATTGTGACTCACCATTTGTCAACCACACAATTTACGTTTCAAAGCCGTTACTTAAAGGAACAGGGAAAGCGATGGAGTGAAATAGGGGGTAAAAGAATAAAAAGGGAGGGAGAGAGGGGGAGGAGTGAGAGGAAAAAAGAAGGTAGAACTACAATGTGATTTTCAGAGGAGAATTAAGAAAATAGGGCATCAAGGTTTGCTTTTAAAACCGGGGTGTATAATGGGAGTGTGATCCGCCCGGAATATTTACTTTGTTACGAAATTCTCCAACAAAGCTGGCTACGTAATTTCACCTGAACAATTCAAAAGATATGTTTTAAACTACATCTGACAAGAACCTGAGATTTTCTGCTCACTCTGTTTTGGCCATGCGGCGCTCACAAAGCTGAAATTGCACTGTTGACGTTAAAGTAAGTAAAGCTGAAAAAAATCGGTTTGTCAGATCACGGACTGATGTGTTATTAACCACTCAGCCAAATATGAATGATTAAAATAATCGCCAAATAAATAAAATTAGGTCCGAAAATTGAAAGAAAATGAACAGTGCTCTCAGTTGATGGGGAAATATCTTGTGATCAGCCTGAATAATTGATTTCAGATCTGTCACTAACAGATTAAACATAGATTATTTCAACCATAGCAAACTGTTAGGACATGAAATCATAGCAGAACACAACATATTTGTTGATCTCCTTCCAGCTTTGAACCAAATTACTAACATTGTTGAATTGTGCCACTTACATTTTAATGCTTGTCCTGCAGAGGATGTATTGGTGTTAAATTTTAGCTGTCTCTTTGATAAAAGTTTGTCAAATTGCCAGATAAAAATGGGCTGGGTCTTGGTAGCGAAACACCTCATCAAACATCACATCACATCAACATTAAAACATTTCTGCAAAAAAATCATTCCACTGAGTGGTTTCAGACACAAACTGTCCTGGTTCTGACTATTCTGGAGCCTCAGAAGTTTGGTGCTTTAGCGAACCAGTCACACCAGTTCAACTGAATCAAAGTGGGAGGACTTTACTCCACCTTAATTAAGGAAGCAAAATGGTGAATTGGGTTAATTATCTGCAAAATGTCCTCCTATGTGTAGCTTAGAGGAAATCATTTATTATTACTAAGTAAATCCTTAATGAATGACAAAAGTCAAACAAATGGTCTTGGGTTTTATTATGAAACTGATCGATCAGGGAGCAAATATGACAGAAAGCAGTCACATCATCATGTCTGGCACAAAAAAAAATTATGATCTAAGCATACACACAAATAAGCCATTTTAAGCCATTTTTTACACACAAATTATTATCAGTAATCATGTCATCTGTTGTACTTACATTGTTCTTCTATCTGGTACTCACCAGCTTGGTTCTTTATTATCCAGGTCAGTGTTAACCCAGCCATTGCCCACTGATAATGTCATAGTTCACAAAAAAAGAACCACTATTTCTTTGGTTGCACTTAAGAACCAACTTTTCAGGTTCTGAACCTACCTTTATTTTTTTTGTTTAAATTAGCCAAATGTGCCTATTAGGTTCAGAAACCGTTGCTGAGCCTCTCTACTGGTACTTCTGAAACTTTAGTTCTCTGAGTAGTTGTACTGACATCAAAGCTTTTCCATGTGGTCCTCTTCATAAAATGAATCAGCAGTATGTGGTAACTACAATATGGGAACATAAGCTTTCTGTAGCAACTCCAGTATGGGATGCTAACTTCACCCTTCAAATGACTGGGCTTAAATTTGATTCTTTGAGGTAGTTTGTTGCCAAACATTTCAGCCTCAATCTTCCCTAAATAATGGTGTTTTTTTTCTTTTTCTCATTGTTCTCTGCAGTTAAAGTAGACAGCCCAAAAATCTATGAAATTATACTCAATTATGGAATTGTACAGCTTTCTTTCCTCTATCATGTTTTAATAAAGTATTGTCTGACTTGGCTTTACTCTGATGTAAATGATTCAAAAAAAAAATACGACACATTTGTTTTGTAACTTTTTTTAGAATTTTTTTATACTTTGGCCAAAAGGATACTGAACTGTAGATATCAGTAAAATTACTAACCTAGGCGTTTTAGCTATGGATTAAACGGTGGCTTGTATCTGAAACCCAATTTTAGTCACTTATGCTGTTTAAGTTTTATAGTATTACATGATAATACTTTGGAACTTCTGTACATAGTTTTTAAATACTTCTGTAAATTCTTCTCTTTACATACTTTTATTTTGGTAGTATTCTTAGTCTTATTTCTTTCTTATTAGAACATTTTCTTATTATTACTACTACTTATTAATGTTGCTTAGCCTATTGTTATTCTTGCACATCCTGGAGAGTGATTCAGTTTACATTTTGCTGTGTATAGTGTATAAATGAATGTATAACAGAGCATGTCACGAATAAACATCTTGAATCAATGTATTCAATCTTTTAAATGCAATGAATTGACTGCTGAGACTGCACTCTGATTCCAGTGTGTCTGGATCCTCTGCATCTAGATAAGCTAAATCAAATTACATGATATCTTACCAAGTAAAGCTTTATCAGGCTTATCAAACCTCTGGTTCCCTGCATCTGTCACTGCAGTATTTTCAATGCAGGTTGATGAAAAATTCACATGGCCTCCACATGGGACTGTATGTGAATCTAAGAGCAGAGTGTTCTGACCGTTCACATAGCAGTATAACCTTGTTACACATGGTTGTTTGAAAACGTGTGTGAGTGGGAGGGCTGCAGTGTTTGGGCGATTGCCTTAAGCAATCCCAACCGTGTAAGCCAAGTAATATTGTGTCACTATTGGACATGTGTATAGTAAATACCTGGCAAAGAATATGCATGTAAAACCAACACATTAAAAAGCATGTAACGCTTATTGGTACATCATTATTGGTGCCACTGTTTATATGTACAAAATTCATGTGAAGAATTGTGTTGTTCTGAGGGGGCATGGTTTTGAATTGTAAAGTGATGTTTTCCTATGGTTAGTTGGCGCATATTGTGTTCACGCATCTGTGATAATATTTAACACTGACACAGTCGTGCCCTCCCATCTGCCTGATTGCATTTCCATTTCCCTCCACTCAGTATCTGACTCTTAAAAGCCCTTGTTAAGCTCTGCAGAACACTTTGATACCAAACAGAAATACATTATGGAACATCTCTTAAACGACAAGTTCATGGTTGCAGCTTTTGAGGTGTTCAAACTCAAACCTCAAACAGCACCATTGTCTCTGAAAGCTCCTCAATTTGCCTCACGCTAACAGGGTGGTTTGGCCTATTTAAGTCGGTAATGTATAAATCCTTGGATGATAGAACTGTGGACAACAAAGTGAACAGCAATTTCGCCCAAAGAACTGGGAGGTGAGAAGAAGTATGGCATTCAGGCCCAGATAGAGGCCTGAAGATGACTCAGAGCTTTATTTATTTATGGCAGGTAAAATCAGTTTTGTTGACGCACCTAAAGTGCCAAAACCAGAAAACAGACTGCAGAAATAAATCATTTCTGGACATGAAGCTGAGATCTAACAAGAATTTGTGATTAACTACTTCAACTTCTTTGTGTAGTTAATTGCAATAATTAATTTGACTAAACCCTTACTGTAGATTAGAAGACAACAATACATCTTACTTACAGCCCACTGTGCTGTTTTCAGCTTAGGAAAGACAACAAAAACATTAAAAACTGCTTTTATGTGCATAGACATCAAAGTAACACACTAACACCAACAGAATCCGGTACCTGTGCTCACAGTTCAGAAAGGTAATGACAGGTTCATTATCATCCAGCTTCTAAGACTTGCAAACAATGACAAGGTTAATACAGTTGGCACATGTACACAATTACCTGGATAAAAAGAAAAAAAAGAAAAAAGAAAACTGAACAAGCAAAGTTAGTTGCTGATCTTTCACTAGCTCACAAACATTAACAACTGCAATAGCTGCAGTGAGTGTTGGAGACTACTTTCACACTGCTGTTTTCCCCTAAAGCAACATCGCAGTTAGCAGCCCTGACAAGTGCAAAGACGCTGCAGATTCTGGCCAATATTGGCACTGAAGTAAAAACACAAGTTTTGACACCTAAAGTTGTTCTCAATAGGCACTGACTTGGGCTTTGCTTATTACTCAACTGATCACAGGAAAATGAGATCCCAGAAATAACATGCAGTTTGAATGAAATGACAAGAAATTTTTGTATAATGAAAGGAAATGATAGTTGTTCGAATGTCTATGTCATCTTTTGATGGAAACATTGCAGTGAAGTCTAATATCAAATATTCTCACATTTAAAGAAGCCAATGAAGCCTTTCTATTTGGGTGGGAAAAAATGATTAAACCCAGTCAAACATTGTCAGAAAACAATTTATAAAAAACTTTTCAAACATCATTTTCTGATATATTTTGAGCATTTTAAGATGAGATGTAATTATCACTTCAGTATGATAATACATTTGTAGAACTGAACTGGAATTTACTGACATGGTTGATGTTTAATGAATCCTAATTTGATGCTTTGTGGACTTTACCATTGTCAACGTTTCAGATACCCACAAAGACTTCATGTCTCTTAAACAGTTTGTGACATTTTTGTTAGATTTGAAGACCTTTTATGACCCTTTAATAATGCACACAAATCAATACATTTGTTGCGGCTGAAAACAAACCTAATGAGTTTCTGTGGCCTTTCATGGCTGTTTCTCTGGCTTGAGTGTGTTCAGGGGCAGTGAGAGACATAACAAATTTCACTCAGCCAGTCATCAGCCATAAAGATATTTGAATAATGCCTTTTGTTTGTGTTGAACTCCCTCTGTATAAATACTTCCTGGTCTCCTTTGTTAAATGCCAACAAAAATGATGACCCTGGCACTGTTTGCTGTGCAATTATGGTCTGTCCTTTTTTTCTTCTTTCTCTTCTTTTAGTTTTTTGTTTAAATAAAATTTTCAGTTCCAGAAACTTAGGATGGTACAATCTTTTTGTATATCATTAGTTACTTAAAGGTATACCGCGTAAGTTTTGCCACTAGGGGGCTAAACCTGTAACTTCCCACAGGCCACATGACACTATTGCAAAATTAGACAGTCTTTCTCTTTCTGGCCTCCTCAGACATCACATTCACCCTCTTACTTTGTTCAGTTTTGACAAACTTTCAAGGAAAAAGTAGCATGAAGCGCACCCCACTGTGTTTTATAGCTGTAAAGCAAAGCACTGCAGGTCACATGATTCTTGAGAGACGGATCCGCTCAAGCAAAGTTACAATGTCTGGTTTCTGAAGAGGGCAGCCCCCTCGGAGCGCTGAAATTACAGGTTTAGGACCCCTAGTGGCCAAAAGTTACACGGTATCCCTTTAAGTAATTACAGGCTTTATTGACTTTGTATTTTAAATTGTCTGTATCTTTGCTCCTACATGAGGAATCCTAGCTTTGGCATCCTATTTCTTTCCCTTTAACTACATATAAGTGCAAATTTGTCAAATAGTGGTTTATGGCCAAATAGAGCAAAATAAGTTGCCACAGACTTGGCTTGTCCCGTTTCAAACTGGCTGTCATGATTAAGTAAAACACAAAATAGAACTTTGTAAACTTGCAGCAACTAATGCTGTCACTTTGAGCAAGTATCCATGCTGGAAAAGGGTGTAGGATTTGGAAGGGATAATAACGGCTCGACAATATCACCCTTTAAGTTGACGTGTCCATTTAGCTGTAAGTGTGGCTGTATCCAGCAATGCATCCGAGCCATTTACATGACTACAGACTGATTTTCTTTTAAATATTTTCAAGAAAATGCATCTCAAACACACACTGCCTGTCAACTTAGTTGGCTTAACTAAATGTGCTTCTCCTGAGTGTACTTGGTAAGCACAGACATGGAACGGGCACATGCATGTGGATCATATTCAATGGGCAGGCCTACATTATGTCACAACCCGGTTGTCACATGACCGTGAACAACTTGCTAGTGAAAACAAACCCCACATCATACCAACGTCCGTTTTGGAGTGTGCAACATGTTCACATATTTTTAAGTTTTCTCCATCGTTTTTGATAGAAAATAATCCATAATGTCATACGGTTGTATTGATAGCCTCAGTGTCAAGGCTAGAAAAAGAAATGAGGCGAAGCTCATGGCAGTGGGACAGAACGAATGTCCGTATTGTTTACCCACCTACACCTGGTTAGACAAACCAACACTATGGCTGATGTTCAGTTTACCGATCTTGTGATCTATTTAGTTTCATCAGCAGATGAGCTCAAAATTAGAATGAATTTATTACTTAACGGTTGCTGTTTGTGACTGGATTATTACAAAGTTGTTGTTTTTTGTTTTGCTTGGAGTCTACACTCATCAAGCTATGAAAAATTACTGGTTGCTCGACGCACACCACTTTACAGCAGGCTTTATTGATGCAGTTTGTCATCACTTTACCAGCAATGGTTCTGTGATATTTCGAGCAAAAATATGACTCACCAGTCATAAAATGATCTGATTAAATTGTTGAAGATTTTGAGGGACTCCAAGTTGTAGGCTACCATCAGCATTAACATGCTTGATAGCCGCTAGCCAGTTATCACATTTTTCTGGGCTTTTGTGTCTCTTCGGTAGCTCGAAGAACTTTCTCTTACTGTAGAATAATTATTTTTATGGCAGCCAACCCTAACACAATTCTTCGGCATGTTTTACAAGAATCTCTTCAACACTGAAAATTTAATGGCTTTTAGCAACCCTTTGGACCTTGGAGTGTTGATAGACTCAGATCTGACTTTCAACAACCACATCAAAGCTGTCACTAAGACAGCTTTTTACCAT
>JBBBVU010000013.1:22323059-22371660 GCA_037177055.1 Atherinosoma microstoma
TGTGTGTGTGTGTGTGTGTGTGTGTGTGTGTGTGTGTGTGTGTGTGTGTGTGTGTGTGTGTGTGTGTGTGTAAGAAAAGCAAACACTTGTAACATTTGTTATCAGTGTCATTTTTATAAGGTAAATTAAGGGAACAACAGCATATCGGCCCATCAAAAAAACAAATTAATAAAACATAATTGGTAATCCTGAGGAAATTAGTTGTTATTATACATTGCTTGCTTATTGTAGATCCCCAGCCTCCATGTCAGGGTTTGGGCTTTTGCAAGTTCTGCACCTGAATACCTTTTGTAGCTTCTATCGTGTTCTATGTGAATAAGCCTAAGTTGCTTGTACATCCAAATTTTTGGACCCAATATATCAATGTCAATTTCACAAGAAAATATGTCAATAATGTATAAATTTGTCCACAAGTCCACAAGCCAGTGGATTCATTCAATTCAGGATAAGAAATAATCAGACAGCAATCTGCCTGCCATGTTGATTCATTCTTACCCTCCAATGTTTGTTTATCTCCTGACGTTAACTGTTCATGAGTGAACAGGAAAGTGAGGAATCACGAGTGAGAGGAAGGTTGAAAGGTGAAGGGACAATGGAAAATGTGAGTGAAAGGTGTTGAACTCAGGGGCTCTTGTATGGATGTCTGTGGACTAACACCTCCTAGCTCTCCCTCCTTCCTGATAAACATTTGAGGATAAAAACAAACAAACAGAAAACTCATATTATTGTTATTATTATGATTAGACCTTTTTTTTGTTATAACTGAAAACATGTACTGTGACTTAATAAAATGAATGTTAAAGGTAAAAGTTATAACACTCAACACCCTTATCTCCTTCGTCCTCCTGCTCCTCTTCTTCAACTTGCTTCTTTACGATTTTTTTTTTTCACTTGGAGTGTTGTTTAAAATCTTCCTGATGCTCCCTGTAAGATTTCAGCTAATTTTCCATTTAAACTGCTAGTTTGTTCATGTTTCTCTATCTCGATGCAATAAAATTGCACCAAGTTAATCAAAAAGAAGCGGCTAAATCCTGCGCTGTCACTGGATTTGAGAAGAAAATCCGGCCAATCAAATCAATCGGAAGAGTTGCGCCTTCAACTGACAAATACACCCACTAAACACAGCGAGAGTGAGCAGAATTTTCTGGCAAGAGCGCACAGATGGGTGGAGGTGGCGTGTTTTACGGCTCACCTGCTGCGTTCATGGGCCCCCTTGTAAATATACACTCCCATGATCAGAGCAATGCGCCCTCTGAATAAAAACCACGCCTGCGATCGGTGCAATGCGCTCTCTCGATTAATAAATGGGCTGTTGTAGTGAATTAATACGCTCCTCGCAGTATTTGGCAGAGATGTAACACCATATTATATATCATGCAACACATCCAAGAGGTGTTTTGACATTAAAAAAATGGTTTAAACTAAATGAAGTATCAGTGTTACAGTTGGGTATACTGTGAATATAATCCCATTGTACTCTATTCTTCCAATCCTCCATCATCTCTGTTTCTTTTAGCTATCAGGCATAAAAGCGCTTTAGAGATGACAGAACAGGATGAAACACCAGGTGACTGCAGAGAGGTCTGTCACAGTCTGTGGCGCAGTTTCATGGATTGACGGGAAATCAGACACAGCAGGTAACACGTGAGTGGCGACATGGTGCAGCCACAAAGACAGAGTACAGCTGATCTCTAACAGATTGTGTCTCAGTCTGCTCCGGGGTTATTTATGTGGTTATGGATTGAGATAGAACAGGGAAGCAGTGAGGGGGGGGGTTCTTGTTGCCTGTGAGTCAGCTGCACACCTGAAAGACGACGAGAGCTTGTTAGTAGTGTAAATTTAGTCCAAACAAACAGAAGGGAAAGGACCCAGGGTGCATTCATTGCGAATCATGAAGCACACACAACCCACAATTATTCATGACTTTAAAGACAACCGTAGTATTGAAAAAGTACTGCCGAAAAATTTAAAATCTAATTTGAAGCTAAAGTCAAATTTGCCCATGCTTTGGCTTGATTTGGCTGAATGTACATTACACCAACTGGAAGTAAGACTAAAGCCGATTGCTATTGCTCGACTTGACTCCCTTCTACATTTGCCACAGCAGACTAGCCGCTCAACGAGGGTGGGATCAGCTGCTTATCATCATAGCTCCATGTGAAGCTGCTGAGACACAAAAACAAGATACATAACTTCCCTGTGTATTCAGTTATGCACTGAAGGAGTTTGTCGTCCTGCTCTGAGCACAAAGGTGTTTTACATCTTTTCAGACAGAGCAGAACAACTGTGCCACCTGAAAGCCAGAGACAAATTATAACTACAGTGATAATTGAGCCATATGGTGAAATGGGAAAGAGCTATAAGACTGATGATGTTTGCAGGGATCTTTCAAAGTAGAGTTATAAAATTGCCAATTGGCTAACATACATGAAAACATGGAAAATAGATTGAGTTTAAATCCCTTAAGAAAAAGAGAAAAGGAAGACATTAAAAAAAAAAAACAATCCAAGAAAACACTTCAAAACCTCTCCCCCTCCCCTAGATCAAGACATCTCTTCCCATCAAGCTTTACTCCAGGACATCACAGAGGTTGATCGATAGTGTGTGGCAAACTTCTACTGCTGAGTCCTTTGCTCTTTGAACAAGAGCAGCTGACAACTCCAAGTATACAATAACTATAGGTTGATATCCATGCACGAAAAGAAAATGAATGTGGAAGTTTCCAGCATGTAGCTTTTAGTTTCTTCGCTGCTGTAAGACCAGCTAATAAACCATGTTTTTTTATTAAATGTCAAACCCAATTTGGACAAATAATTCAGAATTACTGTGGTATGCAAGTAAGGGCAGCTTGTTGATGTAGATTATCTTGATGTAGAGTTACTGCTTTCCAGAATCTGGCTACTGGAGGACACTCCCAAAACATATGAAAAATGCTACAGATTACTTATGAGGAACAAAAAGTGCATTAAGTAAAATAAAAGAACATAACAAAAGAAAGAAAAGAAAAAAAGCTGCCTTGAGCTGTGTGCGTATTATTTCGGCTTCAGTTCAAAAACAGCATACCCATAATGAAACGAGTACATCTCTGCAACCATTAATTTATTTGAATACTTTTAGAGACATAGTCGAACATCCCTTTGAACGTTGAGCCTATTTCGCTCGTAATTGCATACTCTTATAAGGGATATCATACCGTGTAACTTTTGACCCAAATATTAGCCTAATGTAGCTAATAATGGATGATTTTCTGGGGTCAATATTCTGTGCTTGATGTATATCGGTGCTTCGAGGGGGCTACCCTCTTCAGAAACCAGGCATTGTAACTTTGCAGGAGCAGCTTCGTCTCTCATGGGATGGTTTGACCTGCAGCGTTTCACGTTACGGCTCCCCCTCTATAAACACAGAGGGCTCTGCTTTGTGCTACTTTTTCCTCCTCTTCGTTTGAAAGTTTGTCATGGCTGAACAAAGTAAGAAGGCGAAAATTGTGTCTGAGGAGACCAGAAAGAGAAAGACTGTTTAATTTTGCAACAGTGTCGTGTGGCCTGTAGGAAGTGACAGGTTTAGCGCCCCCAGTGGCCAAAAGTTACACGGTATCCCTTTAATAAAATGAGTATATTTCTGCAACCACCACATGTATTCAAATAATTTTGTTGTCGTATTAAAGGGAACACTTGTGATAGTTGTTTAAATCTGTATATGTGTTAGTGGTGAAGAAAAAAATTTGATGACTTAAATTAAACCTTGCCTTAAAAAAATACTTTCAGGATCAGCAACTCTTTGGGATGATGCATCAGTTGCTCTATATCTCTATCAAATCAGAGTGCAATATGTGGGCATTATATCTGAAAAGGCCCCCTCTGCTAAAGTGAAGCAGAACAAAGTCTGAGAGGTTTTAGTTCAGAAAGTCCAGGTGAAGTTTCCAAAATGGTCTTTTAGCCACAGTTTCTTGTTTAATTTGATGTGCTACATCACTTTATCTGTCTGATAAGTACACTGATTAGCTCTGTGATTGATAGGTGCTGACTTAAAGCCCCAGGTCTGTGGCCGATAGGTTCAAATCTAACAAGTGCTCCTTTTTATAAAAAGAACACTTGTGAGATTTGTTCATATGCAAATGGTATACAGTAGCAGTCACCTGTAAGTTTGAAACCACTTTTCCATTAGATTTAATGGGACAAAGTGTTCAAACTCTTGTCTTGTAGTGTATGTGTTAGTAGGAACGACTAAATGAATGTGGCACATGGCACAAATGACAAAAGTTTGAGGTTTATCCAAAAAATAAAACCACTTTTGGAATTGATATGAATATCCCTTTGGAAAGATGTCTAGCTTTAAATTTCTATCTAATTATATTACAACATGTAAACATTATCTTTGCATTGGTCAACTCCTTTGAAGCGAAGCTGAACAAACAAATTCTTCCAATTGAAGGACCTTGGCTTTACAAAAGTTAAGTTTGGTGATGCTGTAATGGTTACACAAGATACTAAATTACATGATTATATACAAAGATTTAGAAGTGATGATTAGTACTATGATTAGTACTATTTTTCCATACTATGACAACAAAAATGTTCCCACCCAAACTATGGCTCACCACTCCATTTTCATCATAGATTTTGTATCAGTGAACATCTTGTTTTTGCCATATTTTCTCAAGCTGCCGTGTAGCTGTGTTGTTACCTGTGATCACTAATGTTTGGATCGTAAAAAGACAGAAATGGTATATGGTGCTGTGCAATTGCTTTATGTTTAAGTTGCTCTTGTGTGGCAGCTGTCCACCCCATAGACAACTGTCTGTGCCAAACAACATGTTTTAATGTCATTTCATGACTTTTTTCTTATGCTTACCAATTTTCAAATATCATCAAATTCTACATTGAGCAGTTCTGCTCTGACATTTTCTCCTGTCAGCTTGCAGCAGAAGTGTCTGTCTTGTATAGGCGACTTCACCTGCACATGAGCCCTTGTTTTGACAGCATCTTGTGTGTTTTGATGTGTCTCGCATGTGATGTGAATTTGAATGTGATACGCACAAAGACTCCCTGTCGGACAGAAAATGATGTAGACTGACAGAGAGATGGTTTGAGTCCACCGTTCCCTTTCAAGTGGGCTCTTGAATCACACACAGAGACACATACACACACTCATTTGGTGAGATAATCTAGCATTGTGCATTGCATTGGTTTCATAAGACCTCCACCCAAAGAAGCCACCGTGCTGATCTGCAGAATGGAGGAGGGTATTTTTTAACCATTTTTACTTAAATCTAACACTTTCACTTTTCCATTCATATTGATTTTAAAGGAATGATAAAGAAAATTCTTCTCAATCTTTTTCTTGTGAGACCCAATTCTCAATCAGCCAAACCAGCCCATCAGTATTTTCTTTAAGTTCATCTATACTCAAAGTAAAAGTGGGTGTTAACAATTTGTAAAAGAGCTAAGATAAAAAATATGACTGATACGACAAAGAAATATTTAGATCATTTAATGTGATTGCAAAAAGTAAAACGTGCAATCTTTGCCAATGAATGATAAGCTTACTGTAGCAGGTGCTTATAACACGACCTTTGGGTTGTTTTCATTTTAGCCTTTAATGTTTGAAGCCACCTGCAGTGTGGGCATTTAAGACAGAAATACATATTGACTGTTGCATGTGAACAGGCCGGTTTCCTTGTGTTCAGTGTATTGACACAGGTCAAAAAACAGACACTTCTTTGCGGTTTGGTGGTGCTTGTGAACAGAAGGCCTCTATTCTTTGAATAAGCTTGAATGTTTGGTTTCTATCTCCCCCCCATCGATGTAGCCCGGTCGATTTGGGGCGACACAGAGTGAATGAAAGACAGACAGTGCAGAAGTAGAGGTGAATGAATTCTAATCTACCAGCCTATGGTGTATTAAAGATTTAAAACCTGCAGCATAACACTAACGCTCTCTCCTCTTTAAACTCTGATTTTAATGGACTGAGGTCTTAACCTTTTAACAGTAATTTGAATTTTCATTACAGGAACCTAAATTAAGCACCTTTATTAATCTCGGAATGAATAGAACATTCACTGTTAACAATAGTTCCTGCATCACTGCTTCACTTGCATCACTTGCTTTGTGCTTATCCATGTAAATACACGCACACATCGGGTGGTCCTCCATTCACATACTAACACGTGAGGAAAATACAGTGACTAGAGGTATGCAGAGTGTGTGTGTGAACTGGATCCTATTCCTGCATTGACCATTACTTTAGGCTTTCTTGCCTTGATCGCAGCTGTGAAGCATTTTCAGTCCATAACACATGCACATGCAGAGACATGCACAGGCACACATCTTAAAACAGCTGTCTGACAGCAACCTTAAGTATGTCGAGGTCACAATTTTTAGTCAGCCTCATGTTTGATGTCCGTATGGCACTTTGTCACACCAATAATTTGACTGATAAACATAACAGTGTCTGTTCTACAGCTTGATGATTCCAGCATGCATGAAACACAGACAATGCATTCCAGTAACAGGGGTGCAGAAAATAAGTGTATTGATCACACAGAACACAATTTGTTTGGAGTAATCAAACTTGACCATAAAACTGACAACGGTCTGATTATCTGTGTTTCTATAGAAAACCTCAGCTTACAAAAAAACTACAACCTTTAAAGCTGCAATTCATTTGAAAAAAGGTTCGAAACTTTACTTTAATGTAACGTTCCAGGCCGTATTTTGAGCTGTGACTTGTTTGTCTTTTCTCCGTGGTGCAGGGAAAATGTGCCGTCTGGTTCAGTAGTTCACTGCATCTGAGTCCTTGGGAGCTGTCACTGTAGATGTGATTAGTCTGTCTCACAAGAAAATATGTTTCTGCCCGGTCGGCTTCTGAACATATTATGAAATTGTCATAAAACCCACTCACTCTGCCAATATTTTGGATTGTTGCATGTAGGAAAAATATTACATCATGGCTACTGCTGTTTGACTCCAAAATGAATATGCTTTTATCACTCAGTGATAATCCCTACATGAATGAGTGGTGCATAATAATCCTGTTTCCTCTTTTATCAACAAACATTTTGTTTTCATGAGTTCAACTTTGTTTTGTTTTCTTTTGTTTGTTTGTTTTTTCTCTCTCTTTTGTGCTGTCAGCCAACTGAACATTTATTTGATTATGGCTCGCACAATCACCTTGCCCTGAGCTGTTTGCAAGGTGTCATGGCGAACCGGTGATGCTAAGTGAGGTTGACATAACTCTTGAGGGAGAATGGGAGGATAAGCTAACCAGCCACATCATACTCCAAGTTTTGTAATAGAGCACTACAGTTGATATGTGCATGATATCATTTGGTAAAATGTTTCTGACATCTATTGTATTTGCCATGTTCTATTTTAGTCTATAATTAGTTAATTTACCATAAAAGAAAAAAACTGCTACTTAATCAGAAGGGGGAAAGGTTTGATTTCTGATTTTCTAATGTATTGTGAGCAATGTTGGCAACATATTGTGGATAATTCTGAACTAGTCACAGCAGTGACTGTATAACTGCTCCAGAGTCGCATCCAACAGGCTCTGCTTTTACATTAAGTTTTTCTGTTCTAGAAATAAGATGTGACTGTACATGGTGGGGAAACATGAAATCACAAAGTAGAAAACAGATGATTAAATCTGGTTAAATGCTTATTCCTGGGGTTCTTGTTTCTTTTCATAATGTACTAACAGGTTTGATAAGTAGCAACAATTTAGTTGCATGAAATGACCTTACAATAACTTTATCATGACACAAGTGCTCAAAATAGGGCCCAAAATCAACACATACACAGAGGCAGATTAAAAGCTTTGTCTGCTTTCATGTGAAAGCAGAACCGAGCTCTCGTAGTTGAACCCAGGTTACAGGACATATATGACACCTGTGTATATTTCCTTGACTCTGTGATGCTTTCAGACTGGGACGACCAGGAGTGGACTGCTACTGTCAGCATGAGAGTGGAGCAGCTGTTCTTCAGCTTCAGTTTCTTATCAATGAGGTAAGCCTGAATCCACAACAACACTCTCAGAAAATCTTTAAATCTTATCCTTAAACACTGTGGATAACTGGATTGGCAGGAAAACCTTCAATACATTTTTACTTATAGCTCTAACAGATCACAACCTCGGGATGCTTCATACATTAAGGTCAAGAATTTACAATATTAGAGGAGCCCAAACAGAAACCCAATAAGTCCCATAATTCCAATTATTCCAGTAATTTTATCAATGAGTTTCTGGATTACTGTTTGTTCATACTATTTGAATTAAATTCAATTAAACACTACCTTATTAAATTATATTTTCTAGAAACCTAAGACTGCTGTTTTTAATAGGCTAATCAAAGCTTATATTTTAATTGGCACCTCGGTTCTATGTGTTCTATGTGTACACAACCCCACTTTATGGAGCAAAAAAGTAAACACAGAGAAAATAAGAGCGAAATGTGTCTATAAGAAAAGATACTTAGCCAGCACCGGTGGCATTAGCTGATTCTTTAGCAAAGGCATAAACACTTACAAAATCTTCTGGAGACAAAAAGCAAAAGGCAAAATTGCCTGCCATTGTTGAGTGTAAAAGGATGTAAAAGTGGTGTGGTGGTCAGGGTGATCATCTCACAGCAAGACAGTTCCTGCTTCAAACCTCAGCTTAGCATATTCTTATGTTTTCCCTTAGTGTGTTTTCTCTCATTGCAAAAAGATAGGCGATGGATGGATGCTGACTGTGGTAACACAATAACCAACGTTTAGCTGCCACTATGCATCATTGATGGGTCCAACCCACTGTGGTTTGGCCCAGGTCTAATCATTTAAACAAGATGAATATTACAGAGATCTTTCTTGCAAAACAAACATTTAAAACACTGGCCGTACGTCCCATTTGTTCACTTTACTTAACCCAGACTATGATGTGCCCCATAGATATGAAATAATCAATGATTTTCACTTGAAAAGGTCTAAATGGTTTGGCTTGTTGGTTTGTACTGTATGGTCCATGCTTAATGGGGTACATTAGCCAAGAATCTGAGGGGGAGAAGTCTGTCTTGCAGTGATACAAGTACAAAAGATTCCACCTGCTAGAAAACAATTTGTTGAATAAGGAACACCAATTAGAAAATGTTGGTATAAAGAGAGCTTAAGCTTTGAATTAATATGTTTGCTACCCAGTAATGAGTATCAGTCATCAAATGTGTTATTTCATCTAAAGGTGCTGATGAAAATTAGCCTGTCATTAAACCCATTTCTATTAACAGGGAATGACAGGAATCACAACGCTGAATCATTAACTATCCTGAAAAGATGATCAGTATGATCATTACTTGATAAAGAACACTATGATTTTTCCTGTCTTTGAGGGAAAAACAATCTGTTTGCTGGCTGCTCCATTTCTTTATTGACAGATGAGTGCTGTGTGGGCTGACACATGGCACTGTGGAGTAGAGGATTTTCAAAGTTAAACAGTAGTTTAATGCCCTTTTTTGTGTGTGCTAACAAAATAATGTAGGCGTATTAGGGGAAAAATGGTCCTCGTGTTAGTGAAAGAGCAGAAGCCGGGTCGCACAGGTCTCCAACATTAAACGGCTTCTCTTCTCCCTTCTCCTTTATTCTGCAGTAATCTCTCCTCCTCCCTCTTTTGCTTTTACATCTTTACCCAGTCTTTTTCTTTTTAAGCCCACTGGCTCTTTCAGCCCACTTCTCCATCCCAAACTGACCTACTTGTGATGCATCTGTGGCAAATGGAGGTGGATGGGCTTGAAGTGGGGTTCATGTGTTTGTGACAGGTATCGACTTTGTGTGTGGGTGTAACTATGTGTGTAAAGAGTCCAAGTAGCCAAATGTTTGTATAAGAGTGAAACAGTGCGTGTCTAGTTGAGAGTATGCACGCTTCAGCAGCATTTGGGTTCAAGTGCATTTGTAAAAGCAGGCTTCTATGTTCTTATTTACACGTGCTGCTGGTTTTCGCATATACAGGACTGTAGCCATTGTTTGACAGCATGGTTTAATGTGGTGCTCTGTATCAAAGTGATCTTGATGTTGGCTGGTGGATGTCCTCTTAATGGTTGGCTTAAAATTCAGCTTGATCCATTAACATTTAGTGAGGTGTGAATACTTACATGTATTAGCTGTACAAATCCACAACAGTGGCTACGTTTTGTATGAACCTGCATGAGAGTATTAAGGGAATCAAGTCATTTAATATTATTATTAGATGACATGTGATCCCCACAAGGATTCAAATTGGTCTGTTAATATGTTTGTTTCCCCGATTTCAGTCTGTTTCTAAAAAATTTGTTTTCAATGAATAACACGTTTAAAAAGACTGATGAGGGTATTGAGAGCTGATGTTTTTGGTAGTCTGACAATAAAGAGCCAAGACAAATCATCCATCCATATTTCCATCTGTGGATGTGTAAATAGATGGATAATTAGTTGTATACGCTACGAATCCCATCAGAGAAATTGCTTTGTCACCGCAGCAAACAATTATATAGTAGAGTAATATGTAAAAAAAATAATAATCAGAATAAGCATTGAAAATAGGAAAAAAAATAATAATGGTGCAATCAATTAAGATGCGAGAGATTTAGTGAAGACAGTTGTGCAAAATGAGAGCAGTATGAAGAAGGTATTGCAGTAGATGACACTGGTCTTGTGTGTCAGGTATCATTATTTAATTCAGACTTGCCAAGATTGCTACAGGGTAATATCTTTTTTTTTTTTTGCTAAATGAAAAGAATTCTTATGAAAAAGAAATCATGGAAAAAAAATCCAAACTTGTCGAAACTTTACACTGTGGGCTGGGTCTATCAAAGGCTTGCACGTGTTAAAGCGTGCAAACTTGACAGCACAGACAAAAACATGCCGCGGCTGATTTACTAAAGGGGCACACTGAGGATTGTGCCTGTTACACGCCGGAAATAACACCCACACTCCATTTAGCACGTTTGCCTTTGAATATGCAATCTGGGCGTTTCCGCCAGAATGTGCAAAATAATGAGAGGAGTAGATGCAAATAAATCAGCTTTGCACTCGCAATGTGATTTACTAAAAGTAAAGGAGTGCAGACGTGCATCAGTCTGATTCACACAATTTTTTCTTATGATCGGTGGAGGCAGCGCATTTAATTTTCATTCTTTAATTCAATAACGATCAACACAACAAACAAACACCACGATTCAACTTGAGTTTATATAAACGAAACAGAAGGTTCACCGCTTAGGTCAAATCTGACATTAATTATATTTTTCTATTGAGAGATAGGATAGCTGCGTGCTAGAGGCTCCAGCACGCAGCTCTCCTTCCTCTACTCCTGTGTGCGCTCTTACCCTCTCCTCTCGAGACCTGCTGGTATCGAGAGCCCCACCACCATCTGTACCCCACCTTTGATCCCTCTCGCTGGGGCATTAATCGTTACTCCAGATACAAAGCTGCCATGGGCCAGTATTCCACCTCACTGCCGTGTCACAGAAGATGCACTTTGTTGTAGATGTCAGACCATCTTAAAGGTATGAAGACTATTTGATTTGTACCGGCAGCAACTCCTTATCCATGTTCTCATAAACTAGCAGCTTTTGATGCTCTGCAGGGATATCTGTATTATTTTCATTTAATATTTATTATATATTTTTTCCATTTTTGTATCTTCCTCTATCTCCAGCTTCAATAGGTCAGTTTCATTTTGCGCTCTCTTCTCTCCAAACTCACCCCCCTGCAAACCACAAAACATGCAAAAGCCTAATTTGAATAGGGAGTCTCCAAAACGTTTGCACCTGCCCAATTTGCGAAATCAATCTTAGTAAATCTGTGGTCCAGCCCCACGCGCAAAATTCTAGTTTGCACGGGCAAATTACTACAAGCATATTGGGATCTTAGTAGATCCAGCCCAGTGTTTCATGTTATTCAGCATTTAGGATTTCACTTAATTAATCATTGGGGTTTTAATTGAGCTTTTGTTGTTTCTCTTGTTTAGATCACTGATAACAGTCTCACACATGTTTGATATTAGTTTTCCATGTGAAATTATTAATGGGAAACTACTTCAAGAGGCTGTTCCACATTATCAAGCAAGCCACAGTTTCCATTCAGTGTGGGGAAAAAGAAAATCTTTCTGAATGAAAGCCATAAATGGTAAATCGACTGTACTTGTATAGTGCTTTTCTAGTCACATGACCACTCAAGGCACTTTGACACTACATGTCACATTCACCTATTCAAACACTCAATACAGCACTTATATATACATACTGAGTGTTTTACTACTACACACATTCATACCACTGATAGGCAAACACTGCATTGACCCCAGAAATCATCCATTATTACTCACATTAGTCTAATATTTGGATCAAAAGTTTAATTTTACAGGTTTAGGACCCCTAGTGGCCAAAAGAAACACAGTATTGCTTTAAGCAAGATCCTCGTACTGATAAAGAAAAAAAAAGTGTAATTCAGAGAGCAAACTAGTTTGTTCAGACAAAGACATATCATGGAAAGTCTCCTTCAGGAAAAAGCTTTGTATCAGGAGAGCAGCTGTTAAAGAGCCCCTGATGAGCAGCAAGCGGGTATATCCCGTGTCGCTGGAATCCCAAGAACCTCTCCATGCAGGACACTCCAAGTGCGTGCAGTTGTGCATAAAGCTGCTTTTCAGCGACCTCTTCCCAGTGCTCAGAAAGGGAAACATTTTCAGCAGGTTCTGCAATACATAAAGACTAACTTTCAGACTGTTTTATTCAATGAATGCCACGTTACACTGGATGGTCGAGATGAATGGAAATCTTGGTGGTTGGTAAATCGCCCCCACGTCCCATCAAGGCTGTGGCATCAACAAGGTGGTGGTGTAGTGATGTTTTGGGCTGAAGTTATGGTGAGTTAGATGGTCGGCCCCTTTGCAGCAAAAAATAACATTAAATCTTCTGTTGCTATGTAGGTGAGAAAAACTTTGGGTGTGACCACTATCATCCACTGATCGCAACCATATTGAGAACCTGTGGAGCATCCTTAATAGGAAAATCTATGAGGATGGGCAGCAGTGTATAAAATTTTTGACAATTAAAAGATCATATTCATTGTTATACGTATTGACTATTTAGGAAAAAGTAACAAAAACAGCATATGCATCATCATTTGTAACACATTCTATACCACCTAACCAATAAGCCTAGCAACATTCAGACTAACAGAAAGTGGATGAGAGTCTGCAGCATGTCACAGAACAAATCAGTTCATTTAGAGAAAAGTAATTTACTTTTTGAAATGCTTCAACCCTGACGTAACCCAAAATGACCAGAGCTCACTGCAGCTGATTAAGCTATCAGGACTCAAACGTTGACTACCCCTCTGTCACTTGAAGTGAAATGTTTAGGTATGCTTTAAGTCTTCTTCCTGTTTTATCCACCTTTGTCTGCTTCAGGGAGCTTTTATTTGTTAATTTAACAGGAATAGAGACTCTTAGAAGGATTTATAGAAATCAAACCGCATTGACCCCATATCCTCACAAAAGTATGTAATATGATCACTTTGTTGTGTTTTACAGCATCCTTTATATTATTGATGTTAAAACTGCATTTAAAGTTAATACAAGCAAACTTGCACAGCAGCATGTTGAGCCATTTTCTCATGATTTTTGTGGTGCAGTTCTCTGTTGGCTCTCTTGGTTGTTATTTTTACCCCTGCTGTATGCCATGCTTGCTCCTGATTACCTTGCCTTTTTTGCTATGAAGATATCAAGATAATTCCACCATGACAGGCAGATAGACTTTCACCCTGCCTGCCTCTCACGTTGTCTTTTGTCCCCATCTGATATATTTTCTTCATTAGCTGCTGCTCTACCTCCTCTCTCACTTGTTCCTCCTGTACATTTTGTGGCATGGCTCTTCAGAACAGTTGGCAGAAAGTACTGCAACAGCATAGAGAAGGCTAAAAAAAAAAACTATATATTCTTTGAGAAAAGTGGTACTCAAGACGGGCTCATGTTCTCACTCCAAAGGTGTCACATATTGTCAGTGTTTTAGGTTATGACCAAATTTCACCAAGTAATTTTAGTGTCCACGTGTTTGACACAAATTAAAATAAGTTAAAAGGAAAGTAAATCAAAAGTAATTCTGTCGATAACCCAACACTACAGAATGATATTTCCCTGTTACTGTTTATTACTATGGCTACTTGTGTTTCACTTACCACCACAGCAGGACAACTGGCAATATTCAGCTGTATAACTACCAGAGTGCTGAAAACTGACACGAAGGGCTCTTGACCAAGTGGCAGTGTGTGACGAGCTTGGAATGAGAATGTGATTTTACTCTTTTTCCAACCTTTGAGGAGCTTGTTGCTTTTTCAGAGGTGAATAGTGCTGAATAATATGTTAGCTGTAGTTTAAATGGCATGCACATTTATTTCCTATTTCAGAGGCCCCAGGGGTTTTTGAGAAAACAGCAGCATTTAAGAACAAGTTGTTTTATTAAGTCTTATCAATACATGGCATAAACTCATAGGAAGCTACAATGTGTCCTGTACAAGGTTGCAAATTTCTACTCAATTCATTGAAAAATGTCACTCTGTTCAGACTAGGTATTTCAAATGACCAATTTTACAAGTTTTTCTTCCCAGAAAATGCTGGACTATTGACAGTACAATAATAGTACAAGTAAACAAATGCAGAGTCCTTTGAGAAGGCTATTTAATTGACTTTAAAATGAAGGATACATACAATATATAATAGATTTGTGGATACAAAATATCATCACAGTCAAGTAAAAATGTGATTGTGGATTAAATGTGCCATTCGGACAAAATAACAACAGAAAATATTCAGACATGATTATGCAAACGAGCTTAACATAAGTTATGATCATGGAAGATGAGGACAACTGTAAAAATTCTCCTCCCCATGAATCTTTGCACATTTAGTTGGTCTGTAAATTTTACAGGAAGAAGAAAAGCAAAGCACAGCTGGAGTTAATGGGGAGTTCATAATTCCACCATTGCAAAAATGGTTTTAATCCCCCCTGGGAAGCAATTACATGACATGATGAGATTGAAACGAGTCAAACTGAAAAGAAATTTCCTAGTAAGGTAAAGCTATATTAGAAGATGAAATGAAAAAACGATATCAGACACTTTAATTTTCGGAACTTGCCAAGCAATAAGCAGCCCATCCCCTATCGCTCAGATTTAAAATGGATGAGCTGCATTGTGACCTTTTCTTTATTTAGAGACGAGGCATAAAACAAGATGGGAGGCAGTAGGTGGAAAATGCTTAAATGATTATGTTGTTCAGTAAATTCCACTTCCATTTTCCTTTGCTTTTGCAGAGTACATGTAGCGAGGGGTCATCCATAATACTTCATTCTTCATGCTCTAACTGTAAATAATCTTTGATTTTTCATTAAGGAAAATTGCATATGAGTTGCAACTTCAGCAAATTATTATTGGAGTTCTTTTTGCTTTGTCGAGCTATGAATTTGGTGAGTGGAAAAATATCACCAAAATGGAAATCAGTGGGAAGCAGTCCACAGTACATTACAGTCTTTAATCCCATGATTAGGTTTGTAATCTAAAGCTAATTCTCCCTGGGCTCCAGTCTTTATAGTGATGCCCTTGTAACAAAGCCTCACAGGGAATTTAACTATAATTACAGTTTTCCTCTGAAGTTGAGCCAACACCAGCTGAAAGCCATGATTTTTATCAAAATGTTTTTGTTTTTTTAAATCTTTTTCACTTTTTATTCATTTTGGTATAACATGCATGTTTTCACACAGCTGAGACGGTCCGAAGGCAGAAAAGTAGGTTTGTTCAGTTTGCTGTATCTGTTAGGAGTTGTCACTGAAATGTTTGCTGACTAAGCTTTGCAGGCATTTCTGCATTTGGATGAGGAGACTGTGCAGATAGAGAGGTGTGCAGGGATTTTAAATGAATCCAATAATACTGTTTAAATCCCAAAGCAAAATTAGATTGTTTCAATGTTAATGAAATTCATCATTTCCTTTCTTTAAAAAGTGCCTTTTATCTAAGACAAATCCCCTCTCCTTGTACATAGAGCCATTGTAAAAGGCTTTTGTTGGTGACAGGTATGACTTTTGGTATGAGCCCTCGATGCAGATGCTGAAGGAGCCTCTATCTGAACATAGGCTACTCAATTTGAGTGAGTTGTAAAGATGGTGTGCAGTTTGCCATTATGCTAAACAGCTTGTGTGAAATTCCTCTTTACAATCAGCTACAGGGGCTCCAGAACATTTTCCACCATAGACAGCTGGCTTTATCAGTTTGTTCATACTGTCTCTGACGATGCTGCCTCTGCACTGCAGACTTAGATGTGTAATATCTTGCTGCAAACATTAAATGCTTGAGGAGAGTCGGCTCTATCCCTCCTTGTAGACGGAGTCAGTGTTGCATTTCCTATCAAATCTTATCCCTATTCGTCCTGAGCCTCTTGTCCATCCCTGACATACCCCACAGCTGTAGAGTCATCAAAGCATTTCTGGATGACAGAACTCTGAGTTGTATGGAGGTGGACAGAGTGAAGAAAAATGTGAGAGTACAGTCCCCTGTGGTGCTCCGGCACTTCTGCCCAGCCTCTTAGTTCTACGACCCTTCAGTCTCACAAACTGTGATCTGCCTGCCAGGTAATCAATAATCCAGAGAGTTGTGGTAGCATCCGCTTGTTTTTTTTCTGGAGCTTCTAACTTAGCAGTTCAGGGCTGTTAATGCATAGGAGAATTCAAGGAACATGACCCTCGAAGTGCTGCTGACTTAGTCCATGTGAGTGGACTCAATGGCTTGCTGGGCTTGCTGGGTTAGTGTGTACTTGTGACCAAATACACTCAGAAAGATTTCTGCAGTTAATTTGACTTCATCTTTAACTTCAGCTTCAGCTTATAAAGGTTCAGCAAAAAAAAAAAGTCTATGATAACCTTTGTCTTGTGTTTTATTTCCCAGTTAAACTCTCATATGTTGTGTGATTGTGTATCCATATTATGCCTTTTGTTTTTGTCCTTTAGGGGGCGCTAGTCACAGCTTGTGCAGATGACACGCTACACTTGTGGAACCTGCGGCAGAGACGGCCGGCTGTCCTTCATTCACTCAAATTCAACCGAGAGAGGTAAGCATGGTTTCAGCTCAAACACCCACAATCATATCTGGACACACACACATATACACATTCACACTCAAAGCCCACAAACTCCACATCTTGCTCCTGTGAAAGGTCAGTGTGACCGTCGGTCGCATCACTGAATTCAGTTTACACAGGTACTTACTGATGTGAGCCCACACCCCACCTCTGACATTGGCTCCCTTCCACCTTGCCTGATGAATACGACTCAGTGCCTACACGCTGTTAGAGCTGAAAACTCCTGTTCTTTTAACTATGTTACCCTGTTAAACTCTGCTTCCCCATCACGCTGCTTCCAAAGATAACTCCGCCTTGCTGCTGTGGTACATAAAGTGATTTGGTTTCTGAATCTTCTTACTTTGTCTCCGGCTGTGATAAACCCTCGCCTCAACCCTAAAACCACATAAAACCAGCTTTTATTGTACTGCAACAAACTATTATTCGGTAGGCGAGCTTAAAGAATTCTGAGCAACATATTGCTCATGGCAGCCAAGTCCCCCTGTGCATGATGTTACATGACTCAAATTTTAATTTTTGTTGTTATAGGTCAACTTCTATAATGAGCCATGTAATACCAAGGGCTTTTTCCCCCTGCTGTTGCACAGTTAAGCAGACACTGAGTCTTGTCCTCCCACATGGGAGAGAAGCTCTGTCTTAAAGTTTCCTCTCTTTAATATTTTTTCTCATACTTCCATATTTGTGGCCTTTTTAGGGACTCAGATAATGGAGGAGATGGTTTATGTTACCTTGCTTTACCTACACCTTAGGCCTCATTTAGGATGCCCAATAATGCTTAGTTTGCAAGGAAAAACACATGACCACTGCAAAATCCCAACTGATGAGCTAGTAGGGCCAAAATATGACTAGAAGGTTTTACAGCTGCTGACATGATAGTTGCCATGAAAAGGTGGGAAGCTTTGCAAAGCTTTTTGCAATAGAAATATTTTTATGTGTCATTTAACACATAACCCTGATGCTTTCCAAAGCGTAAGTAAAGCACATTTTTTATTTATTTGAATGAAGGCTTGGGGTCATTTCTGAGCTAGAAAATGAAACTCCTCTTCAGCTTTCAGCTTTTTAGCAGACACCTGGAGGTTTTGGGGCGCAAGTAACTATTATTTGGAACACTACATGACTCACTATGGGTATGGTGTTGTTTAGGTGAAACAAAGCGGTTTTTTGTTTGTTTGTTTGTTTTTAACTAAATGTACCTTTTGGAATTGGAGCCAAAACGTTCAACCTTGGTGTCATCAAACCATAACACATTTACCTGCATTTTAGGAGAATTGTATACTTTTGCAAATTATATCCGGGCTTGGATGTTTTTCTTTTCTCTATTTTTTTTTAAGAAAATGCTTCCATCTTGCATTCAAACCCCACAGTTCAGACATATGGACTATACAGGAGATTGTTGTCACATACAGTCAGCACTTAACCACACATTCCTGCCACTCCTTTAGTTTCCCTGCAGGTCTTTTCTGCAGCCTCCCTGGACAGTTTTCATCTTGACTTTTCATCAATTTTGAGGGGACATCCAGTTCTTTGCAGTATCACTGTTGTCTCATGTTTTCTCCATTTTTTGGTGGCTTTTGCTGTGTTCCATAGTATTTCCAATGCTTTCGAATTTTTTTGTACCCTTCTCCTGACTGATACCTTTAAACAATGCAATCCATTTGATGCTTTGTAACAGCTCTGCAAACCTTAACTTTTGCCGTAACAGGGAACGGAGTAAATGTAAGGGAAAACTTACGAGGACAACAGAACTTTGTTTGCTGTTAATCTGGGTCTCTTTTATTGATGGCAGGTGTGTATCAAAGAAGACTGAATGCTGTGATTTAATCAAAAGGCCCTTCTACAAAGTATTGGTGTATAAGAATAGAATGGAATAGGAAAAAAAGCATCCTTGAGATGTAAGTGTCTGTCTCACTCCTGTACTTATGGCCTCCTTACGCTGTCCATGCAACCTGATAACCCAGTTATCCATCAGTAACCTGCAGAAGGATAACTGGTAATATGCAGCTGTGGAGCAGTTTGTCTTGCAAAGCAAAGGCCTCTTGGCCAAACGGCAGAACATGATGAGCTAAGAATGAGAATGTGCTTTACCTCACTCTCTTGTGCTATTTCTGGTTTCATTCTCGTTCATGGTATTCTTACATTCCCCTCAAGTGGGATAAAGTTTCTAAACTCCTAGCCTGCCCTTTTCCCTGAAGCGAAAACAATGTCTTTTTAAATTCCGTTGCCATACATCATCTCCCCCACAAAAAATAAAAGGGAGCACCACATGTTAAAGTCAGTAGAGCCGCCATATCAGCTCCTTGTCCATCACTTATAGCAGTCTACATGTCTCTTTGCTTTATCCCTGCCGGAACCGCTCATTCTCTGATCTCCTCACTGTTAAACTTTGATGCTAAACACTGGATTCTACATGGTCATGCTTGGTTTTAGGAACTTTTCCATAATCTTTCCTTTTTGGGAAATCCTGTGGGGCATCTGGCTATGAACAGAAGTGATACTCTGTCTACCTGACAAAATCTGCACTTTGACTCAAACTGTTACAATAGAGCTAAGCCATCTTGGGACGCAGGATATGAAAACATGTATTTACATCTAAACATAAAATGCAGGTTACATTTAATCCAGTTTTAAACTGTCTTCCAATGAAATGATAATTTCCATTCCTGTGTCATGACCAAGGACACTTGATGGATATATCACATATCTGCTGAATCTAATAGTGTCTTATGAGTGCAGAAATACAAAAGGGACATGATTTTATTCTTCTGACATTTTTTTTCTTGTGTAACAAAATCAAGGTTAGAACATAGATTTAAGAGTTACCTTCAAAAACAAGTAAAAGTGAGGAAATGGACAGCCACAAGACTTTCAACAACAGCTTGGTGATGCATTTATTTATTTGCATTTATTCATATCTATAGCTCTAAACATGTCCTTTATCTATTTTTCTTTTTAGAGTTTTTCTCTTTTATCTCATAGCCTATCTGTCAGTGCATGATTCATAGGTGATACCTACACAAACACAGCGGTAAATGTTTTTAGTATAGGGCTTTGCTTCAAAGGTTTTGAAAAGTTCTATCAGTTGCTTTCTACCTGTCTCATGGTGCAAACAGGTAGGAGGCAGAGCCGCTCACTCAGAGTGAAGGAGCAGTGAATCATGCCGCAAGACAAAAGGAGAAAAATGATATTGTGAGTCATCCATCAGACTCAGAGCGGAGCCTTTCCATTTAGCTCTGTGTCTCTGGGCTGAACCTCTGACAATTAGCACCCTAACACCCAATCAGTATCCCACAAGAATAATGTATGAAGAATTGTTTTGTGGCAGCTGTCAACCAGCAACTCGTGGCTGCCACTCTCCCTTGATTGGCATGTTGTTGCCAAAAAAAAAACAAGAATTTGAAGACCGTACAAAACAAAAAAGCATTTTACCATACATGACACATTGGACAGTTACTTTAGTGTTCAGCACAGGGAAGGGAGTCATTTGAGCTAATGTAGTCATCATTAAACAACATGTCTGTTGTTTAATGATACAGTAAGTCATTGTGGAATTCTTTTCTCAGCTGTCTTGAGTCACTCAGAGCAGATAGAAAGATTGCCAATTCCATAGATGATGTCACCATTTCAATTAATCTCCACATCTGTTTACTTCATTAATTGCATTTGCTCCTGAGGTGGACTCGCAGACGCTTGTAAAATGGCAACTGAACTCATCCTCCTGTTGTCTTATTGAATAAGTAATTATACAGAACAATGACGAAGCCTGGTTCAACTGCATGGAGGTGATCTATGCCCATCACTATTTAGCTACCTCTTTTCTATCATTGTTTCATCTCTGCTTCAGGGAAATTCCTTTTCTGAGCAGATAATCTTTTATCTTTCTTTTGGATATAACTGGTGAGCTTTTAACAAATGTAATCAGTGGATTTGATATATCACAGCAATTTTCTTTCATATATCAGTGTAGATGTATCAAAGAAAGATAAGTTAGCATCGACAACAGTTGATGTCATTGTCAGTGGTTTCACTCAGACATCTTTTACCTAAGAGAGCTTGCTAGGATCTTGTCTTTGTCAACAATGGACACTTCCTGAATAGTTTTCATCATTTTATTTGTAAATACATAGCTGTGCTCCCTCCTTTAGTGTCCCTTAGTGCAGTGCAGCACAGCTTAGGTTTTGAATTCATGACGCTTACTTCCACATCTAATCCGCATGTCACGTCAAGTCTCAAATCTTTTATAATATTTTAATGTATTTAAATCCAATATTCACAGGCCCAATAAAAAATATTGACATTACTAAAGCAGCAATACCTATTTTTCTTTAGTAACCTATTTTTCTAATAAACAGATCCAGTACAATTGTGTTGTTTACAATTCGTCTGATGGTTTTTTGGCCCCAGTTTAACATTATCCAAACAACTTACTGTATTAAAGCTAGAGTTAGTAATGTTGGAGAGCAAGCAAGATTTGAAAGTGGCACCTACTTTAAACTTCTCCCCCTCCCGTCAATGCTCCGTTCGAGCCACGCGGCACCGCGGCAAACGATTAGACGGAGATCATCAAGAAAATATTAAAAATACAAAAAAAGTTAATAAGTCTCAAATTGCGAGTCCAAGTTGGAGTCTGAAGTCACCAAATGTGACTCAATCCCCATGCAGATGTAAATTAGCATATCTGGTGCAGCCATCTTTTTATTTTTTGTGAATAGTCAATGTCACTACACATGGTTATTTAAAAAAGATTAATAAATAAATCTCTGCAATGTAGCATGGTTTGTAACACAGCATCATTTGGAAAAGAGAGGACAAACTACTTCATACACATTTTGTGGTAAGACCAGGTTGGCTGTAAGACATGCATGTTGTAAATAACAGAAGACTGCATGATCCTCTGTTGTTCGAATAACAGCATAACCTCCTGCTCCTCCAACAGACTGAATATTGTCATCTCCTCAAGCCTCTAAAATCCTTATTGAGTTGCCTGCTGTCTCATTTGTCTTCTATCTAATAATCCGGCTGCTTGCCGGGTGAGTGGCTGTTGGGCTAGAGCCCAATGTTCCCTCCACCCCCCTACCTCTATAAGGTAATCAGCATGGGGAAGAGTGACTCACTGGGTGCTGATCTTTATTACATGGTGAACATAATCCAAGCCAATATCGGAATTATAATTGTTTAAGCCGCCTGTGATCACATCAATATTGTTTTTATGTGTCATCATAATAAGCAAAATATGCAAAAGAGGTCTTTATCAGGATTTATAAGGTCACATGACCAGCGATCACAGGGAGAACATTATGGAATGAAAAGATGCTTTACAGTCCCAAACAAAATCTTATTAAAGTGGCCTACATAGTCCGCCACATTTGTATCTTCTTATGCCTGACTGATGTCTATTTGAAGTCACGGGTTGTACATCGGCAAATGTGTCATAACTTTGTAAAGGTCATACAACATGTGTGTGTGTGTGTGTGTGTGTGGGGGGGGGGGTTGCATTGGAATAGAAAAAATCTATTCAGATGGACATCATCTGTGACATCAGACAGATACATTCAGGCTTCTATTCTGTTCTGAAGAGATTTATGTATTTGCTGTGTACTGATTTAGACTGGCCCTGAGATAGACTGGCGACCTGTCCAGGGTGTACCCTGCCTCTTGCCTGCTAATTGCTGGGATAGGCTCCAGCCCCCCCGCAACCCTGAACTGAAGTGGTACAGAAAATGAATGAATGATGAATGATTTAGACCGATCTTGCAAGTAGCATGCAAAAATCAAAAAGAGAGATGCAGAGTGTACAACATATAGAGCAGGAAGAGCAAAGGTGGCAAGTGACACCTTTATGCAAGGTGATGCATTGTGGAGAAAAACTATATTCTAATTAAGACCTTGACTCAGAGGGAGTCAAGTGAGTATAACCTCCATAAATGAATATGGTATGATTTCTTTGAAGGAAGGAAATAAAGTAAAGATTATGGCTTTAATTATGCAATTTTCTGTCATGAACCGTATTTACTGTAAATGCTAATATTATCTCTAAGTAAAAGTCAGTCTGATGTTGACTTGTCTTATCTATGTCAATTTCTCTCTTTTCCTCTCTTCCTACAATAATATCCTCTTGCATTTATTTGATGAATCAGCCACGGTGTGCATTTAAAACGGTCAGTGTGTTGATATCCATTTACTAGCATATCACATGGTGCCTAAAATCAAATTCAGCAGTAATGTAATGCTGCACAAAGTTGTGAAGTGCGGTTTCTTAGCTTCCTGATGCTGCTGGGCAACAACAACTCCAGGAATGCACATAATAATCATCACTGTGCCATCAAAAGC
The DNA here is from genome assembly GCA_037177055.1 of Atherinosoma microstoma. Taxonomy (NCBI): domain Eukaryota; kingdom Metazoa; phylum Chordata; class Actinopteri; order Atheriniformes; family Atherinidae; genus Atherinosoma; species Atherinosoma microstoma. The sequence continues at coordinate 22,346,520 of JBBBVU010000013.1, forward strand.
AATTAGAAAAATCTATCTTTGAAGTCAGAAAGTTACATAGTGCTACTTTAAGGAACCATAGTATTTTACAGAAATTGTATTTCAGTCATAACTATACTGTTTTGGGGTTTTGTTTTTTTATCCTTACCAGGTGGTTTTGATTTCTTACTCTAAGCGATTTGGCATTGCCTAATCCCAACAAATTAGTGAGAAAGTGTCCTTGTAATGTGTTGTTGTGTTGGTGGCTTGTAGTTGTGTGTAACCACACCATCCTCTTTCCTCATTAAGAGGTATTTAAAAGGAAATGCTTTAGAATGAGGTTTGCTTCGATGGGGAAATGTTTATATGGGTTGCATTTCTCTCCTGCCCCCAATAAATGTGCAAAATCACATACTGAGGTAGTTCAGTCTCTTTTTAGTTTTTTATGGAATACCAAGAAATAGAATAACTATTGAATTAATGCATTTACAATACTATATAAACAGCTGACTCATGTTATCTTTGTTTGGTTTTGTTTTCTTAAAATGGCATAAGACACAAGCACATTAACTCAAAGTCCTGACTAGTTTGCACATTGATATACTCTGCATTAGGAACATGATTTAAACTGTTTCCTGTTGCTGTGCACTTATCAAAAGAAATCATGACGTGCCTTGACAATGAATTCCTCTGCAGTGATGATGACCTTGATTTCCTTTGAATGGGTTCAAGGACAAAGAAATACAATCAAAAAGTCCAGCCCCAAATGCCTGTCAAAAACAGCCCTTGACACTTAAAACAGCATAAAATATACATATATACATATACAATGCACAATGTCCAGATATGCACAGTTCAGAAATAGGTTTAGATCAGCATGCAAACTGAAAGAAACTGCGTAGGAACTTGTTCATTCTTATCCTTGACACAACATGAAGCAGAATCCTCTTTGAGACAGCTCATATTGTGTCTCTGCCTTTTTTCTCTTTTGTTCTCCAGGATCACATTTTGCCACCTGCCTTTCCAGAGTAAATGGCTCTATGTGGGGACAGAGCGCGGAAACACACACATTGTCAACATCGAGTCCTTTGTTTTGTCTGGATATGTCATCATGTGGAACAAGGCCATAGAACTGTAAGTATAAAATACTGCAAACACGAAGAGTATTAGAAAGAGTGATCACTGTTATCTTGATGGCAGTGATGCGTATTAATTAATGATGATTAGTGCAATGCAGCTGGAGGAGATGAAATTAGTAAAGCTGTGTGTTGGTTGTTAAATACTTATTAGGAATTGACTTGATCTTGAGTATTAATGTTTGTTTTTTTCCTAGTATAGGATTATATAGAGACGGGACAAGAGCTGATTCAAATGTGTCCTAGAATTTGTTTAAGCTGAATCTCACTGGTTAATCATTATAGTAACCGCTTTGATGTGTTTTATCTCACTTTACATGTCCTACAAACACTAACTATGGATTTATTTCTCTTTGGAAAATCAATGTAAAAAACATATTATATATTTATTTATATAAATATATATATATATATATATATATTTAAAATATTTCATATCACATTTATGATAGATTGGTGGATCATATTTATTTATTTAACATCCGCTTTTTTCATGCATGTGTGACTGTGGGCTGTGCAGTTGACAAATTCCACAGATTGACAACCACCAAGTACACTAAGAGTGCTCAGTTGCATTGTATGCCCATTTTTCTTGGTTTCACCCACCTACGCTCCGCTCCTCTGGTGTTACTCTGACAAGTCCCCCTGCAGCAGTGTCAGTCATAAGTCAGTCTTTTACCAAGCCATCTTGTTGTCTTGTGACAGCCCAAACTATAGTGAGCAGTCTTAGCACTGATGTGTTTGTGTGGGAGGCATGTCTGCCAATCAGTACAAATGTCTCAGAGGCTACAACTTGTTTTTGTAGCACCAGTGGGTAAACATGCAAGACTGTTCCTGTTGAGAGCCAATGGTTTAAATCCGTTCCCTGATGATCTTTCAAAGACAGATTTGCCTTGTTGCAAAGTCCACAACTTCATCCAAACGTCCCGTTGGTTGCAAGATAAGAAGTTGTTTATAGCATAGAAACTGCTTTTGCAATTTTATTCTTGCCGTTCCCCATTTTACATGCAAGTGAAACAGGAACACACAATGGAAACACGTGATTAGAATAATTTACCAAATGAACTCCTCTTTCTGTTTGAAATACTATTCAGCTGAATTGTCTGGAATCTTCCAAGGCATGACATAATATCCTCAACCCCAAGTTTTGTTTCCTACATTGACCTTTTACCTCCTTGAAACCAAACTTGTAGCCAAGTGATTAAACAGTGCAAATCCTTAAAATGCAGAGCCCGACTCACTGCATTTCAAAAGCACTGTTTTTGTTAACTGTTGAGACTTAACATGGTATGCACTGTGACAGAACTTGATAAGAGAAGAAAACAAGTCAAGAGCTAATAATCATGTAAAACGAGGAAAAATCCAACATCTTCTTGGGACGTCAAACTCAAACAACTACAAAGGTCAGATTGGGAAGAGTGTGGGCAAAAGTAAAATACCAGTAACATTCCTAAAGACCCAAAAAACATGTATTAGCTAAAAAGACTGGGATGTGACTGAGCTGCAGCAAAGGAATTATAAAACATGTCATATGGAAAGGTTGAAATGTTCAAGAAAATCTGTCAATCCGTTCATTTGTTTGGGAAATGAGACAGCCTACCTAGTGTGTGAGAATTTCCCATAGTGCTCCAGTCCTCTGTTGCCTAGCAACTGCAGATGTGAAAGCTATTCAATTAAAGCATTCTCATTCTTCCCGCTAATTTCTTCAGAAAGCTACGTTAATTAAAAAAACAAAAAAACAAAACTAAAATGGAGCCGCTAAAAGTCTCATTTTAAAATTTGCTTCAGAAGCTTCTTTTTAAAAAAATAGCCAGTCGACATTTTACTAACCACTTACAAATCCACAAATATTAAATATTACACGATTTTAATGCCACAGTTTAACAAACAAAAGTATATATATATATAGTATTTATATGATTTCTGTCACATCTCTAAGGTAAAAGAAATACTTAGACTTTAAAACACTCTACTCCTCTGCACTTTGCTGCTCATTCATTGCCATCTTGTTCGAAATGAATTATGGGAGAAAAGAGGCTGTGAAGGATACATCGCTACAGGCCAAACACAGTGTGGGTTTGTCCTTCAGAGGCTTGTGAAATAGGACAGTACTTGGCCCACCGCTGTGACGTATGCAGCGGCGAAATCCGCACATCCAAGTGTGCAGACCCTGAATTGGGACACAGCTTATCGGTGCGCTGCTGCATGCATATTTAGTGGTGCAGCCGTGAAAAAGGTCCACCTTCAAACTGTTTCCCACTGCACCGTATTCCAAATTGTTTAGGCTATTGGAACTAGTTTTATGGTATAAGAAAAATTCATATCCAAAAAAAAAAGAAAAATAGTTTTCAGTATGAACCAATATATTGCTCAGGACGACTTTACACTCATTAGACACAGGACATAAATGACTAATGAGCCTCTGTTGAATTGTGCTCATTTTAACCAGACATATAGAAAAGCAGTAAAACAGAGAGACATGCTCTGAGGCACATGTTTGATACTTAATGACAAAATATAAGACAAATGTCCAGTAAGCAACATCAGATTTAAGACTTTACTGTTCTCATTGAAGCAGGAGAACGTACAACCAACTCAGCAATAGATTCTTGTGCACCATGTATTATGTTCTGTCTGAGCGTACAGTGTAATATATTCTGTTTTTTCCTTCCATCAGCACTCTGTCCCTTCCTAAAGTAGAGTTCATGGGAAGTTGAATCAGAAGAGTGAGAATAGTCTCTTATCAAAACAGAGAGGAACTGGAGAAATCCTTTGTTTGTGAGGGACCTTTTTCCACAATACATGAATAGAGATGAGGAGAGACTTAATGTTTTCTTTCCTACTGTGGATCAGTGAGCAAGGGAGAAATCCTCCACCTTCACAAGTAACTGTCAGCAGTGAGTGAATGTGTGTTTACACTCTGCTGTGCGCTTGCAGTGTTTGTCCTCACAGTGTTTGTTTGTGTGATACTCATTCACAGATGCATTAATTTGATGCAAACCAAAGTGCGCTCTCTTGAAAAGAATCTGTTATAGCAACAATTCCACGGGGGCTGTTGCGCCCAAATATGAGGGCCGCGGCTCTCATTGAAATTCAAATGGGCTTGCAACATATTTAATACTCAATTTCATCTTCAGGAGATTCAGTCCAAAATGAGATGTAAAAGAAACAGAAAAATTAGATGCTGGAGGAAATAGGAAGAAATGGGAGCCCGGTGAACACTGCAGTTCAGAGATCCTTCTGATGAATGGAATTGTGTTTATGCCTTGCATCGTGTAATCAGTACCACTATATTTAGCTTTCTGCTGGTAGGATCATGGAATAATCTTTAAGCTGCCAGTTCTTGATTTTTTTAATAATCTTTTTCACGTAATGAGCAAGTAAAAGTGCTTACATGCAACATGCATGACAAGGTTAGAGTCTATTAATTGTTTACTGCCTATAGCCACACATAGAACAGAGGAAACATGCACCAATATCCAGTAACAAAGCCCTCCGCTTTGTTCCTCAGAACACTGTAATGTTCAAAACCTCATAGACATGTAGCCTAAATTTAGAAGACAGGGTTTCCAACGGATGACTGAGCATCCACACAAATTCACATGACAAAAAGAAAACTTGTCATATGCACAGGTCAGTGGCTCTACTGTTGCTGTCTTTCCAGTTATTTCTGAACACTCAGCTGTTTCGCTCACAAACTGAAGCTGCTGACTGAGCATGAGTGGTGCCCACCATACGACAGACATCGCCATATTCAGCTATCATGCCATTTAACTTCCACCATGGCAGGCAGAATGAACCCAACACTGCTGCAAGCTATAGGAGTCTTTGAACGTGGAAGGCCATGTGAATATACAATGCAAATGTGCAAAAAGAAAAAAAAAGACAAATTAGACTTAATTAATGCTACAGGAATATATGCATTAGAAATTATGCAGTTATGCATGCTTCCTGTGATGGTCCTTGGGTTATTTTGTTTCTAAGTTCAAGTTAGACCTCATTTGATTTACTTTCTGTTTTATTTTGAGATACTTTTCTTTGTGCTCCTCAGTTAGCTTCCTTCATACCTTCATTTTACACACATGTTAGCTGCTTAATTGCCCTGCACCTGTCTGTCATCAGTTGATTACCCCTGTCAGTAAATAGGCTTCTTCATTCTTTTTGTTGTCTGCCAGATTGCATTTTGTCATGTTGACTCCTCATCCCAAGTAAGTTAGTAATACCACTGTTGTGTTTTTAGGTTTCTGCTTCTTTTCTAGCTACCAGGGTTCTTAGATATTATTTAGTTTGATAACAATTTATTATTCCTCATCCACCATCCTCCCAAGACCTGTCAGCTTGATTACATCCCAGTGCAGTACCATCCACAGTAGATCCATTGTTTTCATTCCTAATCATGTTTTTTTCTAAAAAAAAAAAATCTTGATACCTTTTAAAAAAATAGCTTGTTTCCCCTTTCCCTTTCAATTGTTATAAGTCAATAATAAAAAATGTACCAGTAGTAAAGCTGTTATTCAAAGTAAGCTACTCTTGTAATTATATATGGATATAGCACCAATTACATTACAGTTATCTATTTTTGACTAATGATTACTTTTTATTCTTGCTGTTTGTAGTTATTAGCAAATTATTTACCCAGTGAGACAGGTGGACCAATGAAATAAAGCTTTTTTGATGTAGCTGCTGATATATTTTTCACTTTTATTCTGTCTGTCTTTCAAGGAATTATATCTTTTAAGCCCAAAATACTGCTATATACTATTGTTATTATGAGTAAAGCAGAAAAAAATACATTCTCACTTAAAATGTTACATAATCAAGGCAAAAATGCTAGACCTAATGCTAAATACTGATATGTGCATAACAAAACAATACATTCTATTTCTCTCCCATTATGTCTTTGCCTTGTAGGCAAAAAGGGATTAAGGGTGGATTAAAATCTAAATATATGTTGAAGACCCTAGCCAAGAACATTGGATTAAACTGTGTGGCTTTTATTTAAGCATAAATCTTATATTTGTTCATTATTGTCAGTCTAACCAACATTGCAAAACTGATAAATATTTAAGCCTGATAACTACTGCTGAAGTCCAGCAGCTCTCTTACATGTCTGTTGAACTCACATATTAAAATTGACTCTAAATTGAGACCGCCAGGCAGAAAAATGTGTGTACTCCAAACATGCCGAATTTAACATTTTTGTTCCATCTGGTAGTTTTTTAAAACAGAAAGTCAAAATTTCCATTTCCTCTCTGCAGATATCTCACTCTAACCAATTCTTTCATTATCCTCTTTGTGTGTCACTCTGATGTTGCTGAATAAAATAAGAATATTAAATAAAACACCCAACAGGCAGTTTTACTATCCCTGCAGTTTTAGAGCCCGACCGATATGGAATTTTTGAGTCCCATGCCGATACCAATATTGGGGGCTTTTAAAAGTCGATATCCGATATATCGGCCAATATATGAAATTAGAACATGGACATACATACTGTACAGGAACACAAATGCTTTTAATACCCAGAATATGATTCAAGACTAAGAAACGGAACACTCTAAATTAAAATAAGGAACTTTAACAACATTTTTAACAATGTCAACATATGGACTGTAAATTAGGGATCAACGTATATACCATTGGATGTGTTTTTATTTTTTATCCGCATTATTCAACAAATATTAGAAACAATGGAATCCTTTTTTTATTCAAAAAATGAAATTGTGGTTTTAAAATATCAAGTTTGGCATACCATGTGTCTTAAAAGTTGAAATTTAACTTCAGTGGGTTAAATATGCATTTATTTGTATCAGAGAATGTTCATGGGACTCTCTGGAAGAGATCCAAATCAATATTATAAATACATGTTGTTTGATTTTAAAATAACTTGTTTTAATGTGTTATGTTGGCGCAACTACTAAGAGGGCCTGCGTAAGGGTCTGTGAAAACCAACATGAAAGGTAGCTACTGAAGTAAGTACTTTATCATTAAATTTAGAATGCCATGGTATCTGTGATATTGCCGATATCAGCACTATCGGTGATATCCTCCCTTGTATCGGCCGACGCAGTTCCAGAAAAAACGCAATATCAGCCAGCCGATAAATCGGTTGGCCCTTAGTTTGTACACAAAACGGGTTAAGAAAAAAAAGTACTAAAGTATAGACCAATTAATGCTGAATTTAAAAAAAGGGTCATGGATTCAATTTAGAGAAAAAGTTTAAATAAAAAAATGTAAATATGGTTTCACAACTGCTCAGCTCTACATACTTTGTTTTGTGTTCAGCCATTCATCCGTTTAACAAAAATTTGGTACAGCTTTAAATATTTCAGATACAGATGACATGCCTTATTATACAGCATGAATGTGGCTGCTCATATGCAGCATGTCCTTGGCATCTCTGCAGCTGACATGATATTTCCTATTTCCTGCTCTTCCTCGCTCCTTTTCAGCTGTCGTGTTGATTATTTAACCTTTTCTCACCGTGATGGGTTGCCATGGCTCCGTTCGTCCCGCTGGAGCTCAACGTGTCTTTGAGTCTGTCTTTGGTGTCCCCAAAAAAAAGAAGAGAGAGAAAATATTGATTCTTCCTAGTTTTTCCTATCAAAGGAACATCTTTGATAGTTCCAACATGGTCTGCCTCTCCTTTGGAGCCAAGCAGCTAAACTTAAACTGAACAAAATTCAAACCCTGTGCGAAGTAATTTTGCTTCACCCCTTCACTCTCTAAACAGCATGTGCTGAAGCCTACTTCCTGCCTTTTGTCCAGTGATATGGACATAAGGGCTTCATTTCTCCCGAACTACTACAGGCTGTGCTGTTGAACCGTTTCTGGTGTTATTACCATGATTTGGTGATGTCATTAGCTATAAAGCATTGGGGCAACACTGTCTTCAATGAATGCTTTTAGGTGGACTAAAATGATCACCTGTTCATTAAAAAATGCCATTACATCTGTGGATAGAGACAGAATAATTTAATCAAGCATAACCCACCATCACCTCAAAAGAACATGGTGGTGGTCCATTGGTTTTAATTACTCTGCTAACAGGATTCATTTTTTGTTTCTGGACATGCTTTATGACCGGTCTTAGAAAAATGGGCAGGTAAAAGTGGAAAAATGGATATTGAGGAAACTAAATCATGTTTTCTGATATTATTGAGGTTAGACACTGAAGGTAAAAGCTAAAGAGAGACAGAGAAGTTATTCAAACCATTATTACCATTATTTATAAGTTTACATGCCACTAATACATTTATGTCACAGTTACCATTATTGAATACAGAATATAAAATTAATAAAACCGCTGGAATCATTGGGACCAGAGAACATGAGCTTCTAAGGGGAGTAAAAGTGACCAGTCAGACAGATCTTCACTGCTTTACACAATATAGCACATATGAATGAAAGAAGTTCAAAGAAGTTCTTAGTGTTTCACCACTTTAAGAAATTCAATTAGTGCTTTGTAAACAATGTACAGAAATGTATCTAAAGGCATTTCTAAATTAGTATGTTATAGAAGTCTCACAGAAAGGGTCTACAATCTGTAGACTGCAAATATCTACTTTTTTACAAGCAAATTTAATTTATATTCTGAAGAAATTAAATGCTTTCTCCATTCTGCTATATGTCCTCATAACTCTTTAGAGTAACGGCTGATATACAACATGGGTGATCAGAATCCACCAGTGTATTCAGTTTTCCTTAATGCATTTTTATTGGCTTTCAATAAAGTTTGAAGACTGACCTTGCCAGCTGTAGAAGAAATTTTATCACAAACACCCACTTTGAATGTTTAAATCTGTCCACAGTTTGAAGACTTTCAGAAGCCACACACATCAACTTTCACCATACAATAGCAGGCCTTCGCTCTCAATCGTGGCCATGGAAAACTTTTTTCCCTGCAGCAACATTTTTATATAAACTCAAAGAGAACTTTGTGACATCAATAGAAGCTGTATTTGTGTCTGTAAGGTGTGGGTTTGATGGTGTGTACCAAAAGGTCCATGGGCCAAATGCATGTGAAATATCAGAAAGTACATTTCAGCTTAGTGTGTTATTTGTTCTGAATGGCTTAAAGTAGCAGCATTTAACTTTTGGCAGTCACCCTTTCTGGTAAAATAATACACTGATTGGACAGGTTTGTGTGTTGCAGATAACTGGATGATACTTGGCTTATTAAACTGGGGATATAAAGGTGTTGAGAGCTTGCAGTGTTTTCATGTTTTATCTCTCTTCAGCAGCAGGCATAACTAAATGGGCCTATCTGTGCATGTGAGTCACACCTTACCTATTCAGCTTTACCTCAGCTCACATTTCACCCACAGTGTTGAATACTTCATTTGTTGCAGTTGGAGGGATTTTTCTTTTTGCTAGGGATCAGTATTAAAATGTTAAAAGATGGCTATACAATGAATTTTATATCTGAAGATTTAGGCTCGGAGAACTTTTGTAAGTAAATAAGTAAGTAGGCTTTTATTTATATAGCACTATTCAAGATAAAAACAATATCACAAAGTGCTTCACAATAAAACAAAACATACATGGGGGAAAAAAACATAAAAACACAAGTTTAGACAAAAGCAAGCTGTTTTTTAAAAGAAATCAATGAGTACACAGATCTCCGGTCTAGAGGAAGGGAGTTCCAGAGAGTAGGAGCCACTGCTGCATATCTCTGTCACTTTTGGGTTCTAACCGGGTATGCTGCACAGCTTGCAGACCCTGATCAGGGTGATGTGAGTATTTTGAAGATTTAGTTAGGAGCCTTGCAGCAACTTTCTGTACAACTTGAAGACGTTCTAGTGATTTCTTATTGAGTCAAGTGAAAATAGAGTTACAGTAGTCCGGGTATAAAAAAATATAAAAGCATGTATGCTCATTTCCAGCTCAGAACATGACACAATATTTTTTGAAAGATAAAAACAAGAGCTAACCAGTGATTTATCATGGGTGTCTAAAGTCATTGCTGGGTTAAGAGTTACCCCCAGGTTCCTGATTGAGGGTTTTACATAAGAAGCAAGTGAGCCAAGAGACTGGACTATCTTACAACCATCGGGGCAAAGACAAGGATTTCAGTTAATGATCATTAACATGCAGGAAATTTTCAGCCATCCATGTCTTGACAGACTCTAAGCACTTGAGCAACATGAGTAGTTTAAAAACATCCTGGGGTTTAAAAGAAATCTAAAACTGAATATCATCTGCATAGCGGTGATAACAGACATTGTTTAAAGAACTTAAAATATGTTGAAGAGGGAACAGATATAGAAAGAATAATAAAGGCCCCAAAACAGACTTCTGTGGCACACCATTGGCAAAGGATGAGGGCCAGGATCTGAAATTAGTTGCAGCCACAGAAAATGATCTTCCAGATAAATAAGAGGAAAGAAAGAAAGGTAGGCCACTACAAGAAGTAGATCCTCGAATTGTCCCACGGACATCCTAAAGCAGGTCCTGAAGTGGCTGTGGTACAGCTTCAGCTCCTGGACTAAACAATTAAACTTCCCAAGCTCTCCTCTCTTCTCCAGGATAGGATGTACCCAGTGCGCTCTTTTTTTCTTTTCTTTGCTAGCAACAGCACAACATCGTCGCCGTCGCTTGATGTAGAATCCATGTTTGTTTTTGCCACCTTGCAAGTTTGTTTTTTAAACTTCAGAATTTATTTGCAATTTCGCATTGAGCTTGGTGTGCATTGACAAAAACGTCAATATTTCGCCTCCGAATTATTCGCAATTTCGTCGGTCCCGGTGTGTAAAGACCTTAAGAAGCGCTGTTTCAGACGAATGTATCTTGCGGAAACCAGACCGGAACTTATCAAGAATACTGTGCTCTTCATGGACTGCTGTAAGCTGTTTGGCCACAACCTTTTCTGAAATTTTAACAATAAAAGGTCATTTTAAAATGGGTCTGTAGCTGCTAAAACAAGAGGGATCAAGCTTGTTTGTTTTTTTTAAAAGAGGGTGAATGACAGCATTCTTAAAATAAACAGGGACATGACTGCTCCACTTGAGGCAACTCACTCCTAACCCAGGGTAGACAATCCATACACATTCTATTGACTTCTGAGTCTTTCTTCCTTTTAAAGAGAAAATCCAATCTATATTCTTAAGAAACTAAATACTTTCTACAGTCTGTCTCATGACCTTTATAGAATATGTGCTCATATCCAACATGGGCACACAGTAGTCTTTACCAATATTCAATGTTTTTTTAAGCTTTCCCATCAGCTTTTTGTACAATTCACTGACTGGCCTTGTCAGCTGTAGAGGAAACGTTATCACAAAGTCACTCAGTCGTTAGCAATTAGATTCAAATTCATAAATCTGCTTTCAAAGTTTGCAAGCATTCATCTGCCACAGAAATCCATTTTCAACATACAATAGCAAGCCTTCACCTGAAGTAAAACTAATTTCTGAAGCTTGTATTCAAATACAGGTCGTGACCACAGGTGGGGGCATGAACATAGATTGACTGTTAAATTTCTTTAATCCCCAACAGACAGCTACCGCCTCTGCAATGCTAAAAATGATGCCCTGAATCTCCTGCTCCATTCTCACACCTCTAAACAAAAGACCCAGATTGAGCAATCTGTCTGTGTAAGCCTAAGGCCATGGCCTCAGACTTGGAAGTCTTCTTATTTGCTGCTGTTCTCAGCTGGAAATGGCCATAGTACTTGCTGGAAGCGTCCGTTTGATAAAACTGATAGGACGGCATCATCTGCAAAAAAACAAATATATAATCCCAAGTCAATCAAAATGGGAACCCTGCACTCTTTTCTTGTGCCTGAAAATTCTTTTCAGAAATAAATTTAACATAAGCTGTGACACCTGGCAGGTTTACTTGTGCAGGATGTATGTCTACTAAAGTGCAGTTGACCTGCTTCACTCATTAAAAATTGCCAGATGAATAAATAATTAAATGAAATGTGCCCCCTTTTCAATCAAGATTCATACCAAGACTAAATTTTATTGGCATTGGATCAAGTCGCCCTCCACGTTGGCAAAACATTAATTTGGTTGTGTTCACACTGTGAGTCTTAATGCTCAATCCTGATTTTTTGCTGAGATCAGAATTTTCTTGCATGGTTGCTCACATTATGATTTAATGTAACCTCTATCAGACTCCAGTATGAACCCTCTAAGGTCCTGAAGTTGCCTACATGTGCAGAAGAATACATGGTGTCACATGTAGCATGCTGTGCTTACTGAAGTAAATATGGATTCTACACAAGAAAATGATATATTGTTTTGTCAATTGTTTACATTTAATCTTGTTGTGTCCTGCCTCCTCTGATGCTGAATTATGATGTCTCTCTTACTTCAATGACGTAAATCAGATTAGATGCAAAGTTATCCTGAGGTCGCATTAAAAAACATTGGATATGTATCCAATTTGATACCATACCGTCACGCTCTTAAAATAATGGCCTATGTATATTTGTCAAAGTTTTCTAAAACCACAAAAAACTGAACCAAATATTAAAAAGAAAATTTTTTTTCAGTTTTTTTAAAACTTGAAAAAAATAACTTCCTTATATTTAAGAGGCTGGCAATATTGGAAAGTTTCCTGGGTCAGATTCTATTAAAAAAATAGATATGTGCTCCTTTGACTGTAATAAAAAGAATCATTTATCGGGTACATATGGGCAAAAAAAGTCTGATTTGAGCCACTTTTGCCTGGAGTGTGAATGTATCCCATATTATTCAGGAGAGTGTGGCCTTGGAGACATTTGCCATTGCAAAAACCACCATGAATGTAATTCCAAGTGCTCTGGCAGGTTTTATTCATCTGTTTGTCTGTCTGGGGACTGATTTTGTCAACACAGTATGAATGGTTGGGTTTCTGAATTGTATGTCTCTGTGCAGCAATTCTTGGCAAACAGTTCAAAGAAATGCACTCTACAGATTGTACATTTCCCTGTCTTCATAGAAGATGATAACTTCACAATTATCTAAATGCCAGCAGCCTTGTTATGACTAGAAAATTACAGTTATAATAAAAACCCTCTTTAAACTGTATATATTACTGCTCTGACTGCTTTTAATCCCGGCTGACTTTCGTGTGAATATATTTAGTGGGTAATGTTTTCCTCCACAAAGTGCTGATAAATGTCACACTGTTTAGGAGCAGTGTTTGAGTACACTATGTTTGTGATCTGAGCAGTTGATTGCTATTTGTGTAGGTAGAGAAAAGCCCTCTTATTTCTTTGACTCAAAACAAGATCTTGATTTCTTCTTGCAGCTCTGTTAGCAACACAGTTGAAAACAGTAGTTTCTACCTGTCTCATCTTTCCTTCTCACCACAGATCAACTAAGACTCACCCAGGACCTGTAGTTCATCTGAGCGACAGCCCGAAGGATGAAGGCAAGGTGAGTAGGCAGATAAAAGAAACACCCAGCTTGAGTTCTCCTTTAATATGAACTCTATTGTTAAAAGACTAAACATGGAGGCTCTTGGCTTCTCATACTGCTCTGATGTGAAATCTCTACCAAAAAAAACAAAAAACTGTCATCTATCTCTTATTTTTCTTGCCTGATCTCCTCACACTTTCCCCTAAGGAGGAATCTGATTTTGGATGCTTGTACCACAGTTGAATTCTTTCAGTCATTACTCGCAGCACATGAACATACAAGAAGGTTGGAGCTCACCTTTACTTTTCATTATGTAGACAGAAGGAGACAGATGTGAAGGACTCAACACTGTTGGTGTAAAGAGAGCTAGTTTTTCAAGGTCAAGCACAGTCAAATTGGAGGGAGAAGTAAAAAGTGGAGGTTGCTGTGAAAGAGAAGTTGCTGCATATTGATTTACTGAAATGATTTTGCCGCCCCTGGATTAAAACAGATTTGACAAGCTGTCAAAACACAAAAATGAGATGAGTTTACATCTGCTTTTACAAGCTGCAGTCATACTGCAGTTAAAGAAATGTATTTATGTTACTTAACCTGATTCACCAGATGGTTTCTTACCCAGAACCATCTGGAAAGACTTCATAGGGAACTGGTGGTAAAGGAGGAGGCACTTCCAAGAAAACACTTGGCAAGTGATTGGATGAAAAACATCTTTTCTATAAGCCATCCTTTTCTTCCCTTCATTAGCTTGGCAGTTATTTTTTTATCATTAGGCTTACATGAACACAGTTATTATAAATTGGACTAATGTGGAACATATAATGAATTTGTTTTAGTTGGACTGTAATTGGATTACAATTAATCAGATTGAATTGGGCTGTATCTTTCAAAGTGACTTGAGATGACTGTGTTGTGAATTTCCCCTTTATAAATAAAGCTGAATTGAATTAAATTGAATTGAAAAAGGAAATTCTCTCCATTCCACTAATAATTTAATAAAAAGACAAAAAATGTTAAAACCAGTGTAGATGAGTAAAATAGAGCAGAAACAGTTCACAAAATTATAAATACACCTCTCATAGGGGTATGTTTTAAGCCTACTATAAGACAGAGAGGCTGTCAGACTGCTGGTTCCTCAAGAGGAAGAAGAGCTCTGCCTCGCAAGCTGGACCTAGCGATTCTAGGAACAAGTAAACCAGTTCTTGAGTGAAGAGGGATTGTGTGATGGGATTGTGGGGAAGCATAAGATATTTTATATAAGAGGGAGCAATGCCATTCAGTGCTTTATATGTCATGAAGAGGATTTCTAATTATATTCTGAAATTAACTGGGATCTCCCCTAACATGCCTGCTGCTCTTACTGGGCAGCTTCTTGTAAAATCTGTATTAGGTTTGAACACCAAAGTAAATATACTTTCCATATACTGTGTAAACTTGGTATTGCTCAATTGTTTACTTGCAATCAATCAGCCAGCTGAATGGGAGGGATTTCTTGTTTCGGTTGGAAAACACTAAAAGAAAAAAAGCATTTTTTTCTTCCTACTTCTGTTGTTTTTTTGTTTTTTTTTCTTTCTTTGTCTTGGTCAGTGGTCGTTTCGGGTGATTCTGCTCCAAATGAACAGTTATTGTAACTGCGTGACATTGTACAGCCGGTTTACTCCACTCGAGAAAAGTGCTGTGTGAAATCAAACCAAACCGAAGGAGGGACATTTTTTTGGCATTCCCCTCCCGCTCAATCAAACCAAGCCCCCCAGATTTTCATGGTATGAATGTGTCCTTAAATTCTTATTGAGTAAAATTTTTATATTGAATAAAGATCACACCTTTTAACTTGACTTATGAAGAATAAACTGTATAGAGAGAGAATGAACTGCTGTCTACATTTTAAATTGGCACATTTGTTTATATCCCATTTAAGGTGCTTATTGAAAATTACACCCTGGGTATTTGATTAGACTCTTAGTGCTTTTGCCTGTAATGAGTTTTCAGCTGATGAAATCTCTGCTTATTGCAGGAAGTAAATTACCTTGTGAGGTCTTTGCAGTTTTTCCAGTTTACCCCCCCCCCCCTTTTTTTTTTTTTTTTAATGGCAGCAACTGAACATGTCAGTAATTGTTTGAATTTGCATTCAGTCTTTTTCGGTTTTTATTTAGAAATAGTATTTCATCCAGCACTTTGGTTAGCTTGTATTCACCTTGTGATAGCTTTAAGTCATTTGTTGACTTTTATATTTTTTGCCAGTTGTGTATCTGCTCCGTCTGCTACATGGACTCCCTTGATGTGTAAAAACATGAGTGTTGGATTTGATCTGCATCTCTGTTATTCACTTGTCATTGGCAAAACCATATAATGCTGTTATT
Source organism: Atherinosoma microstoma (assembly GCA_037177055.1). Classification (NCBI taxonomy): domain Eukaryota; kingdom Metazoa; phylum Chordata; class Actinopteri; order Atheriniformes; family Atherinidae; genus Atherinosoma; species Atherinosoma microstoma. The sequence continues at coordinate 22,362,321 of JBBBVU010000013.1, forward strand.
AAAGTTAGTAGCAATTTATTGTTTAAATGAGATGTTTCTTATTTCTTCCTTACATGTCAAAGCAGATCAGGCACCAAACACTGATATATATATATATATATATATATATAGTATTTCTTTTTTATATAAATATTGACATTAAATCTTGAATTATCATGACTCTTGTCATTGAAGCTTCAAGGTTGCAGAATTTAAGTGGGGTAGTTTTCTTCTCCACTTTGCCCTCCCCCAAATGCCAATCCTCAGATTCAAGATGTCCCACAGTTTCCTCTCAGGAGATCCATATCCAGCACACTGTCTGCACTCCTCTCAGCGTCCCTGATCTCTATTCTTATCTGTGATCAGATTACATTGATTGTATCAGTTTCAATGTGAATTTTTGTAGTATGATGTGTTTGGAAGCTTTCCGAAAGGACCAACTTACATGGTATCATTTATACATACAGAATATACAGCTGCATGACCAATAGGAATGAGAGACATGTGCAGTTTATAAGAAAGTTTTTATTTTGATATATAAATGAAAACAGCCAATGCAGTCCTAAGCAGAATTATCGACAGTCATACATTGGTTTTGCTGAACTTTAAGGATCGTATTTGATTATCAAATTATGAAATAGATGCAACTAAGACATATGGGGAACAAAGAAACTACAATATTAATCTGAATTATGAAATGAATCATCAGAAATCTTTGAATTACTGCACTTCACCATCACTTCTTACAGCATCATTTTTGCAGTAACTTTAGACATTTTATCCATACAATACAATTTTTGATAGAATATTTCACAATATCATAGTGATAATATAAAACTGTGTTTACTGAAGGAGATACTCTAAATTACATGCTTGAAACTCATATATGTATATATATATATATATAATTTATTTTGGACATATTAAGGACATAACATATGATATAATTCCATTTAAGATATTTTACTTTCTGATTCACATTAAAAACCTCTCTTTAAACTTTCAAACAGCTCCCTATATTTAATCAGAGTCCAGCTAAATGACTTTGGTACTGTTTCCCCACAACATTTCCCATTGCGTTTTATTCCTTGTCTCTCCTGTCCACAGTTGCTCATAGGGTTTGAGAGTGGGACCATCGTACAGTGGGATCTTCGTGTAAAGAAGGCTGACTTCCGGATCCATTACGATGAGGTGAGCTCCACTGAGCAACAATGAAAAATACACTCAGGTGAAACAGTTTTGTTTCTGAAAAGGTGGAAATGAAAGGGGGGATTTTGGTAGATTTTGTGTTTTTTTTTTTTGTCTCACATCAGATGTTTTTATGAAACAGTTAGATGATAGATGAAGCTTAGATAATCCTTTTACAACCCAAATTTCAGAAATGTTTGGGGCGTTCTGAGTAAGATAAAAATTGAAACACTGTCAAATCACATGAGCCAATATTCTATTCACAACAGAACATACATAACATAACACAGTGGTTCCCAAACTTTTTCTGCAGGGCCCCCCTTTCATCAACAACAATAATGTCAAGCCCCCCCACCCACCCCGATTCCACTACCAAATGCACCCCGATGCTTACAAAGAAACGTATGAAGAAATGTGCCATGAAGTTTATTGGCTGCTACTTCGTAAACTATTGTTAAAACTATGTCAGTGGCAGGAATTATCATCCTCTGTTATAGTGTTCAGACATGTCAGAGATGCAAGCTTTTGACCTGAACACGGATAACACACTGGAAGGTCTCCCTTCTCTTTAGCCTGGAGGACACAGTGTCCATGATTACCAACAAGAATGTCAAATTTGGACTCGTCTGACCGTAGAACACTTTCCCGCTCTGAAACAGTCCATCTCAGATGAATCCTGACCCGACACAATAGTGCTTCTGGACCAGGTTCCAGTATGGCTTCCATTTTGCATGATGGAGGGTTGTGTTACCGACAGTGATTTCTGGAAGTATTCCTGGAGTCATTTGCTAATGTCAGTGACACAATGAGTGTCGTCTGAGGGCCCCAAGATCACGGGGACCTTATAAAGGTTTTCGGCCTTGTCCCTTAACATTACCGTTGACATTATTGTTATCATCAAAAAGGGGTCCCTGCAGAAAAAGTTTGAGGACCACTCGACTAGAGAATCAAGAGCCAGAAGCTGTTTCGAAACAGAAAATGTGTGATGTCACAGTTCTGGAGTTAGTGTGGACAAGGGGCACAGTTCTGTCATTTTTGCTCTCCCTTCATAATCAGACCAACCACTAGGATTGGCCTACAGGGATGCATTTTGATGTCTTAACAGCCTCCCATCACATCTTTTCATCATTTCCTCCCATTTAAGTGGCACAGTTTAGCCTGTTTTCCTGCCAATAATTTCAACCTGAAAAAAGTGGAGTACAGTTTTCTGGTCTGAGCAGCATCAGCTTTTATTATTTTCAACAAGGCGACCTCCCTCCAATTACTGCTCTTTGAAGAAACCGCTATTGCAGGACCCCGGAAAACTCGCACCACTCTAGTTGTCCCCCTGACAGCTTGCATGGCAATGTCAGCTGGAAGAGGTGAGGACTGCAGCATCTGTTGCCATTACACCCGGAGATCAGCAGAGCGTGAAACCAGACATTTCCTAATATCTAAGTGTCTCAATATGTTTGTCATATTAATGTCTTATTATTTGCTTCTCAGTGGAAAATTACAAATGGATATTTTTATATCACAAAAGCAGTACAGAATTGACACATAAAATATATAATAAACACATCAGGACCGAAGAGGATTACATTTTCTGTTGTCAGACTTACAGGTGTGATAGAGGTCAGAAAACAGACTAAGTCTATTATATCTTATCTCGTTCTGTATCAAGCCGTCTTAACCACAGTGCAGACTGTAAAATTCCACTGTTTGAAGAAACAACTCTGTTTTGTGAAATAATTTCTATAATTTACCAAGGGGACAGAGTAAGTGTCTGGACTTTTTAACTGATTGTACTTTTATCCAGAGAATTGCTAGCTCATGCATAAACAAAACCATTGTTCTCAAAGACATAACAATTTTGTATTACCCATTTTCTCTTTTTATAAAAGAACCATTGTGGCCTCAAACTCATACGCCCTTAGACATTATCACCTTGTGGCACTTGTCTTCGGCTTCTGCTGCCAGCTCTCATCTCCTACTTCATTAAGGAAGCTTTCTGTGCACCATCGTCAGCGTAGCATAACATTTCTGTCTCACACCTCTTCAGCTGAGGATAAAAAAACACTCCATGACACAAGGGTCGACTACTGAATTAAAGCCCCTAGCGCAATTAGAAAGCTTTATATTTGTGTTGTTGTCCTTAAATCGTGAATTGCATGGTGGGGGCTTTTCTGTTAGATATTCTATGTTGTGCACTGTTTTCTTTAAAAGGACTGCCTGCGATTCACACAGGCTGGCTGTGAAGGAGACCAGCTGAAACGAGTAAATGTAATAGCTTAGTAATGACAGGCTTCAAGCAAACTGTCATTTCAACCTTGTGTGAATATTTTGTGTTATTGGAAAAATTCTGGCCAAGTTAAGTTGGAACAAATCTTCTACAAAAGTCTTTGCAGATCTTTTAATCCTATGTTGATAAAAGTGTGGAAAGACAAAAAAAATAGAAAATCCCAATTCCTAAATATTAAAAGCTGTTCCAATCTGGATGTGTTAATGAGAAAGGATTCAAGATTCAAGATCTTTACTGTCATTATGCAAGCACAACATTTTGAGGAGTCTCTCATTAATTAAGAAACACGTAAGGTCAATTATCCTTTGATTTATACATTTTGACATTAAAATGTAAACGGTATTGTCCTCATAACATTCCCCAGAGCACTGAGTGCTGTAAGTTTGACATAGATCGTTTTTGAAAGAGCTCTTCTGAAGAATGCATAATGAGGTCTTGAATAACATCAAATATGCTGCCACCTTGGAACTGGCAACATAAACTGTTTTGAGATATTGAGATTGAAGTTCAGTTTTCAGTCCAAAAACCAAAAGTGAAACTTTCATACATAACAAATGAGACGTGCTATTTTGGTTCCATATGCATCTCAAATGTTTTTCTTTTTTGTTCTCTTTCTTTTTGAGAAAGTCAAATGCAGATATAAAGCTGTAATTCTAGCAACTCACTTTAATCATAAAATGACTAAGTATGCTTATCATTTAATTGAATGAGAACACATATGCAATTCTAATTTTAATGTGGCATTTGAAAAAATTATTAGTTTCAAGAGAAAATATATTTTAAATATCTTTCAAGAAAACATTGCCAGTTCCATGTAAAGATCAGTAGAAATATGTTGAATGCAAAGCCAGAAGTTCTTTATTAAATATATATGTCTGTAAACTAGAAGTGAAGTTTACTTAGCATTTATTGCATTGCAGTTAATCCAATTAGACTGAGCAAATATTTATTTCATAGAAACTAGGAAAAGTAAAGTTTAAAGATTTACCTGACAATCTTTCTTCAGATTGGTCCAGCAGGCGGTGTAATTTATGTGTATTGGGTTTGTCTTGTATTGGAATTGTCCTAGGAAGTAAGTGCAGCAGGTCAATATGGTAGGAGATATCATGTTGTTGTTTTTTTATTTTTTTTTATTTATTTAGTAGGGGGTTGGCCAGGGTAGCACTGGACACATCTGATTAGACACCCCCCCAGGTACCACCTCAGGTGATTGACAGGTCACTGAGGACAGAAATGTCTTTCCAGACATGCATGGACTACCAGTATCACCATTCAAGTTTTAAGTAAATCTTAAAGTAGTTTTCCTAATTAGTTATTCTTGAAAAATACTGAAATTTGACTGCACATTTCTAGAAGAGATTTTGTCCTTGTGCAAGTACAACTACTGATGTTTTCATCCATCCATTTTCAGTAGCCTACCGCGTATTCCAATTCAGGGTTGCAGGGATGCTGGAGCCTAGCAGTTACTAGGCGAGAAGCAGGGTACACCTTAGACACGTTGCCAGTCCATCGCAGGGCCACATCTACTAATTTTATTAAAGGTTATTAACCTAATGTTAATCTGAAGCTAAATAGCTGTGCTAATGTAGTTCTCTGGTAGCACTTCATTAGTTTTAAGATTTTTACATTGGAGGTGGAAATAAACTATGAAGATGCACAAAGAGTACCTAAGTACTTCAGTAAGTTACCTGGTGCTGACTACGCTAGAACTATATGATCCAGGTTCATGTAAACAGGAGGCTAGCAAGTTTGCAAGTTGATTTTAAAGTAAGATATAGCATGAAAATGTGGAGTAATATATCTCCCTTAGAGATAGGGTGAGAAGCTTGGTCATCCGGGCGGGGCTCAGAGTAGAGCTGCTGCCAGATGAGGTCCGTGGACGCCTCCCTGGCGAGGTATTTCGGACACGTCCCACCGGGAGGAGACCCTGGGGTAGGTCCAGGAGGGACTGTATCTCTCGGCAGTCCTGGGAGTACCTCGGGGTCCCCCCGGATGAGCTGGCTGATGTGGAGAGGGGAGTCTGGGCTTCCCTGCTTTGGCTGCTGCCCCCGCGACCTGATCCCAGATAAGCAGCAGAAGATGGATGAATGGATGCAAAGTTCCACTTGGTGCTCCAGATTATCAATGTAAAGATCTTTTATTTTTCATATCTCTCTAATGTGAGCAAAGGTATCACAACAGTGTATGTGAGTGTGTGTGTTACAGAGAGGAACACAACCATTTCCTTTCTTAGTTTATGACCTCCCTGATAAAGTCTTGCCTATTTTCTCTCCATACTTGCCCACCCTCTGGCCACCTCATGTATAAAATTCTAGTTCTGGGTCAGACCTGTTCCTAAACTTTTTCACCAAACTGTGTTGACTTTTTAACTTATGTAAGTTGTCTTTTTCTCATTGGTGCAGGCCATCCATTCAGTAAGCTGGCATCATGAAGGGAAGCAGTTCATGTGCAGTCACTCAGATGGCAGCCTGACGCTATGGAACCTCAGAAACACCACCAAGCCATTCCAGGTCACCTTCCCTCATGGTGAGACACACACACCCTACAGCTATACTATAATCCAAAGCAGAGAATGAGCTCACTTTGATGTTGCCACATTCTGTATATTTGATGGATTTGTTATTAGATAAGTGCTTTGTTTAAAGGTTTGAAGGCTCCAAGTTCGCTTAGTTTAGTTGTGTAGTTAATGTCTGTCCACAATGCAAGAATGAGAAAAACTGTTAGTTCTGTAAACTTAAACAATTGTCTATAAATGAAACATAACTGTGTTATGCTGTGTGCAAAATATTGGACTGTTTTTGTGGAAATCAAAAGACAAACCAGAAATGAAACAGCTCATCTGTGTCTTTCAAACTTTTATTTGGGCTGTGGGCCATTAATAACAACTGATAATGGCATCAAATTATTGGAGCCACTCAGGGAAATCATCAGTTTGTTCAGCCATCAGCTCAGCTCTTATTCAACCGCCCTCATTTCCAGTCTAACGCTTTCATATTGGAATGGATGACAAAAGAATTCATCTCTGTCAAATCTTCAGCGCTGGTTCAGTTGAATGAATTTCATTCTATATACTACACAGATTCCTTTCTGTGGTTTCTTTCTTCCTCTTGTTTTATTTGTTTAGTGGCAGGGCATCCTGATGGTGAGGTGTAAAGTCACAAAATAGCCAGGCAGGAGGGGACGGTGTCAGTGATGAGGAGCAGAGCAACAAAGACTAGCTTAAACTAAAGCAGATTGTTAACATACTTGACATTTTTACCCAACACTCTTTACAGTGTTTATCATTAAACTTACACAACAATGATAGCTTAAAGCACTTTAGGATGTAGAGGGCATGGGGATATAACTGCAAATCCTGCAATTAGTCATCAATCCACATCCAGAGACTCTAAAATCTCAAAGAGATAGATATGACATTCTCTTTCTTAATTTAATCAAAATGAAAGGCATAGTGAACGTCCCAGTTTTCAGTTAAATTAACCATTTGATAATCAATGAAAGTGCTTTCCTAAAAATGTTCGAGATGTTCTGCTGAACATTTTAATGCGATTTTTCATCCCTGGAAAAATCTCCAGATAATCAGCGGGTGGGACAGTGTGTGAACATGTCTGCAAATACTCAGGATCATTTGCTGTCACAGTGCATATAAACACACATCTGTGCTGGTGTGAGGTCATTGTTCCTGTCCTCCAGAGGCTACTTTACACCCGACCCTTGCTGTTAAGGACATATAAAAATACATGCAGTACTCATAAATACAGTAAGGACCCTCATCTGCTGTTGTACACATGTTGCAAACAGAACACAGATTTCCACAACATAATTTCTGCACCACACGCTGCCTCCTGCACGCTCTAGACAAAAGTTGGCCTTTGCCCGTGCATTTCCAAGTGGGATAAGCACATCTCCAGCTGCAAGCCTCCCACTGTGCTATGCTCTTGTAAGTAGCCACAGTGGTGAAAGACTGGACCAAATTATCCAGAATTTCTCCTAAAAAACTTCAATGTTCATGTGTGAAACAGCTCTATTGTCATGTATAACAATGTCATTTCAGCTTTTATAAATTTGATCCACACCATATCCATTTGCCCTGAAATACAACCAAAATGTTTCTGTCAAAAATCTAATTTAAAAGAAAACAAAACATTTAATGTCTATATAATGAAATATGCATAATAAACTGCAAAATTCAGTAAATCTAATGAGGGATTATTTAAGCAATCAACTTCATGACTCAACAATGCATGTCTAAACTGTCCATTTTTCACTCACAACTGGTTCAAACTTTTCTGACTCTGTTCATTCATACAGCCCTAAACAGTCACATTATAAACACTGGATGAGGACTTGAATGCAGGACACAAGAGGCAGGCACATAAAAGAAAACATCAGTCTAATTAAACTTACAAAAACCGAAAATGTTGCAAGGGCAGAAAAAGGAAAAGTTCAAAATCCTGAATCCAAATAAAACATAAAACTGAGACAGAGCCGGTACGGATCAGATCAAAAACATCCACAAGACCTGAAGAGGTAATGACGACAAGGATCTTACAAAGAGCAAAGGAAACCTGGGACTGTAACGAGGAAAACATCCACTCTAGGCTATAGGTGAAGCAATTACCAATGAAACCCAGGTGTGAAGCACAGACAGGAAGCAGAAAAAAACTGAAATGCACAAAGGAGATAGGATTTGTAAAGGTATATAGTAAGTGAAGTGAAGCAAGATTTCAATGAAAGTCACTGAAGAAAACTAATTGTAGCTATAATGTTAAACATGAAAATCATAAAATAAAGTCTACACCAAGCTGAAGAAACACAAAACAAACTAGAAATACTGAATGCCTTAGAATGAAATCCCACAAACCCAAAAATAAAGTCTAGATAATGTTTAAAAAAAAAAGAGAGATCATGACAAATATCAAAAGTCTTAAAGCAAATCTTTTTTTTTCTTTATCTCAGTCCAATCCTAAGTAGATTATCAAACTATAGAACAAGACTTATAAGATTTTATGACTAGATTTAGATTTGCATGTAATTGTAAGGGACATGAAAGATGTATCACATCATTACATAAGATTATTATACTGAGGATCCATCTGCATTTTCTTTGTCTTATGATATGGAAAGTAATTGTGTTTCTCTGCAGGGCTATGATGCAAACCATTGTTGCATTTGATTAATAGATTAAGATGTCTTTGCACAAGCTGCAATATATTGTTAAGACAAAAATGACATGGGTGCAGATGAAGATAATTCTTATATTTCAATAATATGCTTGCTGGTAAGTGTTGGAAGTGATATTTGCTCAGCAGCATGTCTTTCTTTCCCACAATTTGGGGAGAAAGCAGCTCTAAGTATATATTTGGTATAATTCAAACTAAGGTATCATTACATTGTGACTATAGGAAGCCGAGTCATCAATAAAATTGTGGCTGTGCCGTCCACATTAAGCCGATTGGAAGTCGATTGTCAGTGCATTTAATTTGTTCTCCCTGAACAAACTTTCTTGGCAACCAAATTGTTACTAACACGTTTCAGAATCAATACTGACTTGAAGAACAAGAACTAGCTTTTAACTAAAGCTAAAAATGTTTCTCCAAAACTTCTGTGTACAGCAGTTATCACATGCAGCTTTGACAATTAGCAATTATTTCTACACATCTATTTTCAACAATGTTAAACATGTCCAAATTAGCTGAATTTAGATAATAAAACATACTAGTAGTCATTTTATTCAGCTGTTGTGGATCTTTCTCTTTTGTAAACAATTCAGTTCAATTCATCTTTATTTGTATAGAGCCAATTCACAACAATTTTATCTCAGGGCACTTCACAGACAATCAGTTTGAGCCAATCTGATTGTCATACATTGATTCATACAAGCCAATTCAT
>JBBBVU010000013.1:22378047-22394639 GCA_037177055.1 Atherinosoma microstoma
TGTGCACTAAACTCTACTTCCTCTAACCTTAGCAGTGGATTGATGACTTGTAGTGTGTCACCATGTGTGGAGCTAAAGCTGCGTCTTTTACTGTGGTCAGTTTGTTTGTCTCCTCCTGCACCTCTACTGCTGCTCTTAAGCTTTTCGTGTCGCTCGATGATGACACGCAGAGGAAGGGTCCGTGTGACTGGGCGAGAGATAGTAGCACCTGAAGCCTTGGATATGTGTCGACACCCGCCCACATAGAATCGGATCAGAGCGGGAACATTGTCAAAGCGATCTTCCTCAAACTGGAACAACTCCCGAGAGTAGCCCTGTCAAACAGAAGGAGGCACAGGCATAATGAATCAAACAGAACCTTTGAAACAAAAGGAGGCCAAAAAGGTTAATATTGTATCTTGCAGCTTAGCAGAGCACAGTTTAGCCATGCAGCTGTTATAATATTGAACCAGTCACAGCAAAAAAAACAACTGAAAATAAGGCATCCCTTAGAAAACATTTTCAAATCACTCTTGCAGCATTACCAATTTACTGCAGTATTGATTTGCCTCTGAAGTATATACCAAACAGTCAGCAGCATCCTTCAGTCACCTTACTTCTCTGCTTACATCCCAAACATGAAAGAAAATTGTGAAACGGAGCATACATGAAGCGAGTTGCCTGAAAGATGCTGACCACATGAATTAATGACGAAATAGAGCCTTTTTTTAACTCATTTGGGCATCAGGACTGTTTGTGATTGAATGATGATTAGAAAGGTTATCAATAATTTACAATATTCATATAATCAATGCATTGCAATGCAATTGATATATGCACTCCCTACAAGTTCTGGGCATGCTCCTGATGAGATGACAGATGTTCTCCTGAGGGATCTCCTCCCAGACCTGGATCAGGGCATCAGTCAACCCCTGGACAGTCTTTTGGTGCGACGTGGCTGCGGTGGATGGAACGAGACATGATGTCCCAGAGGTGATGGATTGGATTCAGGTCTGGTGAGCAGGCAGGCCAGTCCATAGCATAAATGCCTTTGTTATGCAGGAACTGCTGACACACTGAGAATTGTCCTGCATCAAAAGGAACCAAGGCAATATTTGGTCTGACAATGAGTCTGAGGATCTCTTCCTAGAACTTAATAGCAGTCAGGGTACCTTTGGCTAGCACATAGAGGTCTATGTGGCCCTCCAAGGATATGCCTCCCCAGACCATCACTGAAACCGGTCATGCTGGAGGATGTAGTATGAAACAGAACGTTCTCCACAGCGTCTCCAGACTCTCTCACATCTATCACATGTGCTCAATGTGAACGTGCTCTCATCCGTGAAGAGCACATGGCAGCAAAGGCCAATCTGCCAATGCCAATCGGGCTGCATGGTTGGGCTGAGCACAGGCCCTGCTTGTGGACGTTGGGCCCTCATACCACCCTCAAGGAGTCTGTTTTTGACAGTTTGAGTAGAAACATGCACATTAGTGGCCTGCTGGAGGTCATTTTGTAGAACTATGAAAGTGCACGTCCTGTTATTCCTTGCACAAAGGAGCAGATAGTGGTCCTAATGCTGGGTTGTTGTCCTCCTACAGCTCCCTCCACGTCTCCTCGCCACTGGTCTCCTGGTATCTCGTCCATGCTTTCGACACTGTGCTGGGAGACACAGCACTTTCTTGCCACATTGATGTGCCATCCTGGTTGAGCTGCACTACCTTAGCAGCTTCTGTGGGCTGCAGACACCGCCTCATGTTACATCTAGTTGGGAGGGCACTGGTAAAATGCAAACATGACCAAAAATCAGCCAGAATGGATGAAGACAGGGAAATGGTCAGTGGCCACGACCTGCAGGACCATTCCTTTATAGGGGTTGTCTTGCTAATTGCCTCCCATTCCCACCTGTTGTCTGTTCCATTTGTACAACAGCAGGTGAAATTGATTCACAGTCAGTGTTCCTTCCTAGCTGGACAGATTGATATCCCAGTGGTGTAACTGGCTGGAGTTACATGCTAATAGTTATACACTTATCGAAAAAATAAAGGGAACGCATAAGTGTCAGCTTATAAACTACGTCATATTCAGTTTTCAGTTTAATTCATTGTGACAAACCCAGGTCACCTCCATAACTGGATTTTTTACCCTTTCTGCACATACCAAATGAAATCACCTGTCAATCACTTGTCAGAGCAAAAACTTGAAGCATGGTTGCTAGCGTTGCTGTGAGGCTGTTAAAAACAGTCAATTGCTGAAGAATGTGAATAGCCTCATCATCAAAAGAGAGTTTTGGCTAAGCCTACAAAAAAAAAAAAACCTTTACCATCGCTGAAGACCTCCTCCTGCCTGTTGCCTGTTGAACTGGCAGAGACAATGCTGGACAAAAACACTAGTCCTAAAGCTTCACAAGCTGGTCTGCTTAACAGTGGTCGCAGGAGCCCTGACACAAGATAGACATTCTGTGAGGTACTGCGTCCTTTTACTTCCATTTGTACTTTAAAGCAGCCTCTCACTTTACGTGGATAACTACTTGGTCCTCCTGATCTTCCGTGACTTCACGTAGTCCGGCTGCTTCACCTGAACAACAAACTACAGCAAAAGGCCCTTTTTTCAGACACTTTCTACATTGGACGTCTCTAGTGGGGCAGTCTTTCCATGAGTGTTTATTTCTTCAACCACAGCGCCCACACTCTTTTTCACCTTATCTGGATTTTGTCCCCTTTTTGACTGCTGCCAGGTCTGTTTCTTTTCCTTTTTCAGATTTGTCCTTATGGCGTCCATTTTTGATATTTTATCCTCTGTGGCTGTGCTAAGCAGAATTGTTGCTGTTTCTTCAGTTTCACTCTGCCTGAATTTCTGCATAGCTTTTGCAAATGTTAGTTCAGAGTCCATTTGTAGCTGTTCTGACAGTTTTTTGTCCTTTATCCCTACCACAATTCTGTCCCTTATGAGTTCCTCTTTCAGTACTCCAAAGCCACAGTTTTCTGCGAGTTTGTTTACAGCTGTGATGAATGTTTCAGCACTCTCTCCATCTTGCTGATGTATGGAATTGAATTGTGCTCTTTCAAAGATCACGTTGTGTTTTCCTACATAGTGCTGCTCAAATGCTGCTTTTAACAGCTCCTTATTTCTTTTTATCTGTGTCAGTCTGTGGTAAAACAGCCAAAACATCATCAGCAGTGTCTACCATGGCATACAAGTGAGTCCACCTGATATTCTTCAGATTTTCCATCCAGAGCTGTTGCAATACGAAACCTCTTGAATCATCTGATCCACCTTGGCCATTCTGCAGGACATGAGAAGTCGAACGGTTGTGGGGGGGTTATCTGTAGAGACGTCGCCATCTCTGTCGTTATATCCCTTGTTTCGTCACGTTCAGGATGAGAATTTTCAGATGCGTCGTCTCTCTGGACTTTTCCCTCCGTCGACATATGCCAAGTGTGCTAGCAACGCAAAAAAAAAAATGCAGCGGCGCGCTAGTGTAGCTTTCTGCTTTCATCTGCTTGTCGGGTCTTTTCTGTCGAAAACTGCAGGGATACTTCTCCCGCTACTTACAGCACTTGAAAATATCGCAGAGACTTGGAGTTCGCCACTTCTGACACCATGTATAAACGACATGAGACTGGGTTCGGCTTAGATAAGAACAACCTTAACTCCACAATCTCCGGAGCTCATACAACATTTCCCGATGCAATGCATTCTGGGTAACCAAGCATCATGGGAACAGTAATCCTACTGCAACAGACATCTTTAATGTAAACACACATTTCCATGAAAATGTTTTTAACTTTTAGTGATGAGAAAAGTTGTGTTATGAATTGTATCAAGGATCCATTTTTTTGATGAGATATGGTCTTCTTTCGGAGAAATGGTTATCTAAACATCAAAATGGTCCACAAAATCCCACTTTACTGGTATGGCCATGCAATAAAAACACATCTATTTTTGCTCTGTATCGGTTTCAGGGTGAAAGAGCGAGTGGTACGGGTGCCTCCTGGCTACCAATCAGACCTGGTCATTCAACTGCTGTGGGTGGATGGAGAATCTCCACAACAGATCACCAGCCTGGACATCAACTCTGCCTATGGCCTGTAAGTCTTCAAATGCCTTCAGTTTGCTGGTCTACCTGTTCATCCGTGTAGCCATTTAGTTAACAATATAGAAAACAGACATGTATTACTAGTAAGATTCCCTTGTTTTTGACAACAGTTGAACATACTGATGTGAAGCAGGTGCTAGGAACTAGACTGAAATTGTACCTTTGAGACTTAGAACTAATAGCAGAGTAGCTGATTTACACAGAAATGCAACCCAGTAAAACACAACAAAGGCTTTCTACTAAAACCAGAATAGATGAGTTGCAAGCTGGTGGTTTCAAATTGTAGCAAGAGGGGAGCATTTGACTAAGATTAAATTTTAAACCTCTAGAAAACACACTCAATCTAAACCACACCCACATTTTGTGTATGCACAGGTCTTCCCATCTGTCGATGAGCATCTGTGGGCGGAATTTCAGTTTATGTAGGCTTTTGGAGTTTTTATGTATGAAGCTTGTATAAGGTTGTATCTGGTTACAATAAGTGAACATTACCAGCTGCAGATAGACGTTTTAGGCATTTTGAATGTATTTTTGATCCAATAACTCATTGAGTTGTAAATAGCACACTCTTTGGACATACACTGACAAACATTGTATTGATGGGGATGGGTGTTAAAGTCTTATTACAGCCAGACAAACATAAATGATTAAAACAATCCACAATTTATTGAAATCAAGCCTCAAAAATCAAAGGAAAATGAGCAGTGACCAGATGTGGACATATCCGTAGAACACCTTGATTGACAGATCTTAGATCAGCTCAAATGAAACACATGGAGAAAAGAAAGCAAATTGCTTCACTGTGAATTTCCAAATGCATGCTACAGATATTGAATATTACAGTCTCCTTCTAGCTGTGGACTAAGTTACCAAGGTTGTAAAATTGTTATACCTACTTACTTACCTACTATGGTGAATATATCCCACAAGGATGCATGCTAGCAGGGAAGCGAGGCACTCAGTGTGTATTTGATTAATCCCAGCTGTCTTATTTGTTATTTCAGCTTCACTCTACACTAAGTTCCCAGTTTTTCTTGTTCTCATTGTTTCTCTGCAGTTTAAGTAAACCATTTAAATTCTGCAGATACATGCAAGAAAGACACAGGAAAGATGTTTATCTGTGAAGAAGGCAGAATAGATAGCTAGTTGCCAATCAGATAGTAATGCATCGTGCATTGTTAAGTCTGTTTATAACATTGCAGTTTTAGGGATTGGGTCACTTTTTCACTTTTTCCCACCTTATATACACTATCCACTTCCTTTGTGGGTTTATAAGACCGTCCCTGGAAATCTTGAGTAAAAAAAACCAGTGGAAAACTATTAATGGTTCATCTCAATAATTTAGTCTTTTCACATGTTTAAAGAACTACTATACTTGGAGATTTTAAATCTAGTGTTTTGTGGAGCTTTTAACTCATTGGGTTAAGGTTTGTTATCTCGCTGTTATCGGTTGACCACCTCACCTGAATGTTTTCCTCTAATCAGACTAACATTTTCCAGCCAACTGCAGAAAAGCAACTAATGTTCTGTGACCACAGTAATTATACAAACTAAAGTGCGTGAATGTTGTAGCAACACGCCTTTACTTTTGGGCCTTTACGACCACTTCTGTGGCTTCATTTCTGATGCATGAAACTCATAAAATCACAGCTTGGTTTAAAAAGCTCCTTTTAAGCCAGGGCAACGTCAATTGAATCTCTTTTCTAGGGGTGGGTTTAAAAAATCGATTAATTGATTTAATTTTTTTATTGATTTAATTTTTTTATTGAAATAATTTTTTATGTCCATTTTTTATTTATTTATTTATTATTTTTTGCAGGTATGTCCATATTTTCTGATGACGTTACCCAATTTAGAGCAATTTTATTATCATGCTCTGTGTTTTATAAAAAAAGTTACCTGAGATTAAAGAAAAATAAGTGTTGTTTAACAATTAACTGTAAATGAATCAAAATCGAATCGAATAAAATCGAATCGAAATAGACTATTGTGAATCGAATCGATTCAGGGAATTTTTGATGATACCCAGCCCTACTCTTTTCTAAAGCTTTTGACATCTTGACTGGAGCAACACAAATTGATTTCTTTTGTTTTCTTGTCTTTTGCTGGCTCTTTCAATCATACACACTATTCTTTGTTTGCACCACATTAAAAGAAAAGAAAAATGTGTCCCTTTAACTTATTAAAATATCATTCAGATACACTTCAGTGGCCACAGTTCAGATTTGATGGTGAAGAGGTTTTACATTAAAACACTGTACATTCATCTACTCATTTTTTAAATGTTCTTGTTTAAAGTTGAAATAAAGAAAAAAAGTTGACTTCTGTGATCATCTTTATATAGTTTAGTTTCTGTACTAAAGTGTATGTTCAGTCTCTATTCCTTACATTAACTATAAAGGAACAATTCATGTATATATACCTTCATTTTCAAGCAACTTAACATTCTGCTGCAGCTTTCTGGTGAAAGCACATCTGTCCAACAAATAAATGAAGCTCTATCCAGCAGTAATGACACTAATGCTGTTTCAATGTGACTGCCATCTTTCCAATTGAGGTTTTTTGTTTGTTTGGGTTTTTTTTTAATCAATGAATTCTGTGATTCGCTTCTCCTTATGCCAGTTGTTTTGTATTGTTCAAGCTGTAATTCAGTGCTGATTGGTATGAAATAGTGGAAATGGGTAGTAAGTGCACAGCTGCTTTGTATTTCATGTGTTTTTTTTTTACATTTATTTCGAAATGTGCAATCATGGTCTTAAAATGGTTGTTTACACAAGCAGCATAGCCTGAAGTTGCAAATAGATTTGGGTGAAATTAACATATTGGTTCGGTTGTCAGAAACTGGACCATCTATTCATGTGGCAGTAATCTGAACTGACAGACTTACCCGAAGAAAGTAATTTGTAGATCTGTCCACTTGTCCAATATGTAGTGGTGACACCTTCCGTGGTTGTACCTTGTCAGATGGTAACATATCCATAGGCTGTTGTTGTCTATCCGGCAACGTCGAGTAACATGACATGACTTGCAAGACTTGAATATAAAAACGTGTCATTCAGCAGGTTAGGTCTCAAACAAGCAGGCTCTTGTATGCCGTTTTCATAGTGTGAGAAAGGTCCATGGATTAGGACTTCCCGTATTCGTCATGGCTTTACAGCATGAGCTGCTACTGGACTGTCATATTCATTCTTTTCCTTCTCTTTTTGGATTTTGTCTATTTAATGTTGAATTTAAGTCCCAATAATAGAGAAATCTGATGTAATTACTATCTTCTTGAAGGAAATCCAGTATTAATATTGGAATTTGAGCAGCACCAGTAGTGTGGGATAAAATGACTTTTGTCATCGGTAACTGCATCATAATGTCAAAATAAATGTGACGGTGTTTGATCCTGCTACATTACACCCTTAATGTCAGTGGAAATAAGTGGAAAAAACTCAGCCAACACCATGAATATCTTGGCGTAATGGTGCTTGTACATATACTTTCTTATTGTGTTATTGTGTGTGTGTCCAGCTTGGCGTTTGGGAACTGCAATGGGCTAGCTGTGGTGGACTACTTGCAGAAGATCGTCCTGTTGTGTATCTCGACACTGGATCTGTACGGAGCCACTGACCCCTACCAGCGCCTTACCCGTTCCCCCCGCAGGAACAGACAGTCCACCTCAGGTAGCACGGACACACACACACCCCTGGAATACTGCCACACACACTAACACATGAATACTCACTGAGCATCTACACAGTAAGGAGTTTATGAAACACTGAACCCATCCACACTGCTCTACCTTTCTGTCGCTATCTTCTTCCATCCTCTCTCCTCCTGTGTCTACTCTTCTTTTAAAGGTTATGCAGATGTGAAAAATCTGATCTCATTTACATCAGTAGTATAAAAACAATCATGAAAGTAGTTAAGCTTTATTCCTAGAATGTGTCATGCAACTGCACATTGTCAAAAGCCTTGTATACAAGAACACAGGTATTTTGATAGCCACGGATTTTTCTGTCATATTTTTGACCTATCATCTACATGCAAAGGCAGTTTTTGGGCTCTGTAACTCAGTATTTTGGAAAGCACTTTCTAGATTGAAGAGTTAACTCCAACTGTAATGTGTAATGGGAATTGTAAAACATTAATTTTGACATTGTAACATCAGATTGTGTGCTGCTATCTACTTGGTTTAAAGTGGCACTAGTGAACTTTGGCAGATTTTGTACTTTGGCAAACCCTAATGAAGATGATTTGTCATCCGTCTCATTTTTAAATCAGCAAAAGCGTGTATCCAAAACGGCCGCTGTGTTGATATCCAGTTGCTTGCGTGTGACGCAGGGCCATGAAGCACAGTGAAGCTGTGATGTAATATCCTGGGCTGGAAAACAAAGTTCTGAAATGCGGTTTCTCAGCCCCTGGATGCTGCAGAGCAATGATGGCTTCGTAAATGTACATAATGAATGCCAGCGTGCCATCAAAACAAACCACAACGTGGAATGTTAAAGTTGGAAACTTATGTAGTGTTGCTTTAATGTTCAAATTAGCAGTTATCTCCCACTTTTAAACATGGCAACAGCAGCCTTTGTCAATATCTGGATGGTTTGAAGAGATTATTTTATGTTTGCACATAAATTTACTTTTACAAGGTGACTATGGGGCATGGAGTCAGAACACATTATGAACCACACAGCTACAAAAAAACAACATTCCAATGGGAGAGAACCTGAGATTGGTTAGATCTGAAGTTGGTGGGATTTTTTAAGTGCCTGTGTTGCTGTACTTAACCTTTGCCCATGCTGATCAGCAGTGGTGGAAATTGAATAGAGTAATTTCTTACTTTGAGCTTTCCTAATTTGAGTATGTTTTCTACCAAAGGATCAGTTTCCATATCACCTGAAAGAGTAGCATGCTTTTTCCTTAATTGCCTTCATCAAACACCTTGTTTTTTATTAGTTTGGAAATAACTTACTGTAGATTTAGTTTTACGTGCAAAAAGAAAAACATCCAACCTACAGGATCAGATAGGCTGCAAAACACTTCAATTAAAAGACAATTCAGGTCAATACATGTTTGGAAAGTCTTAAAATGACTAATTTCTCAATTGAAGATTAAAGAGCCAGAGATCACATAGACTCTGTCTTCCTCTCTTTCCTTTCTTTCTGTTCCACAACAACACACATTCACAGAAACACCTGTCACTATGCTATGAGGTGCATGTTAACAGGTTATGTGTCATCCAACATTGGCATTATTATGCATGTTGTCATCTGGTTCCTGTCTGCTCTGTTTTTAGTCCTGCTTGAACACAGATCTGTTAGTCAAAAGCCACAGAAGTCTCGTCACACCTCCTGACCCCCGCATTCCTTTTCTCTGCTGCTCGTCTTGGCTGGCAAAGGATTCTAAAGCAACTATTTTATACCTAATCGGCTATTATATATTCATATTCAACCCCACCACACAGAGCAGAACATGTTGTGTATAATAAAAGCCACCCTTTTATAAGACAATAAACTTTATTTTAGCAATTTGAGGTTTTGGAAGACTTTTATTAGTATTAAACACTTTACTAGTATTTATGAATTGTGCTTAGCTGAACAGATGAATGCTTAAAAGCCACATTTTTATATATACGCTGTTGCACAAAGACTTACTGACTACTGTAAATGCCTTTATGTGCATGGTCTTTAAAGTCAAATTGGAGACGAGAGGAAAAATGAAACCAGTTTAAGAGTTTCTCTGTACCCCATGAGGTGCTATTTGATCCAAAGCACTTACTGTGCTGAAGCTGATACTAACCTTATCAGGTCCAAGTACAATAAATTACATGCCGCTTGCTAAGCTGTCTTCATAAAAGATGCTTTCTGTCTTTCCCAAAACATTTTTAGCTGTTTTCACCACATATGTATATCTGTATACTAAATGGTGTGCACAATTATTAGGCAAATATGGATTTTCAAAAGTAATTTGTTGTGAATAGTAAATGTAGTGGCAGTACAGGTGTGGACAGGGTAAGCTGCCACTAACTAAGGCTTGTTAGAAAAAATTTAATCAGTCATAAATGCCACCGCATTCTTGAAATACCACCTACCTTGAGGTCATGCTTCAAGTCAGCCCTCAACAAGATGGAAAGGGTACAGAAATAAGCTTCTATATCATTACAGATGAGTTGAATTGATCTTAGAAATGGACTGATTCTGAACTCCCAAACCTGTTACTGGTGTCTGGAAGATGTTGTCTTTAAACAATGTTACAGGAGGAAGGCTATGATGTTCATGTTGCACAATGTAGAACAACAAGACACATACTATACATACGCTTCAAAGAGTACATTATTTAAAACAGATTGTAAAAACACACATAGAAATAGTACAACTAGCTTTAGCTAAAAGCAAGTGCAACAATCACAAACTGTGAAAGTTTTAAATGAAATATATGAGTCTGGGGAAAAAAAGAGACTTCTGTCATTTATTCTTAAATCAGCATCTCTGAGTATTACTACAAAAAATTGAATTCCACAACAGATCTCCTTTTGCTTTATGAGGACATGGCTGCAGTCTCGCAAAGGGGTGAACACTATTTTGGACTGAAAGGGATGACCACAAAGTCATCACACGAGCTGTAGGCTGACATCAAGCAACCTTCAAACATGGTGGCCCTGCACCTTGTTGTTGACCTGGAGAGGCCTACGGCCCACAGCGTCTATACCAGCCGTTAAATATGGAGACATATCAATGATGACCTGGGATGCTTTGACCAGATGCGTTTTTTGTTTTTTTTTTGGGGGGGGGGGTTGTATAGGAATAAAGCCACATACAAGGTTATCCTTAAAAAAATGCTTTCTTCATCTAAGAGTGTTCCCAAAATCAGAGGGTTAGTATTTCCAGCAGGACAATGCTCCATGTCACACAGCCAGGGATATCAAGGTCTGGATGGAGAATTAGCACATCATGGCCAACTCAGCTTTCAGATTTGAACCCTATTAAAAACTTCTGGAATGACATCAAAAGGAAGATGAATGGTCACAAACCATCAAGCAAAGCTGTGGTGTTTGATCTCTTTTTCATAAGAGTGGTATGAAGTTACCCAACATCGATGTGAAAAACTGGCAGAGAGCACACCAATACCCAAGAGGGCTCATTCATTCATTTGCTATACTGCTTAATCCAATTCAGGATCACGAGGAAGCTGGAGGCTATCCCAGTAATTAGCAGGCAAGAGGCAGAGTACACCCTGGACAGGTCGCCAGTCTACACTCACACTCACTCCTGATTTCGAGTGACCAATTAACCCAACATGCATGTCTTTGGACAATGGGACTACCCAGAGAGAAACCAAACATACACAGGGAGAACATGCAAAGGCCACTGTTCAAACCCCTCCCCAGCCGAGGCTCAAACAAGCAACCTTCTTGCTGTGAGGTTGAGGTGCAGCCCCCCCCCATGAAAGCTGAGATTACATGTTTGGAGTTGTTCAATACAGATACAGATTTCTGAAAGTTGAAACCTCCGTTACTATTTTCTTAAACATGAACAGAAGATTTGTTTTCTTTGAAGTCAATTCGATTAGATTTTTTGTATAGCGCCAATTTTACGACCATGTCATCTCAAGGCACGTCACAGATTATCACTTTGAGCCAATCTGTTGTCATTACTCAGTATTCATGCAGGCCAATTCATAACAAATAGCCTAGCTAAGGAAACCAACAGATTGCATCAAATCTTGACTTCAATCCAATGCCCCAGCCTGAGCATGCTAGAGGAAAAAACTCCCTTTTAACAAGAAGAAAAAACCTCCAGCAGAACCCGGCTCAGGGAGAGCCGGATGGGTCGAGGCAGATGGCTCTGAATTGATCATGTTTTGCATCATTCACTGGTTTTGGTATAAATCAGTAGTTTGATTTGCAAAGCAATTCTCAAGAACTGAGGCAAAGCTGTTCAGTTCACCGATACTTGCACTTATAAAAGATAAAACCTGAGAAACTCATCACTTTGCAGTGGTCTCCTATCTTTTTTCAGGAGCTGTTTATATGGACAGAAAAGAGAAAGCACCTCAATGTCTTCCTGAGGCTAAAGCTAGGTTTTTGATTAGCATTTAGAAAAAGTGCTGATTTGGAAGAAAAACAAACTAAATTTTAATGACAGGTTCAAAAGCTCGTTTGAAGTCATATTTATTTTTTTAAAAGAAAAACATGATGTGTATTAGGGGAAGTGGAAACAACTCTTCTTATTGCACCTGACTTGACAAAGTTTAGCAACTGTTTCCAGTCTGAGTCAGCAAAATTAAACCCAAGTAACTGGTGTCATACCTGAAGAAAAGCTCTTTCCATTTTGTTTTTTGTGACTGTCAACTACAATTGTTGTTATGTTTTCCTCCTCAAAGTTTGCTACCAGTTAGGAAAACTACTTATTAAACTGAATTATGTCCACTAGCAACATAGCCTGTACCACTAAATTCTGGCAACACTGCACAACCCAATGTGATTGCTTCATTCTGGTCGGTGAAATAATTTCTGATTCACTTTTCTTTTTTGGAGCTTTTTGCTGCACATCGTATAGACACTCAGCTTACAGTTGCCAACTCATTAAAAGTTGAATGACTCCTAGCATTTGTTAAGAAGATAAGAAGCTGGTCACCAAATTCTCTAAAGACAAAAACCTCTCAAATGAAGAATTTGGGAAAATAAATTTCAAAATGTAGTTGCCTAATGATGGTGCACACCTCTAGACCTTCAGTTTTCATTAAATATTCAGGTTGATTTACTGAGAATGTTGTATTTCATAAACAATCAATTTGTTTCTGATGATAGTGTATGTGTACAATATGTCAGTCAAATGTATTTTTCACAAAATAATGATTTATTATTATTTCCACAATGATTATCAAGACAGTTTAAATTAATACATTGCAGCAAAAATGCTGTTTTATACATGAAGCATAGTTGTCCAGCAGGAGTTTTCTTGTCATGTTGTCCATGTCAGTAATGATACCTTCCCTGCTAACACAGTGGTTTTTGTGCAAATTACTAATCACGTCAGCATTTCTGAGGTTTGCTGGACTAGCCGGTATATCTTTTGTGTCCTCCCCTGACACTAACTCAGTAGCTGCTTGCTCTCACTTTCTTTACCACTCTAAGCTTGTGTGTTCTTCTCTCTCCCCTCCAACTCCCCCACCCCTGCCTTCCCTCCTGAAATTTCTAAACACAACTCCCTCCTTCTCTCTTATGCAACTTTACATTTTTTTACTCTCTAATTATATTTCTTCTTTTTCTCTTTCTTTCACTATCCTGCTTTTTTCTCACCCTACTTACAATCTTGCTTCCTTCTCTATTTCTCTCGAATCTCCACCCACACTTCTCACTCTTTCTTCCTTTCCCTCTCCCCCCCTCCTCCTCTTCCTCCCACCTTTTGGTGACTCTGTGGCTGCTGATGTGGGCATGTGGGCCTGCCTGACAGAGTTTTGCATGCGCGGCCTGTCTAACTTTTATTCAGATTCAAAGAAAAGGATCCGTACATCCTATCAGAGTAAGTCGAGCCTTCCTACAGTAAAGGCTGGTGGGACTCGGTGTGTGTGTGCAGGAGGGATGAGGGGATGGGTGAGTGTTTTGTAGGTTTGGATAGAGAGGATTGCCATATGAATTGATGTGGACCTGCAGCAACGTGACAAACCAAAGAGATGATTGGAATAAAATCTCATTCTGGAGTAAGAGCAGAAAATTGCCTGCATTTTACAGAAGTGTCCCTATTCCAGTCATGTCTGCAGTATGTCCTTTGCAGAAAGACAGACACTCCTTGAGTCTCTTAAGTAAGGGCAGTTATAAATATTATATGACTCATATGATGTATATTTTAACTCAAGTATAGTTAGTGGGGTGAATAAAACCTTGTTCATGCACTGGGCACAGAAATTTTTTTTGCGTGTTTTTCTCGCTTGTGGTCACAAAGGAATTTTTGATTTAATATTTCAATAAAGGTTTGATCAGAGCGCTTTTCAATGTCTTCAATCATTTGCACACCCAGTGTAAATTATAGAAAGAAAATTAGCTTTAAGACAGTTTGCTGGAACCTTTGACTGAAGAGAAATAATTATATGAATTAAAGTTTTTGAAATGTGACAACTCAGCAAGGCTGTTAATGAGCCCATAGCGAGCGCAGCTTAAACACCCACCCCCACCCCCCCCACCCCCACAGTTGGACGGGAAGGAACAAAAAGTAGAAATGTCAGCAGTTGTGACAAGAAGAATTAATTTTGGCCTTGTGCTTGATGCATGTGATTTGAGATGATCCTGACTGGACGTGTGTTAGTTCTGTCCTGTGTTTTTGTGTATTCCACTTTATAGTGTGATTTGCACTACAAGATGCTTCATTTTAGTCCCATTTGCATCCAAATCAATTTGGTTGGATCCAAAACAGCTACCTATTAAAATCAGATCGTAGTGCAGGTCACATGAAGAATCAGCCACTCTCCTCCAGAGGGAAAAAAACTCATTCAAAGAAACAATCACTGAGGAAAGATCAAGTGTCAGCTGTAAATGAATACCTTAATCCTCATGCCCTTAGAGCTAACAATGAAATATCAGGACATTATCATATTGTGACAACCCCCAAATTGCTCTCTCTTGGGGTTTTGCGTGGCTGATATAAAACCAAAGTGATTTGTGTTCAGTCTGCACATCATTGTTCAGATAATCTGACAGTCTGCACCCTCTTCCTTCTCCTCTTCTCGGCTCCGGCAGGCCTTACTGAACTCACTGACAACCAGCAGTCCATTGACATGGAGAGAAGCAAGTCACCCACTTCAGGTAACCTGCTCACACACACTTACACACACACACACGCACAAACCATGGCTTAATCCTTCCTCCACGTATGCATTTATTACTGTCACTTTGGAACTTTGCTGGGATGCTGTTGACTTTAAACTGGAATTACAGCCTGTGGTCACCTCACCCATCACGAGAGCATCTTGACTCGATGAGTTTGACACCTGATTGAAATGCCAGCTCTTGTGTAGTGTTGCTATGTTTAGGAGTTGGATTGAAAGGATTCGGAAGGTGTAACATTTCTGATGCAGTTTGCTGCAGCTACAGCTGTTTTCTTTCCTTCAATCTACTTTTCTGAAATGACTGTAAGTTCTCCCAAAGGTAAGAAAGAGAAAACCTTCACTTATCATCTGCTTTCCTTCTTCCTTAATGCATCTTTGACATGTTTACCTTAAACTCATTTTATCAAA
This sequence comes from Atherinosoma microstoma, assembly GCA_037177055.1. Lineage (NCBI taxonomy): Eukaryota > Metazoa > Chordata > Actinopteri > Atheriniformes > Atherinidae > Atherinosoma > Atherinosoma microstoma. Next base: position 22,393,344 of record JBBBVU010000013.1, read on the forward strand.
CAGCTGGTGGCCGTGGTGATAACTTACAGTTAATAAGGTGTGGCAGTAACCATCATTTCGTGAAATCAAGACTCCGGTGTTCTCAGAGATGTTTAAATATTAATTTTTTAGCATCTATAATATATATTAAAAACTCTTCAGCTCTTCTGTCAATTAAATATTTGTTAGCGTGTGAGTATGTGACAGTGCTTGACTTGTATAAGATGCTACAGGATGGATAATGAAAGAGACACTCTTCCTGAGAGGATAGTGATGTGATGAAGCATATAATGCAGTCATCTTCTAATGTTTGTAGATGAGGTTATATTCATTATCTTGTCACTCGGATCAGAAATATAATGTTTCATAAAGAGCACTGACAGTGGATCACGGAACAGAAGATGTGTAACACAATAGATGAGACTTAAGTTGACAGTTTGTTGAGGTCTGCGTGGATGGAAGCAAAGAAACGGGGATGTATAAAGGAGGGAGAGAAGGAGAAAGATGAGACCATGTTTCAGCAGGTGCTTTTGTCTGGCATAGGAAAACTCTTTATCTCAGCAGATTCAGAGCTTTAAAGGTCAGAGTGTGTTAGTGTGTGTGGCTGTGCTAAAGACACCGCCAGGCAGGCGTAATGTGTCCACAAAGCTTGTCTGCTTCTTGAAGCTTTATTTACCAATAAGTTTGCTTTACACCAGCTCAGGCTACTCTGTATTTAAGTAATATGGTGCTTTGTGCTTGGTTCAGAATAATGCTTTTAAGTACCTTCGCCCATTCCTGTTGCCTGTACCATGGAACCAGTTCAACATATCCATGGTTAGAATATCCTAGCAGTAACAATGGAAATCTCAAAAAGTAGTGCTGCAACACTGGTTATCAACTTGGTAAGTTCATTTAGATTTTTCCCTTTCTGGATATTTCTGCTTTCATGTACAAGACAAAAGCAATTCATGCTAAATCAGTTTGCTTATCGTTAAACTTCTAGCTTCCTTTTCTGTTGTGCCGGATCACATTCATTCAATAAAAGGGTCTTAGTTTAGTGATTTTATGAATATGACCCTGGAGTCAGACTTTCCCAGTGTCCATAAGCAATGCCTTTTTCATTTTTCCAAATTCTAAGATAATTGATTATCAGCAGTATCAGAGCTTAACTTTAATTTACCACAGCTTGATGAAGAGCTGATAAACAGAGCCTTGTATTTGAGTCAGGTGTTTTGAGCAGGGACATGTGTAAAACAGGACCAGGGGCCTCATGTATAAAGCGTGCGTACGCACAAAAAATGTGCGGCGCATCATTTTAGGCACAACTCGGGATGT
>JBBBVU010000013.1:22394739-22421029 GCA_037177055.1 Atherinosoma microstoma
CACTTTTCGAAATTTGTCCCTACGCAAACTTTTAGTGTGAAAGCTGCGCACTCTTTTATACATGAGGCCCCAGGACTCTGACATGTTACTCACAAGTAACAGATAATTGATATACCGCAAAGTACATAAGTGTATTGCATTCACTTGGCAGGGGAGAATATCTCTAAGGTTCTGAATTACTTAGATGATAAAAAAAAAAAACGCTGCTGTATTTTTACGAGACAATGTGCTCTGCTTGTCAGCATTATTAACAAATTATTTTATAATTCAATCACATTTTCTAAATCTAACTTTTTCCAGTTCGAGTAATGTAACCTAGAAAAGATCTGAGCTAGAGCAATAGCTACATTTTTGAAGGTCTTACTTTATTGTGATCTGTGATATAGGATTACCCTCCAGGATGAAATAAAATGGTTCTCCAGCAGCTTTTTGTCAAGTTCTGCACAAGTCTGTTAATGACCCATTAATCTGAATCAGGTGTGTTGCAGCAGGAAAACATCTGATATCTGCAGGACACCAGCCCTCAAGGACTGGAGTTGCTGATCCCTGCTCTACCTTGTTCTACCATCTCAGCTGCACTTCACAGGGATCCAGTATTTTCAGCACTTTCCTGATTAGCTCCTGTGTCACGACATAGCCTGGATGCACTGATCCTGGAGAGACATGGCCAGGTCCAGCAGACCTGACTATGTGCTTTCCACCCGAACAACCACAAAGTTCTCAGGTGTCTCCTAAAAGTTGACAAACTAATGAATGAAACTCAACAAGCGAGACATGTAGGGGCTTCTCTGGAGGAAACAGAAGCTTATCTTCTTTCGCTGTTAATGATGCCAACAGCAGCATTTTGTTCTTTTTGTTCTTTTTTTAAATGTTCTAGTTAGTTAAAAAAACAGATTTTTTTTTCCAAGTGAATGCAATTTGTTTCCATAGCAACCCATAATTAAAATAATTTCTATTGCTTTGGAGAACTCGACTCTGCAGACTTGAAACAAATTTCCATCAGTGTGAAATCCCCAAGTAATATTTGCCTTGATGGCTAATTTGTTCAGCTCAAATGCTTTTTGATGAGAAGAGGAACAATTTAACAAAATCTTTTCAGATCTCCAGAAATTGCACAAAATTTCTTCAACTTCTCAACAGATTGAGGGCAATCTGAAACTTTGCATTTCTGAGAAATGAATTACTACAATTTACGGGTGATCCTCCAGGGAAAGTGGAAGGTGTTTGAGGTCTAAAAAAATGTTTTTTCTTTAAACTTAGGAGAGGTACAATGAAAACAATGGTTATTGTTCTCACAAACTGATCTTTGTGGGGAAGATATCATTTGCTGGTGATACATTTAGTCCCGGAGCATGTGGATGCCTGAAATGGTGTCATTTTGTGCAAATATTCAATAAGTATAATGTGTTTCCCGGAGAGTTTAAGCTTTTGGGATTTCTGCCAGCTCTAAAACACTTTATGTAGTTGTGAAAAATAATTTCAAGGGATTTTGTCGCAGCTGCTGCTGCTGCCCAATCGTCAACACACCATCATCACTCCTGTCTTGACAAGTGGTGACCCTGCTTGGCTGTAAAGTATCAACAGACTCTGCTGTATCTACATGGGCCTTCAAAGGTCTGAACCTTTGCATGACTTTAAATATGGCCGCTCACTTGAGGCAATTATTACTGGAAAATCCCACCAAGAGTTTCTTTCCTGCACAGTTACGGGGACCCAAATGTGTTCTTGCTAATAACGGGCCAGCTCTCTGTGTCAGTTCTCACTCAGGAACAGGGTCAGGTATTCTCATATAGAGAAGAAGCTGAAAATTAAGTCATATTTGATCTGATGCCTCCCAGTCATGTTGCAGGCTTGTTGAAATCAAAGAGGAGAGCCAGAGGCAGATCTAGACCACAGAGCTTAGGTGATGAAGAAGTGATCCACCAATTGGAAAGATGGATGTGTGTATGTGTGTGAATGTGAAACAGGCACTTTGTAGAAACTAGCCAAGAAAAACTGGTATATAAGTGCAGACCTCTTTAATTTAAATACTGTATATAATACAGCCTGGGAGGACCTGGAGACTCTGGGTTTCTCTACTGAACCTTCTTTTTCAAATTAGAAATGTTATAGATTTCCCCCTCATTTCAGCTGCTCCATTTTTGGATCATTGCGACCAATGCTTGTTGGCAAATGTACATTAGGAGACATCTTTTTTCAACAGTATTTCATGGCAACCAGCTTTTCCTGAGAGCGAAGGCCCTAATATTCTTGATTTTCCATAATATTCAGCAGCTCTGTTGTGGAGAATGTTGCCTGGCCTTAGAGAGGGTGGTGGGACATGCAGCAAAGGGCCCCAGAACAGGACCCAAGACCCAGGCTAGCTGCATCGGAGAGCTTTAGCCTCTGTGTAAAGGAGCATATTCACTGAGTTGAGCTATTCAACCCAACCATTTGTTCCTTCTTCTGGAGGTATATCATACATGTGGCCAGTAGCAAGTGTTGTTTACTCGGGCTGTTTTCAGCGCAGTGATTGCGGGCTATTCAGATAAATCAGACATAACTTGACATTGTTTTTAATGGTTTACAATTGCACTTTCATGGTTTACTTATATTTTTCAGGATTTGTATTTTGGTTTGCTCTCACATGTCTTATTCTCCAGCCTTGCCTTTGAGCATCTTAAGCATACCACAAAAACAAATTATAGAACCAGGTCAAGATGTTCTTTGCTGCTGTGGCATTGTGTCTTTCAGCATTATGATGTGGAGTAGGTCACCATCATTCAGTCTCATTACAGGCCTTGTCTTTGGGTAATTAAAGAGATGGAAGAAGGGAAGAATTATGGAGAGATAAGTAAAAAGGACAGGAACATACACAGAAGGACACAGTGCAAGCAAGCGTCTGTTTGACTTTGACATTTACCCAATGAGGGGTGAATTGCACACTGTTAGAATATTTATAAAAACTACAATGATTCATACTTTTGTCTGAAAAAGTTTTTTTCTACTTAAAGTCTCCTCCATATAAATTGAAGTAGTATAAAACATTAAACTAGTTATGATGCCTGTAGTCAAATAAGGCACCACAGCTGTCCTCTGCTTGACAGGCAAAGAGTTCATGACTTGTTTTCTCCTGTTGAATATCAACTGACACCTTCTCTGTGGCCATTAGAGGCTGTAATGCTATCCCTGGTACATGAGGAGTGCTGTGTCTGCCCTATACACACTGCAGACAGCTTATTAAGAAAGCCAGCCAGCATCCTGATTCATCCTATGTCAATAAATGCAGGCATATCTAACTTTTCTTTTTTTCACGGAAATCTTTCTCTCTTTTTTTTTGTACCTTTTACCAATCTTTCTTTTGTTAGCAGTCCCAATAATTGGCATTACTCCTGTCTCAGAGCTTCCGCACTCCAAAATTGTGAGCATCGCGCTCATGTGTATCGTGAAGTTTGTGTTGTTTGGAGGTTATTTTACGTTTCACCTGGGATCTTCATGCCACACATAGCTGTCACAGAGTTTCCTTGACCCGACTCTTTGAAAGATGGGCTAACAAGATGACACGCCAGTGATCGGAGCCTGACCCAGCAGGATATATTTAGCACAGAAACTTTTATGCAGCTCAGGGTTTGATAAAAGGTAAATTCTGGGTTGAAAAAATAAAATAAAATTTCTTTTCAGTTTGAACATGTCCTGAAACGAACTAAAAAGGATGTTGTGATGTAGACGATTACGACTGAAAATAAAGTAGCTGTGTAGCTTCCTCCCGTCCATCCACATTAAAAAACAAATATGACCTTTTCAGTTAAAAGCAGGTGCTTTTTAGAAAACAACTGCATGCACAGTTAATACAGATGATACCCGATGAGATGTATATTATAAACTTAAAGTGGCAGTAAACATGTTTTTGCTCTAACTTATCAGTGCAAAGTAAATGTTGAAAGCACAATGTAATGTCTGCAGACAAATGACACAATCAGCATAAAGATAAGCTTCGCTTTCCCTGTGCAGTTCTGTCTGCTAAGTTCACAGCACAAAAGAAGGCAGTGTGCTGTTGGACGGACTGGCATTTTCATGAAAAGATAGCAACCCAGTTTGCTTTTCTCTATATTTATGTTAACTTTTATGTCTCTGTAATTGATCAAAAGAATGAAATAATGAAAGCAATTCTCCTTTCGCCTGTTTCTAGATCACAGTTGATCATGTAATATGTTTTGTTTTAAAAAAAAATAGACTCTTGAGATTTAAAACACATAATACCCAAAGTATTTAAATGGACTTCTCACAAAGAAATATCTTTATTTATTAAGTCTTAATTCAAAGACCTAAGATTGGATTATATGCATTAATAAGTTGGGAGCTCGTAGGTTAAAAAATATTTTCATGCTGGAGTCCCGAGGCTCCTCAAAGCTCAAGATCAGAGCTATTTTTATTGTATGATAAGTACGCACTATTAGAGTAAATGAAGTGGTGCAATTACCACCAGCCATGTCACAGCAACAGCCTGTTAGCAGTGCAGGTCTTTTTGTGCCTGCAGGTTCCAGTTAGTCAGTCACTTCAGTTTTAGGCATCAGGATAACAACCGTGAAAACAGGCAGTTAAAAAAAAAAGTAAAATGACTCTTTTTTTTTTTAAATTCCAAACAACAAACTGTCTTCATGAAGTAACAAGTACATGAACAATGGAGTATTTGTTTGGGTTGTGGTGGAATGTTTTGTAGTGAAACTAACTTCCAAAAGTTGACTTTAAGCATCAGCAGGCAGGCTGACTGGCTGTAGGCGGTGGATGAGACGGTAAAGGTAGATTAAAAAAATGGATGCATGACTTAGAGTTTAGAAAAATATTGTGTTTGTGTTGTTAAAGGTGATTGTAGTTGTTGTCGTGTTTGTTGTAGTATTAGTTCTTTTGCTGTTCTGGTATATAAAGACTTTGGAGTCTTTTACTGCTGGTGGAATGATGTTCTTGAATTTCTTATTAACCCTTTTTGCTTTCATAGCCTCTCAAATGTTTCTTGCCTATTACCTGCAAGTCTTTCTTCTCCCCAGTTCACCCAATGTGTTTGTCTCTCCCTTGTTTCCCTGAAAGTCTGTGTTTGTTCTGTTGACTCTCCTGTTCCAGTTCATTACCCAACCTCCCTTCACAATGACCCACGCGTCCTGCCAGAGCCTGTGGCCAGTCTGAGAGCCAGCCACTGCAGTCCAGTCTTTTACTTACTGGACAATGGTAAGAAGAGGGATGACTCATGAATCTCAGCCTCTTCATGGACACCTGCTTATGGTCTTTCTTGTGTGGCAGCAATGCAACAAGATGAGATAGGATTGTTAGCTGTTTGACGGGTTCTTGTTTTGATGTTGCACTTTGCATGCTAGCTCTGCTCCCACACTGTGAGCAACACTATCAGCAAGACAAGAGAAGGCCAATTTGTCCTAACATATGGACATATCTGTATAGACTTTTTAGACTGAAGAAAATAATAAAGCGTGTAATCAAGCTGTAAAATGATCACAAAACCTTTATGGATATTATTTTAAATTGGGTAAAATGTTCATTTTGTCATTATCAGTATGTGGTAGAGGCAAGCAGATAAGGTCATCTGCAATCACACTCTCTCGCAGCACCATTGGTCACAACAGAATGACCCATCAAACTGGTTGCTTGCAGTGCAAACAAGCTTACAGGGACTGTGTTGCCAGGAGTTGAGTGTGTGTGGCTGCTTTTTCAATGTGCTCCATGCTTTGTGCAGATGACTGCTGGGTGGTGCATTGTCTTGCTGGCCCAGCTGCATTGATGTTTGTTGTATGTGCCAGATGTGGACTTTGTCCTTGGGCCTCTTCTCATTCTCCAATAACTGTGAGACAGGTGGGCTGAGGAAGAGGAAGGGGTTGTATTCCAGCTGGATACTCCCCCTCACTCGTTGGTGCCTCTAGTGCTTCATTCTCTGTGACATTTATCACCGTGCCTCCTCTAAAATCACTCATCTTTGTGGCTAGAAGGCAACAAGCTCCTTTACTGAGCTGTGGTGCTCAGGGTCTCTTTCTGTGTGTCAGTAAGCCCCAAACTTATCTTGTTGTCCTCTTGGCTAACATTCATCCTTGTCTTGTGTTTTACTAACTGCATGGAGCCCACTATGAGACCAGTTGCAGTGCTGATGAACATGACAACAGCTTGCTTGGTGTGTCCAATGTATCGGTATTAATCTGAGTATTACTATCACATTAGCCCCATTTGTGATGTCAGCACGTCATACATAAAGGCATTTCCTATGCAAAACTTCAAAACAAACCAAAAAAACAGAACAGCTTGGAGATTACCAGCTATGTTGTAAGAGCAGCAATCAAAAGGTAATCAGAGACCTGGGCCTCCTCAAAAGGGTTTTTATGATCATGTGCTTGTTGTCTGGATAGATAAAGCATTTGCCTACCATTAGCTGCAGAGCAAAATGGTTTAGTGGACAGAACAACACATTTAAATGTTGGTTTTTGCCTGGGGCAAGTGTTTTATTTTTGCAGAGAGAGGGCAGGCACCTGCTGGGTCACAAAAACAACTTTAAAGATGCCCCTCACTGCTGAATAATGCGTACAAGATCATTTATGTCACCACTGCTTTGCATAGGGAATACTTTTAATTGAATGGTGGAGTAATGAAGAAGGTTCTAAAGTCACAAATGGGGCTTGTTTGTGTTTTAAACAACATAACATAGTTAGGCTAGAAGCTATAAGAACATACATAAATAAAAGAAGAATCTTGATTTTAAATGATTGGAATGAAATGGCAATGTTTAGATACAGAACAGAGAAAGCACATATGGTGTCTTGGAGTAGTATTCACCCCCAGTTTGTCATTAATTGAGTCTCAGATTTAAAGACCTGTGTTAATCTAAATCTAATCAAAGTTTTTTTTAGAAAATGGAAAGAATATGGGTCCATAAGTAACCTGCTAAGAAATGTAGAGTATCAAAAGTCACGGACCAAGCAAGGATGGCACTGGTTGAAGAGCTCACAGAGATGTCATTGGTAACCCTGAGGAAGCTGCAAAGCTCCACGAAGAGACTAAACTGTCTGTTCTTAAGAGTGCTTTCATTTAGTTCAGTTCTGCTTTATTTGTGTAGCACCAATTCACAACAAATTCATCTCGAGGCACTATTAAAGGTACAGTCCAATCCAATTATCAATCTTATATAATTGCAATTCAATTATAATCCAATTAAAACAATTCCATACTATGATCTACATTAGTCCAATTTATAATAAGTGTGTTGATACAAGGAAAATTCATGAGAAATAATTGTTCAATGAATTTGATTCATCCTGAGAATGCATGGTGCAGCGGGACAGAGTGGAATGTAAAAACTTTGTTTTAACAGGAAGGAAAACCTCCAGCAAAACAGACGCCATCTGTCTTGACCGGTTGGGGGTGGAAGCTTTAAGCTGTGTTCTCCACCAAGCTGGGATAGTGCCAGAAAAATAGCCATTGCTTTAAAAAATGAAAGCAAGAAAGAGACATTGAAAGGACTATCAATGCATGCAGCCCATGCTGGCTAAATGCAACATGTCTCATGAGCCCAAGTACATACAGTAATCCCCACTGTAAGGCATGGTAGTGATAGCATCATGCTGTGGGGATGTTTTGCATCACCAGGATCTGTGAAAAATGGTCCGAACTGAAGGGATGATGGACGGTGCTGAATACAAGCAAATACTTTTGGAAAATTTGACATCTTTAAGATATTTGGTTAAACATGAGCAATACTCATGTCTGCTTTTTTTTTTTTTTTGTCCTATTTCTGATTTGTTTCACAACTAAATATATTTGTACACCTCCAACGTGGATGTGCTGATGAAATGATACAGAGCCCAGCCTGTAAGGTAACAAAACAGGAAAAAAAGGGGATCAATACTTTTTCAAGACACTGTAGGTTCAGTGAACATGCAGTAAAAAAATGATGCTGTAGTTAAAAACCCACATTAATGAATGATAATACATGCAGTGTTTAGTTGGTTATTGTTTATTTCACACTGAGCAACCCCCACGGCTCCTCAGATCAGTCCCACCTGTTTATTTCGATTAGAAATTATTTCATGAAGCGTTTGTGCTGCCACCGATCTATTAAGCAGAGGGGCCATCTGTGTGTAACAGGTTTATTATGAGCATATTTTTTGTGTCATTGTGTCTCTATAACAGTGCACATTTTATATGGTCGCAGCAGCATCTGGTCACCAGGGTTTATTATGGAAAAGCACACAGAGCTCATCTGCTATCTCATTAGGAACACTAATACAGAAGTCTGCCCCTTTTCCTGGAAAAAAAATGGACAGAAATGAACTGATTGAAAAAATTCAATTGTAGCATCATCCCACCCCAATTCTCTCTGCAATAATAGAATTTTTCCGTATCTTCTTCCTTAAAATGACCTTTTGAGCTTCCAGCATCATCCTTTGTAATGAAAAAGAAAATAAAAGACATTGAGTAGCTACAGTTTCTCACCCTGTTCAGGGTCACTGGGGGCTAAAGTGTGTCCCAGCTGACACTGAACAAGAGACAGCATAAACCCAGGACAGGTCACCAGTCCATTAAAGTATGAACACAGAGACAGACAACCGTGCATTTTAACACTTATGACCAATTTTGAACATTCAATTAACCTGTATGTCCTGGGACTGAAAGAGGAGGCCACAGCACCGGGGGTGCTGTGGCCAAAAGATTCATGACAGTAGATTTTCTTTCAACATCTTTGAAGTCCTTAGCAACCAGTCAGTTTCAATCCTCCTGCTATTTTATCCTGAGGTACTTGATGGCAGAAGTAGTGAAAGGTCAGTTAGCATTTTTCTGATTAAATCTTTGTTGATTTCTTTGAATATTTCAAATCTAACATAGCAATGAAATGACCAGAATAAAGAAAATTCATAGTCATGCCATTTTCCTTCTGGTCATGGAATAGAGCAGACATCATGTAAACACCATTTTGTGTTTTTCATATGCCAAGGTAATCATCAAGAACAAAGAAACAAATAAAAAATATTGCTTCTTTTTTCTTTATTTATTTCTTTATTTATTTTGAGGGAGAAACTGACTCATGGCACCTCAAGTTGAACCTTTGCAGTTTTCTACTTGCTGCAAAATGCTTGCAAAATGTTTTATCAACTTATTTTGGTTGCCTTCAGTGTCTGTCCGTGATTGTTGTATCGGCACCTTGCGGTGTCGCCCTGTTTGTTTATTTGTACCTTCGTGCCAGATATCCCAGGCCTCTGACAAGAAGATTTTACATTAGAGTAGAACAAGTATCCACGGTGAATTATTCTTGACTTGTTGCAACTCAGCAAGCCAGCTTTCACTAGTTGTAAGTTGTTTAACAGGCAAAAGATATGACCTGCCCCAGTGACTGTTACGTCCAGTGGAGAATATATGTACACTTAGTCAGAACTGAAGATTGTGGATCCAGCAAAAATAGCTTAAGACACTGGCCTGGGACAACAATGGAGCATGCAGTTTGCAATATGCCTGTTGTGTGCAACTGCACCGATCTGCATGCTCTGGTTTGTTGTTCATTTGAAGTGCCCTTTTTATTTAGTTTTTTCTTTCCTTTTTCCTTTTGCAGTTTTGTTTGTCTTTTCATATAGATTACATGTATTTTTTTTCTTATGGTTTACTTTTTTTCTTTTCTTTTCTTTTTTTTTCCATGGAAGGGATTAACTGGTTCTTTGTTTCCTATTCTTTTGTTTCAGTAAAGGGGCCCGGCAGAAAGTTAAGTCTGCCCACAGATCTTAAGACTGATCTTGGTACGGTAGGCGAAAGCCAGCAGTTTTCACTTAATTTCCTTTGAGTCTTTTGGTTTCTGCTTTTGACATATTTTCTATAATTTCATGTTGCTTTGGTATTTTTATTCTTCACATTCCAACTTACTTCCTTTCTTTGTCACTCTAACCTGTTCAATCAGCCCATGAGACAATCGGCCTGAAGTGTTTGCCCATTTTGCCCCTTTAATGTATTTTTATTTGATTTGAATCTCCTGTGTCTCTTTCCTCTACATTTTGCAAGTGTTTATAAAGGTGATTTGTAACTCATGCCCATATCTAGATTTGAAGCTCTCTATCGCTTTATCATGATTGGACCATCTTCTGATTTTGCGTAATCTTTCCTCCATTGACAGCCTTGCTCTGCAGTATTGGATCACACGCTGCCTTTCTCATTGTAACTGGATCATTTCTCTCTCAAACAGTCTCTCTTCCATTTTGACTGGATCATCTGCATAACAGATATTGAGCGCCCCCCCCCCCCCTGCATCTCAAACTGCTGCATAAACATCACAGTGTCAGGTTTCCCTTTGCTCTTTTTCTGCAGTGTCACAAGCGAAAAAGTCTGCTCCTTTAACCTAAAATGTGCCTGTGCCTACTTATTTTTGTGACTTTCCTCATTCACTAACTTTTCTTTATATAGCAGGTACAGAAACACTTTTATTTTCAGCAACACTAAGAGCAACAACTTAAGTCCAAATTGAAGGAAACAGTCTTAATCTTCAACGCCTCCTTGCCAATTTACAGTGGTTTAATTAATGGGAATTTAACCTCATTCAATTTTGTGTGAGGGGCAAACACGCCCCTGGAAAAGTAGCTGTGGGTTGGGATTTTTTTTTTTTTTTAAGTGAGTATAGTTTGTATTTATGTGTCTGTGCTTTGGTGTGGATCTGTACAAGTCTGTACACTGTGTGGTAATCCGTGGGAGGGTTGCATGTCAGAGTACAGTGCCGTCCTTTTTGCTATTTACCAGTTTCCCTCCGAACGTTTTGGGGCAAATGGTTGATTTACTGCATCACTGTTTGAAATTCATAATAGCAAAAGCATTAAGGTAGACTCAGCAGTGCAGTCATGTGGCTTCACATTAGCCCAATACATGCAGTGAAAACTCCCCAGACTGCCTCGGCTCGTCCTGCTGTGAAACTGGGTAAGTGTCGCACGCGGACTGGGTGGCGCCCCGGAGTTTTTCATCTTCACTTTGAAACTCAATTATCTCAGCGTGAACCAGCTGAACAGGGGAACTAGTTTTGGCACAACAGAAATATGAAATGCCGAGAGGATAGTGAACCGAGGACACAGTGTACTGTGTTGGCGTAACGCTGTTTAACCTCACGCTTCACGAACATCCATACGAGGATTTCAGAAAGGAAAGGGGAAACAAAAAAAATGAAGGAAAGCAATTCCATTAGATCTTCCTGTCAACCACAAATGCTTTTAACCTTGGTTTTACTGCCACAAGGACATCGTTAAAGAATAGGGCATTGTTTTATTTACTCTTCTCTCAAGATGAGGGAGAAGGGGAGTACCAAGGCCCAGGTGTTGTGAAGCTGCTAATTATGGTTATCTCTGCAGCTTTTGCGTTAACTAAACTACACACAGCAAAGAACAGCGGAGTACACACAATTATTTTTGGTCATATTATTAAGGTTTTTTGGTAAACAAATTAATTTGCTTGCATATGCTCAGTCCCACAAGCACTCACAAATGCAGTCCTTAAGGAGAGGCCATGCAAAGCCACCATTCCAGGGTAACCAGTGTTTTTATGTCAGCATCAACTGTAGATGACTCTGTAGCCCTTACAAACCTAAATAACTTGCATTAGAATAAAAGAGCATATATTAGAGATTTGATATTTTTTAAATTATTATTTATTTAATTTTTTTAATCTTCACTTGAAGCTTCGCCAGTACCGTCATTGGCTTTTTTAAAAAGAAATAAACAGCTTCAGCTAAAAACAAGGTTTTTTAACAAAGATTAAAAGACACAAAGTGGAGATGAAACAAGCCTGCTCTCTTTTTCCTTTTTTGTTTCTCATCTCTCTCCTGCCACAGACTGGATGAAGCTGCACTCACAACTTTCCTCTGCACTCTCCTTTCTTTGGCCACAGCATCTCTTTTCTCCTCTTTGCACATACTTACTTCAAACCGCTTTTTAACTGTCACGCACTCTCCCCCTTTACCTCACTGTCATTTTCTTTCTACTTGACAACTACTGTAGATTTTAACATCAGCTTGCTCTCCTCTGACACTGTAAACTTCTCCATCTTCATAGGTCATGCACTGTAATTATCAGAAGCAGCATTTTGTAAAAAAAATTGACACAGTCTTCTATTAAGTTGGACAAACATGTTATAAATAAGCAAAATTCACCTTCCATATTTTCAGATTTTGCTTAATTTGCTGCTTAATTTGACACTCGCTGGCTTATGAAGATGGACGTATAAGCAGTGGATTACAGTATGTTTCAAAGTTTAATCATTTCCCTCTTTCTGTTGTTTGCTAATGCTTTGCCGTTGTTACAGATCATGTCAATGGACATTGCACTAGCCCCACCTCCCAGCCCTGCTCGGCGGGGAAGCCTCGCATTCCGATGGGTCCCGAGGGGCCACGGCTTACCCGCAGAGGCCAAGGCCGGCCACCTTTCCGCAAGGCCCAGTCCGCTGCTTGCATGGAGATCTCTTTGCCTGTGTCCCACACTGAAGGTGTGTGCTTGTCTTCCCAACTCCCATCCCTAAACCTCCATACCATAACCGTCTTTCCAAATAAGTGCATGTGACTCTCTCTCTTCTGGGTGAGTGGGTTATGGCCTGTAACAAAGTTAACACAAAGCAAGCACATGCTAATGCAAGTTAGCAACATAAAATCAGAAATCGTGGAGTAGCTTACAAAAGCAGCTAATGTTCGGTATGGGATGCAGATCCAATGGAAAGAGAAGTTGCAGGTACTTTTTAATCATCATTTTGTGATAGCCTATATTGTTTGCTAAACCCCTTACTGTTATAGCTCAGTTATAGCTTGCTGAGAGAGTTAGAAAAACACCACTGGGCTCTCTGGCTGTACGCTGCTCTACACACGGAGACAGTAGAACTGGTGTCATAGTAAGATTGTTTTTCATATACTTTTCAAGCTGTTTCTCTAAAAAACAGTGTAAAATGTTGGGCAGGTTGGAAATCTGCTGCGTAGAGCTTTTTGCCATTCCCCTTTTTGTCTTTATAAGCATTTGTGGCAAAATTGTGGAAAGTGGACATGATGACATATGCAGTGAGATATCATGTACAACCTTCATCAGGAAGAGGAACAAAGCCAGACTGCATCAAATAGTGAGAAATACGAGCTGTGAGATCATATATTGCCATTTAAGCTGCATCTGGGAACCTGAGTAGGGAAATCTTAATATTGGCACAATTTGTACCCTTTATGCAAACTGCAAACTTTTGTGCTTTGAGGATATACCTTCTATGGTGTATTTTATAGCATAGAATGTACTTCCTTTTTTACAGCCTTTGCAATACAAAAGAGTTATAAATAATTTTACATTCTGTGTGACAGCTGTCGCATGAGCTGCAGTTATTAAAGTGTGACAGATGTCTGCAACAGTCTTCTGCAGTGTTGAAGATTTGTTTAACTTAACACAGTGATCTCTCCTAAATCAGAGGTGATGCTAACTAAAGTAGCTAGCAGTAATAAGTCATTTTGAGTGATAATTGAGTGATTAGAATGCGACCATTTTTGTCATAAATGGTCTTTTTGTCATTTGAGAGCAGCAAGCTTGATGTAGCAATAAAACCAGCAATCATTAGGCTATAGTTAATAAGGAGCCGGTGCTTCGTTTAAAAAACACGTAAAGATGTGGCTATACCCTGAGGTAAGCTGTCACCAGATCTGCCACCGACATAATGACAAGAGCTGCTTCACTTTTGCTTCATGATAAGCTTTCATTTCTGCAGCTTGCATTAGCATCACCGTACAACTTTTAGACCGCAGTCTCTGCTTCTTTTGAATGCAAGAAACAGCGCTTGCATTGAGTGCCTTAATACTGTTGCTCGTGTTGACCATGTGCCAGGCCTGATGGTTGGTGCAGTGTTAAGTGATTTAACTAATTATTTTTATATCCACAGAACCTTTTTTTCCCCCTTTGCACCAAACAGTTTTAATATTTTTTTTCTGTTATTTTATTTGCCTTGTTGTGTTAGGTATTTCTTAAATCAAGATATTGACTAGATTGGTGACCTGAAGTGTAATGGCAATTTTTTTCTGTTGATTTTGTTCTGTTATTGTTTACAAAATCTGGGTGTCTGTAGTTTGTTTTTATTCTTTTTGAAAATCAGTGAATAGCACACATATGGTACATAATCTGCAACACCTTGAGCCGAGGGATGCATTTCTTTATTTGTTTTATTTGTTTAAAAAGGGAGTCGCGTGACCAGCTGATTACCAAATCATACACACCTTCTGTTGATCCCACCCTAACTCTGACTTAGAAAGAAAAAAAAAGACTTACCTAGTAAAGGCTTCATTTTCCCATGATCAGTGTGGAAATGTTCTTACTTAAGCTTTTGTGTGTGAGATAGAAACAGAGCGTGTCCTTTTGTGTGTGTGTGTGTGTCTCTGAGTTTTGTATGTGATCAAAGCTAAAATATAATTTGGTTTTTCTTGAATTTTTTCTCCATTATCAACAGTTCATTTTAATTAATACTAACATATGAGGGCTTTACTTAGTAAAACTTTTGTCTTATGTTCTGTGTTTAATCCTAAATGTAAAATGAGACACGCTTTAGTCTTGCCGTTTTCTCCTTGTCACGCACAGAATAAGGGACAATTAAACTGAAAGCAAAAGAGATGATAGAAAGAATGCAAAGTCAAGTAAACACTTCAAATGCCAGCGGGTCAATTTTGAGATGCAGACCTCAGAACTGACATTGAAAAATGGTCTTTGGTGAGATTGTTGAGAAACATTTAATTACACGATATGTTTGAATCTCTGCACTTAGTCTGTCACTGCTAGGCAGCAGACATCAAGACAAGATGCAAGACATCCATTGACTTTGAGTAAACAACATCCTCCCACTCAGACAGAAACGAGATGCACTTTTTTTCTTTAATTTCACAGGACTCCTGACATTGCCCTGTCATGTCAAACATCTTATTTATTTATTTCACTTTCAAAACATTTTCTCTTAAAAATTCCCAAAAGATATATAAGCGAGGAATGATTTACGTGCCTGGAAAATATACTGAAGCTGGTTCAAATAAAAGAGAGGATGGTAGACTGAGCAAAGAGACTGGAAGTTCTGGGGGAAGATTTAAGCCGGTTATCCATAAAACTGGCTGAAGGTTGATTGACCCTGGAAGCAGACAAGTTGTTTAACACAGCAGTGCTCTAATTTAGATTGCAAATCTAATTTACGGTGCAGCTGTACATTGGCAGGGAGCAAACTAGCATGCACATCAATCAACGTCTTCACGGTCATCGTATCGTGTATCACTGACACTGCATTGCTTCTCCTATAGAGAATAAGCTTTTGGAAGGCTCTGGTACCTTGATTATAGAACACTTCGTGGGTTTTTTTCAGTCAGCGCTCTCTCAGATCAACCAAAAGTCTCAGTCAAGTCACGAAAGGCAAATCACTCCACAGGAGACTCAGCGTTGTGACAGTGCCCTGCAGTAGTGACCCTGCACGAACCAAAAAGTAACAGCAAATGTTACCAGTAGAAACTAAAATCACGCTCCCGAATCACATGCTTGTATAGTCTGTGTTGTCCTTAACAGTTATAAAGATTTGTTTTCTTTAGAACGAAGCTTAAAAAGTTTTCACTAACCAGTGCAAACGAACTCAAAATGAAACTCTTGCAGTGCAGAGCTGTTTGTCAAGCCGAGGCTCAGACTTTTACTCCGATTCTGCAATTAGATTCACACTGCCACATTCATCAACCTCATTATACAACAGTGACCTGGAACCAAGAGGGGAGCAGTTCCTTATTAGCATAAGCTGAATGTTTTATTAAAGTCATCGCCTGCGTTACAGGTGCATTATCATCCAGACGATGGTGGAAATCCTTCTTTTCCACAGTTGATTTAAAGCATTTATGACCTCTGAAAATATCCATAAGAAGCTGTTTGACAGACTTCTTGAGGAGTTTAGCGTGAAAAATTAGAATAGTGTGACTGATTAGCTTGATCATGTCACTCTGCTTCGCCTGACAAGTCAGAGATTTCAAATGATTGCTATACTCAAACTAGGCCTAATGTGTCACTTAAATTCCTTCTACGGGAATCTATTAAATGCCTTAAAAACACATCTCCGTCCATCAAAATGACATTTTAAGAATTCATTTCCATGTAAATAATCTGTTCATAGTTGAGCTGTAACTCTTCATGTTTGATTGATATGATAACACAGATTTAAGAATATGTAAATTAGCCCCACGTCTGCTCACCTGGCTGCAGCTGCTCTCCCTCGACTCTGTTCAGACACTCTTTACTTTTGTCTCGGCTTGACAACATTAGCAAACAGCTAATTGTCCTTGTTGAATTACAGCTTCAAGGTGGATTCCGAATACATCATCTAACAAAGTCACAGAAGTTAAAGGCGAAGGCTGGGCTGGGATTTTAGCTGGGTTTTTTTAGAAAGAATTTTCTCTCTTTTTCTTGTCTCTTTGTCTTACACTACACAACCTCTGTCTGGGTGAAAAACCCCGAGCAACATTGCACATGTTCATGCAGCTCATCTTTGTGTGCTGTCGCCCATGCCTCGCTGTCATTGCCTGAAAACAATGCTAATTCAGAGAGGCATGTCTACAGGCAATTAGAATGATTTTCACTGCAGCCCAAGCTGAGATCGTCCATTAAGAATATGAAACAAGGCCTCAAAGCAAATGTTTATCATTAGCTTGTTTTTACGTTCACCACTAGTTTGGCCTGGAGAGCAGTGCTAAAAATTCTGCATTATTGATTCACATCAAATGTGCACCAAAACTGCTCACTTACGATAACGAAAGGATGATTTTGTATACTTTCCAAAACCCTGAAGGTTCCTCACTATGCCTTTATAAGACATTAGAAAACACTGAAATACAGCTTCAGTTTTTCTCCAGCTGATATCATACCAAATAGAATTTTTCAAAGTTGGACCAACACAAATAAACACCATGGTTGGAAGATGTCTGGGAAGGTTCTCATTCATCCAGGTCATGGCATCCAACATAGGTTGAGTCAAGTCGATAGGACTGGGTTTAGCTTCTTGAAAACATTTCGCTTTCATCTGAAAGAGTTTCTTCAGGTCTGATGGAGAAGGTGGAGATATCTTCATCAGAATTGAAGAAACTTTTCTGGCCTCAGTCCAGTTGATTTACCTCAACCTATACTGAAAATGTTTGGAAATTGAATTACCCCTGCATGCATTGTAGGGACTCCAACCAGCCATGCATGCTCTGCATTCTCCATGATTCCTGCTCTGAGCCTTGACCTGGAAGTAACCTAGCAACAAGAAACAACAAGGGATGGTGCGCATCTCTCTTGTAAACCCATAAAGAGTACAATACCTACAGAAGAGGAGTAACAATGTCTGCCTTACCACTGAATATGGTAATTAAAGCTACATTGTTAGTTGTCAGAAGGAGCCTGATACTAAAAAGCTGAAATGCTGCACACATCATTACCTACTGTTGTGCAATTGGACATACTTCGATCAATAAAGCAATTCCTCCTCCTTGTACACCAGTACAAGGACGGTAGCTTCATGTAATGACCCAGCTGAGCTGTAACTGTAACATGACATAAGGGTGCGCTGACTTTGCAACGAGGTGGAAGAGACACAGAGCTCAGAGATTCTGAGTATTAATTGTTGCTAAAAACGAAAAATGTTTTACACTGGCAACTATAGGGTGCAAAGATTCGTCTCTTTCCAGCAGACCTTTGGATATTCTGTATCTGTTGCCTATCTTTGGCACTGTTGTGTATCAGCTGCGCTGGGTTACCACAGTGAGGAGCCAGCAGGATAACTGGAATAATTAAAGGTCAGCAAGCAGCGCTAGAAATGAGGCTGATGTTAATGAGGCCTGCATGCCAGGCAAGGAGACAGAGGAGGGAAATGACAGAATGTATAGTAAACATTTCCCTAGTGCCCATCTCCAATTAGAAAATGCACACATTAAATATTAAAGATGCAGTTGGGTGATACTTTAAAATTTTTAAACAAAATTGTTAGTGGACGTTTAGGAACATTTAAGATGGGGGGAATGTGTTATAAGTTGATTTGTTAGTTAATCTATAAGGAGCATAGGTTGTTTCCCTTGAGTTTAACCTCTGTATAACCCATATTTAGTCTCATATTGAAGAGACGACACATGAATACTGAAATATATTTTACAAAATCAGCGCACAGAGCTGAGGTAATGTTCGGAGTGGCTTAAAAGATGCAGAAGAACTCATACATCCACAAGTCAATCCAAGATGGAACAAATCCAGAAACAACAAGCCTGCAAGAGCTCCAGTGTTCCTGTTGGAGCTCTTTTATTATTCATTTACTCGTTTTAAGTGTTAAAAGGTTCAAATGTGACGGTCAAAGGTTCACCAATTCCCACTTAAGAAACATTTAAGTATATCTGGTATGTCTGTCCAAACTTTTTATTTTTCAAAGTCGTCATTAGTGCAGAGATGAAAACAGAATTAAGCGTCATCCTTACGCTAAAATGTGTGTTGGCTTCATACTGTATGTACGTTTCACTGTTTTATCTCTGGCACTTTGTCTCTCCACTTCAGATTGTCTGGCTTGCCTTATCACCTTGACACCATCTCGCCTGCCTCTGGCACCCTGTAAGGGGGGGCCCTCAGGGGTCCCTGTGTCCTGTCAGAGTACCACTGTGCCTGACTTTCATTAGCCAGCACCCCACAGGCTTTGCCACACAGCGTAAACACACCCCAGCGACACGCAGCACTGCTGCCACGCAGACATGCAGCAGAAAGCTAGTTCGTGTGCTTGGTTGTCAGCAGCTTTGTACAGCACTGTTAGCGGAACTTTGGATGAAAAGAAATCCCATTCCTCCTATTTTCACTCCATGGGCCTGTAAAGGATTGGTAAACTGTGGCACGATCACAGGAAGAAACGTCAAAATTCTGTTCATCACACAGCAGTGCTGTACAGCAGCTCTTCTCCAACCACACTGCAGTGTGTATGTTAGGATGCTGTGTCAGAGTAACTCCTAACATTTGGATTGCAGAAACCTGCTTCTCTTGCAAACTATGTTTAAATAAGCATATGGTGCTGAGCAGGGATTCAGAGAGAAGATGGACTCACGAATGAAGGTTGCGTGGCCACCAGAAACATATCCGAGCCATGCTCTCTGTGTATTTTTTTGAAGCAATCTTTCCACGCTCAGTTGCATCTTTCTCTCTTTCCCTTTCTGTCACTCTCTGGTACTGCTGTTCATCTGTCCATCTCGTCTGTTACTTGGCTCGATATGGCTCCTCTTCTGTGTGTGTGAATGTGTGTGTGTTTGTTTTCTTTGGGTCATTTCGGGGTGTGGTTTGTTGTATGGGGTTCATTGTGTCGGGGGCTAAGTAGGGCATGCATCCAGGAGGGCAATGCTTCAGCAGTTTCACGGAGTCACTATGTACTCGCATGACGAGCACCACACCACCACCTCCTACTGCTGGAGTGAGAGAGGTAAGGGGGCTTCGGCCACAAACACGTCTACTGCTGTCCTGCTGACAAATTTACGTTCGTCCGTCCGTCAGTCAGTCAGAATGTCAGTCCGTTCTGTGGCCCTGTGTCATCTAAAACATGCCTTGAATTCCCTCGTCTTGTCCTGGACGTGGTAGGAGAGCCGGGTGGGTGATCCCATTTTTTATAGCAGTGCTACTAAATCTTTTCCAGTCCCCATACCCCCTGACAGAGATGCACATTTTATTTTTTATTATGTTTCGATTATTTATTAAGAGTCAACACTTCCATTGTTAGTTTTTCATACAAAAACATCAATACAGGAGGGTTAGCTGGTAGATCCGGTTCTCAAAATCATGTAAAGTATTGCTGAGAAACGCATCCATTTAGCATCTGTTGAGATTTAATTCATCCTAACTCAAAAAAGTCTACACTGGACTCTGCACTCGAATGCAGTTGCTGTTGCATCAAGTCCTCGCTTTGTGTAACATCAGACTGGGAGTGCAGTACTGCATATTTCCTGGCTCTGAATAATTCAGAAATGCAGCAATACAGAAATACTCTCATGATGGAGACTTTAAGCACACAATGGAGGACCTGAATGTGTAGCACTTAAATGGAGTTAAAGGAGATTTTGGATTTGATGCAGCTGCCGGTGTGCAGATGTGTGTTCATCCATGTGAGTGTTTGCCAAGTGGAATCTTGTCAGTGACTAAAGACCAGTTTAGTCTCAGTAAATGCAAAGCTTAAAGGTGTGTGTTTGTGTGTTTGAGGGAGGCTATGTTTCTGTCCAGCTGTCTCTTTGTAAGGATTAATCACATTGATCCTCCATGTATCACGTCTATCCGGTGGCGTTTTTTGTTCCTGTGTTTGTCAAAAAAATATGTTGCTAAATTTGAGAAATGTGCATTTCTTGCGGCTTTTTTCCTTATTGTATACCTCTCTGTTTCTTTTAACCGCTTGTCCTCTCATTCTTCCATTCCTTTTCTTCAACCACTCTGTTACTGTTGCCAATATTTTTTTCCCTTCAACACTTTCTCACTCCTCTTTTCTCTCACGGTCCTTCCTTCGCCATTGCTTCATGTCTGTCTCCTGTTGCATTTTCTCTGGACGCGCCTCGCTTCCGCATCTGGCGGCGGCTGCTCCTGCAGAGAGTCGTGAAAACTCCTTCAGCCGCTCGCGGAGTTCCAGCGTGTCCAGCATTGACCGCGACACCAAAGAGGCCGTCACCACGTTGCAGTTTGGAGAGTCCTACGGACGCAAGAGCGATGCCTTCCCCACCCCATGTCTGTGGGTGGGCACTAGCTTAGGCGTGGTCTTGCTTATCCCAATGTCCATTCCCATTGACCAGGAGGAGAGGATGGAGGAGCATGTCACCATTGGCCCTAGTGGTAAGTAAGGATCATTTTCAGTGTCAGCATTACTCATGAGCTCGCTTTTGGTTTTCCCATCAAATGTAGCACTTAAATCATCCGGTTAAACTGTTTACTTGTTTACTGCCTGTTTTGTGAATGCTTGTTGTGGCAGTGTTACCAGTGTGCTCAGATTCTCCACCTCATATTGCATCAATTAATATTTAAAAGTGCTTAAAATAGCTCTCAGCCTATTCAACAGCAAAATCAAGACAGTGATGTAATACATCAAGGAAGAAGGGAGTGAGTCAGAAAATATAAACAGGATGCCTGATTTATTATCACTTTAATTTAGCAGCATTTTGATTTATTAGATCACACACATAAACGTGTTCAGGTATGGTGAATTTTCATGGATCTATAAAATTTGAATGTGCTTTATCAAAGTATAAAAAACAGACTCTAGAGTTTGTAACTTGCTGTAAGACTTGGACAGAGAGACTTGATCAATGTTTTGGATATGTTTAGTAAAGTGAAAATAACCCCTGGATTCTACTTCCTGTGGCAGCAAGACAGTTTTGATTCATCTTTCACATCATTTCTACATCACACATAACATTTCAGAAGCTGAACATCTCATTTACTGAGCTTTACTAGTCCTATTTAGTCCAGAAAAATCTTATATTTATGTGGTGTTAGATGAATCTGTTGGAAAACTTATATTCCCAAAATCCCAACAAATAAAGTCCACACCTCTCCAATGTTGTTCTTCATGTAAAATGTATCTGGTGTGATGTAACACTGTGTGTTTTCCAGTTGCTGAATAATGTCTTGTTACGCCTGGTGCCACCATAGTGATGTGATATAAGACTATGAGTCTGCAAATGCAGAGCTGATTCTGGATGCTATTCTGGTGTCTGACTTCCTGCCTGAATCATTCACTTTGTGCAGCTTGACAGGCCTTCTGTTCATTGTAACCCAATATTATATATTCTTAGCACAAGGAGTGGCGAGCCGTTTCAGGGTGGAACCACAAGCATTGTTTAGAGCGGGGCTACGTACTTCGGCCCCATGAGAGCCGGAGCCCTGCAGGTTTTCAATGTCTTCCTGCTCCAACATACCTGATTCAAATTCAATTGATCCAAAAGCCTATCAAGGTCTGCACAGTGACTCATTCATTTGAGTCAGGTGTGTCGAAGCAGGGAGACATTAAAAATCTGCAGGGCTGCGGCCCTTGTGGGACTGAATTGAGTAGCCCTGGTTTAGAGTGTCCCTGACTGACTCTGGTGATCCGATCGGTGTTTGGACATGATTTAGCCACACTAGGTGGAATCCAGGGGTCAGAGATCGAGTCAGTGGGAGTAATTTAACTTAATTTAAGCATTTATTAAGGTGGTTTGGGTCACTTAGAAGAAGCATATTAAGCTGCAAGGTTGATACTAAAGTAATGTAGCCTTACAAAGTCCTTACGACGAATTAAGAACAGAAATTATGTCTGTCCAAGTGAATTCACATTACATATCTTATATATGGTGGTTTATACTGGAAACATTCACATATTGCTAATTACTATATGTATTTAACAACCCATTACACCGGTCTGAGAAGAAAAAAAAAATCTTTCATCCCTATTTTTACTCCATGACATGAAAAGAATTTGAAGTTTGTATGAAGGAAGGCGAGCTCATCATTTCCTGAGGAATTAAGTGTGATATGTTAGGCTGTTAGAACTGTTTAAGTCATACATAAAGGGCATCTGAGCTTCATTTGTTTGACTTAAATGGAAATTGTAGTCTGTGAGAACTTTGACGGGAATTTGCCATGCATGAGCTTGCAAATTACAAGAGCTCCGAAGTTGCAGGCTGACTAAACAAAGCAGAAGCAATCAAACATACAGTAGTGATCCAGAAGCCCTGATATGTGAAAGGAAAGGCCACCTATTCAAAGTAAAAACGTTAACAAATCCACAAATCATGGCTTTTTGGAGCAGCATCTGCTCCATTGAGACTACATAAACAAACTTGTCACCGGAAGGTCACAGATTCAGTCAGTGGCAAAAACTGATAGGAAATAATTGCTTAATTTCCCCTGTGGATTGCTTTTGACGGTATCAGTGTTCTCCAGTGTATGTGATGATTATGAATTACTTACAGTAGCAGCTAATAGTAGTTAAGAGGGTACAGCACAGTATGTTCTTAAATGTAAATAGGGCATGTAAACCTTTTTGTTCTTCCATCATCCATTCATTAAACCGGAAATCAAGAGTGTGAAACACTTGGAGTTTTTCCAGCAGAGATAATGTGTAGAGATGCTTAACCAAAAGCTAATCTTTTTGGCTTCTGGTTACATTCATAGGTCTAAAACTTTCAGACTTTGACGACATGCCTTGCCTCTTTCCCTCCTGACTCTACCCAAACTCTCCTAGGAGCGGTCCAGATGCTGAAGGGCTCTGTGTTACGCTTTGGTTTCTTGGATTGCATGGGAGCTCTCATTCAGAGCCCACATGAGGTTTGGCGGGATTTGAACGCCCCCGAGGACCCTGATAGACCGCGGAAGCGCAAGCTGGTCCACTTTTCGCCATCATCTTCCCAGGAAGCCTGCGGAGAGGGACACTTAACGGTAGTTTGCTCTGAGAGGCAAGCAAAAGTCTTCTTGATGCCCTCGCAGTCGTGCCTCTTCGTCCACAACATCACAGAGTCATCCTTTGTACTGCGGGCCGACGTGGTATCTGTGTGTAACAGCGTATGTCTGGCCTGCTTCTGTGCCAACGGTCACGTCATGACACTAAGGTAAGACCTCAGGGCCTCACGTGTGAGATAGATATTTGCATGATATAAAATAGTTAGCAAAGTGCTATTTGACTCTATTGATGAACATGTTTTCTGTAAAAGGAGAAGACATTCTCATTTAAAGCAAAGTCTGTTTTGATTGGTCAGCTTCTCTTTCTGAGCAAACAATTGCTCTACTGAAATTTGAGACACAAGAAAATAGCATATGCCCTTCAATGCAGGACGATTCATCAATATTTTTTGTAGTTATCCGGTTAATTACAAACTCAAAATAAGATAGTGTTGGAAATACATGCAAAATAACTTAATACATTGGTGGACCATGTAGGCAATACAAGGAGGCAATACACTGCAGAAAACTATGGCAAAAAAAATTATTTAAACTGCATACTTTCATGCATTTATTGACTAAGAAGAGTCACCAATGCCTGTACTTGCTGAGGAAGAAAGATTCTGACTTATTTTATAAGTCTTTTATTGAATCAATTGTAATATTTTCCTTTATTTCCTGGTTTGGAAGTGTTGGAACCAATGATTCAGTTAAGCTATACAGGGTGGTGAAGGTGGCTAGCAAAATAATAGGCCTCCCACTGTCCTCACTACCTGTGGTACATGAGCAGCAGGTGGTGAGGAAAGCCCGAGGTATCATAGGAACCAGAAACACCCTCTCCATGAGGACTTGGAACTGCTTCCCTCAAAAGCCTGAGATACAAAACCACAAGAGTTCAAACCAACAGACTAAAAACTCCTTTGTTCCCCGTGCTATAACATTATTAAATAGCATTTTATTATTTTATTGAATGATCGTATTTTGTGTTGTGTTTTTATTTATTTTTAAGTGTTTTTATTTTGGATTTTTTTTTTTTTTTTGAAGGGTCATTTTGTGTATATTTCCTTTTTATTTAGTTTTAGTGGTTTTTATTTCATTGGTGGTTTTATCGGATCGCATGTTTGATGTATGTGAGTGATTTTTATCATTTGATGTTGTAATGTCTTGTGGACCTGTCTGTGAACAAAGTCTCTCTTTGGGGACGATAAAATGACTTATTTGTGACATTTGGCTTAGATTAGTAGTAAACAAGTTATTGTACAATAATGAAGATCCCAGCATTCGCAAGTTGAATTAGTCAACTGCACTTTTGGCATATCGCATCCAGAGCATCTGCTCTGATTAATAAATAAATAAGAGACAGGCATGAATTATGTCATGCATTATAAGCACTGACTTTGAGCACACAACCACTAAACAGTCTTTGTTTATCAAATACACATCTGACATAGATATACAGTAAGTCTTCTATACTTGGCTGGAATCTTATTGTGGTACTCATTTTCTGCTGTTATATACAGATGTTTGGCCCGCTACTTCCAGGGTATAATTTACATAATTCAAGCATCCTCTGTACCTAATTTATCTTTCACTCTTGTTATTCTATCTACAGTTTACCAAGTTTAAGACCAATGATGGATGTCAATTACCTGCCTCTGACAGACATGCGCATTGCAAGAACCTTTTGTTTCACCAATGGTGGGCAGGCGCTGTATCTCAGCTCCCCCACAGAGATCCAGAGAATTACCTACAGCCAGGAGATGTGTGACAACCTGCAGGTGAGCATTGCAGTCCTGTCTATCTGGCTCTATGAGTTTCGAAAAGAGCTGGTGCAGTAAATAAGCTGGGCCTGTTTTTCAGTGGGCACTGAAGTCAAATGTCATGAGCTGAACCAACTCTTCTGGATTGAATATGGCTTTACAGTGCATGTGTGCATGTAGACACTGGCATATTTATGGGCGGTTATTCTTAGCAGCCATCACTGCACTCTGATAACAAATGTCTGTGGATTCATTAATATGATGCCGCCACAGTGCCATCTACAGGCAACATTGGCTACCATGACTTTACCTCAATGATAACCAGTGTGTGATCAGTGTTGGTTTTGCATTTCTTGAGAAAATGTGCTTTTATTAAGAGTCTTCCTTTTTTAATTGTCATTAATTACAGGAAATGCTGGGTGAGCTGTTCACTCCCATTGAAACACCAGAAGCCCAGAACAGAGGATTTTTAAAAGGCTTCTTTGGAGGAAATGCTCATACCTTTGACAGAGAAGAGCTTTGTGCGTCCTTTTAGCTTGTTTCCAGTTATAATCATTTCAATGACATTAACAATACACCAAAAAAACTAAACTGATTGGACCTTTACGGGTTAATTCTATGCTATTAAAGGGATTCTAATCAATTTATTCTGTTTCCATATTTCTGTTTTTTGCTCTTGTGTCACCAAATGTGATTGCCAGTTGGTGAGGCAGCTGCTGGGAAGGCTTCCCGGAGTCTGGCACAGCATATCCCAGGTCAGGGAGGGATGGAAGGCATGAAGGTGGCAGCAAGCGGAGTGGTTGGTGATCTGGCTCGGGCCCGCATTGCTCTGGATGAAAGAGGCCAAAGACTGGGCGAGCTGGAGGAGAGAACCGCTCTCATGATGACCAGTGCAGAAAGCTTCTCCAAACACGCTCATGAGGTGAAAAAAATCAATCGCACTTTTATGGCTAAAGATGTAATTGGGCAACTCCAATCTTGCATGATGAAATTGAAATAACATTTTAAAAAGTATGATAATAAAATTAAAATACAAGAATAATAATTTGCAATTTAATGCAAATTTTAAAAATTGTCTTTACATTTTTGATAAGGGCAAATAAAAGCTGTTAAAACCAGATTGTTCTT
>JBBBVU010000013.1:22421776-22437131 GCA_037177055.1 Atherinosoma microstoma
GTGTGTGTGTGTGTGTGTGTGTGTGTGTGTGTGTGTGTGTGTGTGTGTGTGTGTGTGTGTGCGTGTGCGTGTGCGTGTGTTTAAGCGAGAGCCTGCGTGGTTGGGTTTTCTGGACCTTCCTGTGTAGATACTCAAAAGTTAAGAAATCAACAAGAAATGCATGAAACAACAATGGATGAGTATTAAAAATATACAACTGCCATATGAAAAAGCAGCATGCTACTTTAACAGGAGATTCAAAATTTAACAAAAAAAAAAGAGAAAAAAAAGTTTTATTTATGATGTAAGCCAACGACAGAAACTATGAAAAACTTTATATTTTTTGAGATACTGGCAAAAACCTATATATAAAAAGGGAAATGTATACCTGCATTGCTATTAAGCCAAAATCTGTGTTACTTTCCCTTTTTTTTCTCTTTTCTTTCTTTTTTTTTGGTTGAGTTCATTTGATTTTGTCTTAGTCTCAGCAAAATAGTACTTGACACAATATAAATGCACATAATTAACTATCTATACACATTTAGAATAATACTAAAATGTGGTTCTTACTTCAGTTACTCTGGGCTGCACAGTGCAAGTATAAACCAGTACTATTAACACTTAACTCTGCATTGTCTAGTCACTCTGCTCTATTTTCACGTTTAAGCTGCTGCTACTTAACAAAAACATTAAGTGATGATGAGGGACATCTCCCTCCCCAAGATAAAGTTGTATGAGAACAGGGATTAGTGGGAGACACATTCAAACAGCGTGTGTTTGTCTTGTTGTACTAACCTATATCCAATTCACGTGCCATAAAACCCAAGATAGAAGAATTAATTCACTGCAAACTAACAAAGAGAGCTAAAAAAAGTGGTATGACAGGTGTCCTGATGATCACACCGGATGAAACATGAAAGTTGGAGTCAGCCATAGATGGCATTCATCAAAGGTCAGTTTTTCTTTCACAAAAGGGAATAAAAGATAACAGAAAGAGGGTGTTTTTCCGTATGTCTTTAGCTGCCTTCATCAGATGTACAAGTTTAGTGAGCCATCAGGTCGTGCGTCTGTGCGTGAGAGAGAGAGAGAGAGAGAGAGAGAGAGAAAGAGAAAGCATGCAACAGATGTCAAATCAGACTTTCTCTGCCAAAGTAAAATTAATTGACACCCTCCCATCTCTTTCCACCTCAGTCCTGTAGTTTGTGCATTTTCAGCATTAGAACCCAAGAGGTCCTTTCCTCATGATGACAGACGGCACTCATGAGGAATCCCATCAGTTTCTTCTCTACCGGCTCCCTTGTCGGTTGTTTTATCGGTAAATGGTTCAGGAGAAGTAACAGTTTGTTTTTCTTTGGTGATGTTCAAATGTTGAGTTAGTGCAGAAACTATGTACACGTGTAAAACATTTGCAGCGATTTCAAACTGAAGGCAAAAAAAAAACATTTTTCCTTTTCAATATTGTTCTTTCTAACTATGATATCCTTGTGTCGCAGTCCTATATTTGATGGTTATGGCCTCTTAACTGAAGGCGTATGTATTTTAAAATCAACTGATGTTTCATGATACATGGTCGTGTATCAAATTGTGATTGTGTTGTACGTCAGTGGGTAGCCACACGACACGGACAAACAACATCAAGTGAGGAGGATATTTTGTACTTGTGTACTTGTCTGTATTTTGAACTGATCTGAAAAAAATCAGAGGATAACTGATTTCCATCTCTCACACATTAGACCTTTATGCACATGAGCATCAACACACACACAGTGGAAAGTAACGCGCCTTGGGTCATGTAGATCTCACTCTCACGTACGATATGCACCACAACACACACACACCAAAAACACTCAAAAGTCTAAAAAAGAAATAAGGCAAACAAGTGAGTCAGTCATTTCTGCCTGCTCTCCGCCAGGCTGCTGAGACATTCCTTAGACTTAAATGGCCTTCAAACACACAAACTTCAACCTATTTCACTCGAAATCCCAAAGCAGAGCTTCATGGGTTTCAAGAATTACACATAAATTCATGCAATGCCGTGTCTTAAACATGTCAGAATAATGATAATAATAATAATAATAATAATAATGCATTTCTCTCCTATCTCTGTACCGTCGATGAGATTTGTGTTCAGTGCAGTTCTTTCAGTGGCAGAGTAAACTCAGACAAAAAAAAAGAAAACAAAACCAAAAGAAAATGGAAATGGAAAAAAAAATCTGACTTCTTCTGACAGGGTGTTTTGTTAGTATGTTTTCGGTTTGTATGTTTTTGGTTTTTATATTAACTGTACAGTTCAACTTTGGGTGAAAGGTGAAACAAATAATAATGATAATAATGAAAAAAAGAGATTCTTGGGATATTTTCTGTATATGTTGTACCCGTTACTGCTGGTACTGTACTATCTGGTATTATGGCTCTGTCTAAATCACTGGAACTATGTAGTTCTTCACACTGTTGTATGCTGAAAAGGCATTTATTTGGTTTTATCAATGATGGCAGCAAAGTTTGTCTTATTTCATTGAATTCTACCACTTTTTGTTCTTCTTGATATAGTGTAATAGAAATTACTTGACAAGGTCTGAAAATATGTTGATGCAAAAGCAAACTGAAATAAACTTTGATTGATGTACACAGCAGAAATGTTTCATTGATATATTTGATATATTGATATATTTGATTCACTTACCAGAATCAAATATAATTTTGCTTAGTTGGTAATCCAACCCACGATTACATTCACAACAACATATAATTAGCTACAGTAAATCGTGATCTGCAGTTTTACATCTCAGCTGTCTGACTGATCTATGAAAATGAATGCCACAAAAGACATTAGTTTAAGAGAGAGAGAGAACGTTTTAATCCAATATTTTCCATTAAAAAGCATCCCATTAAATTTTAGCTGATACGCTTAAACATTTAAGAGTCAATCAAACATAACACAGAATACAATGTAATTAGGATGAAGAAGAGGAGGAGAGGAGAGGGACAGGTGCTGCAAAGGGGTGAGACAGACATCATGGAGTCCTTTGATGCTGCAGGCAGGTACAAATTACTATTCAGGCATATACAGTAGAAGAAGGAAATACGGAGCTGTGTCGCACTGACGCAAAATTTTGGAAAAAAGGGATTTTCATCTGTCTGCTAGGTTTAGATTTTTGTGTTGATGCTCAAACAACTGGAGTTCCCCTCATTCTTAAGACTAATGGTAATATGGTTATGAAATAATTCAATGCTACAATAAACTGTTTCAGCTTGGAGGGATATGTCCCTGAGATCAGCTCACATCAAATCAACAGGCTTAGATTTAGTCAGTAAGGATGCTTGTAGAGGATGGGTGTCATTTAATATTCAGTTTAACAGCCATTGTGGCGTTTTAAAAAATTAAAATACGTCAGAAAAAATATTTAATTGAAAGGATAGATAATAACATAATTTGTAGGCTGAATATGTTATTATGTAGGTGTTGACAAACATGCAGTTATTGTGGCATTTATATATTTATGAATTTTACTGGTGATTTCAGTTTGAGTTACATAAGTATTCTATAAAAATGTAACTATAAATTCCTTTCCCCTTAGTGTAGCCTACTTTGATAGTGATTTTCCAAACACATTAAGTTTTTGTACAAAGTATCAGCATTTCTCGGTATCTGACTTGAATCTGTTTGGTACCAGATTGGATATGTCTGCGGCATATCAGTATCCTCAACCTAGCGGCCAGCCTCTGCTTAATAGTTTAATTTCCGTGTTTCTATCCAATCACATTTTAATTTCTGAGTCCATTGGACTTTACTCCAATCATAACCAGATTTGGTGACGTAACAACCAATCGCATCTCTGCACCTCACGTTATGATCCCGCCCCCTGGTTAATTCAGCAGATTCTTGACGTTTGACTGGGCTGTGAGAAAAGTCTTCTAAAACTAGCTAGTAAGCTCGTTCACTAGACGTGTTTTAAAAAATAAACAAAGCATGCATTTCTGTTAAATGTATATGAAGTACTGACAATGCCACCGCTATTTTGCGTGATTCCAAATGGAAACGGAACAAGCCTACGTTGAAACGTTATTTACAGAGCTACTTTTATGTGATTTGGACACAGTTGAACCAATATTACAGGTCAGGACATCATCAGACTTTGTTAAGACGGAGACTGACAGCTAATGTCGAAGGATTGTCGACGCTAGACAAGCGACATGTCTCTTCGACTCTTCTCGTTGTTTCTGTTGCCTTTCTGTTTGGAGGTGTTTAGTCATGAACTGCTTGGGGCTCGAGCTGGTTCTGAACCCAGCGCTGCAAAAACTTTAGTATGGGGACCAGGACTGGAGACGAACATCGTCCTTCCAGCTCGGTTTTTCTACTTACAGGCGGTGGACAGCTCAGGGGAAAAGTAAGTAAAATGTCTCGGCCTGTTTTAAGGTGCTGTAGGTAAACACGTTGTTGTTGTTTTATATACATTCTTTCTTTTTCTTTTTTTTAGGTCAAATAACTTTCCCCCTTTCTATATTGTTTTGTTTTTGTTTACTTTTTATTTGTCAAGCTGGATTTAGCTAGGTGAAACACAAAGGTAAAGTTCTATGATCCTTTGTATCATTCTGTCAATAAAAATTTTGCCACCAATTATTTTTTCTCATTTGTTAATTTATTTGATGCCTAAATATAGATCACAGCGTTTATAAGATTTTATTTAAAAAAAATCAATTATATAGCTGTTGAGAAAACTAGTTATATACGTGTGGAGCATCAAAAGCACCTGGTAACTTATTATTATTATTATTATTGTTATTGTCATTATTATTTATTTATAGACGTAATTAAGTCTGAAAAGTCTCTAAAAAATCTATTAATTCATTGATTTAAAAAATAGTTACCAACATAATTGTTCTGCTCCGTTAAAATGTAATTAATCAAGGAATTAGGACACACCTGCCAGGTATGCACGTTTCCTGCTGGAGTCAGTTAAACCTCCATGTGGCGTTTATTTCAAAAATATATATTCTGTGTAACTTATTTTATTTCGCTGTGTTTGAGTCAGAAAAAGTGTATCTGTTTATTTAATCTATACAGGATTTTAAAAAGATAATTTAATAGTTGCACATGGGTCTGTAAGTCACAGCTAAGTTAATGGTTATTTGGCTAAGAAATTATATATGAATCCAAATCATTGGATAATTGTTCATTTAGATGTATTGATTTATTTCTATAACTATTTTGTTACTTTTGTCTTTTAAGAATGTAATAACACAAGATCAAACTGTTAACATGTCATTTTTTGGTAAAAATGCATGTCTAATAATTGTTGTTATTTGATATTATTGTTGCATATAACAGATGAAAACAACTTGCTGATGCAGAATGCTGCAGGCTTACATAACTGTAGTAGTACTATCATGCAGCTGTAGTATAAAGTTGTAATTTCAAACTTGTCAATAGTGAGAGTGCAGATATGAAAGCGTAGACTCCAGGCAGAAATGTGTTACATATCCTCATATAACCTCTTTCGTCAAGCAGGGGCCATTGGAGGTATCTTATTGTCAGCGGTATCACTTTCACACATGCTTTAGTTCAGTTACTGAGCTCCATTCAGCCCTACTACAAGGAACGACATTATTGTTGTCTGCTGGAGCAGAGTGGACACAATAACAACATGTCAGTACTAGAAAGCCATGAGATCATATCTGCAATGACTACAAGCATGACGCTGAGCCAAAACATGAAGGCAACCAAGTGTTTTGATTAACAAATGGGATTGTTCTTGACAAGTATGTAAACATATTTGAAATCCCATTGAAGTGTTTGTTTTTTGTTAGTAGTTTATTGCAGTCAGAACTGTAGTGGTAGTGTCACTTGAAATTGAGAGCATAAAATGACTAAAACAAACAAAAAAGTACTTCTATGTACATGTTTGTACACTGTGTATGTATATAGAGAAAAAAAATCATGAGCCATCAAAACATGTTCTAAATAGAGACCATTGCTTTATGCTACATTCAGTGTGCCTTGGAAATTGGAACTCAGAATCTTTGAAACAAAAATACCAAATAAAGATTTTGTCTTCTTGGAAATTGTGGAAAATCTGGACCAAGTTACCAGCATGGAAATCTGTCCCTTTGGCATTTTTAATCAAAATTATATGGTGGGACATACATGCATCCAATTTCCCAGTGACCATTGTCATGTTTCATACTTGATTTTAGACATGCAGTATTGTTTTTTTGCCTTTAATTCTTAACAGCACTATATTTCCTCACAGTTTCACTACATCACCTGGTGAGAAAACCTTTGAAGTGAAGATCATGTCTCCAGTGGAGCAGTTCACTCGGATCTGGGTTCAGGTCCTGGATCGTCGGGATGGTTCGTTCCTGGTTCGCTACAGAATGTATGCCACCTACACAGACCTGCACATCCACATTATGCTCAAGAGCAAGCATGTTGCAAAGTCCCCATACATCCTTAAAGGTAGGATACACTTCAAACCTGGAGATGAAAGCACACTGAACCTGCGCTGAACCGAATCTGCTCAACATTCTGATGAATTGCAAATCTTTAAATTGAACTCTTCTCCTGCTGTTTTCATCTGCATCCAGAGAACTATCTGAATGACATTTCCCTCCACAGGCCCTGTCTATCACGAGGGATGCCCCTGTCCTCAGCCTAGTGGCTCTGTATGGGAAGCCCACATGCACTGTCCTCAGTCTTTCGCCCAAATAGACCAGGACCTGTCCCTTTACAAGTCTGTTGACCCAGATCGCATTGCACAGGAGATCCCACAGCGCTTTGGGCAGAGGCAAAGCCTCTGCCACTACACAATCAAAGACAACAAGGTATTTCCTACATGGGATATGTCAGAGATGAAAGAACTAAGTAAAAAGTTTTGCTCTAAATGCAGTTCAAAGATGCTAATCAGAAAGTTAGATCATGCGGTAGCACGACTCAAGCACCCAGAATCAGCCTGATGTAACAGCAAACTGATATATTGATCTTGCTGCTGTTTAAAAGAGCAGTGAAATATAAGTTATCCACCCCAACTTATCTTCTTCAGGCTGTATTGTAAATGAGAAATGTAAAGCTAGTCTGGAGAACCTGAGGCTATGTGACACACCTGTGAGGGTAGTGTACTAGTTGGTTATTCAAAGTGACAGTCTTCTCAAAATACCACATTAGTCCAGGATGCTGTAATAGTGATATGTCTAAAGCCTTGTTCACACAGTGCTAGCATTACCTGGGAATGTGAACGATAAATGCTAAATGATGCATTTTGGGAAGGGACACATTGTCCTGTTGCAAGACGAAGGTTCAGCCAACATAACTGGTGCAGTTGTCTGGTTCATCGCCAAAGAAAATGTGTCTATACTCTTTATCCAGATGCTGCTGCACTCTCTACAAAAAAGACAAGTCAGTCTGCTGCAGAAGCAGATACATGCTCAGATTTCAGCATGAGCTGTAGATTATGATACTTCCTCACCGGTGCTCTCTAGGTTTTAGCTTTATTCAATGTGTCTGTCTCAGATT
Organism: Atherinosoma microstoma; assembly: GCA_037177055.1. Lineage (NCBI taxonomy): Eukaryota > Metazoa > Chordata > Actinopteri > Atheriniformes > Atherinidae > Atherinosoma > Atherinosoma microstoma. Next base: position 22,429,266 of record JBBBVU010000013.1, read on the forward strand.
GTAACTGATGGGAAGACAGACTGAGGTAAAGTCTTCAGACTGTATAGCACCTGGGTTACATATTTCATTTTGTGCCATGAAACAGGATTTGGTTAAAAAAACAAAAAAACAACAACAACTGTGAAAGCCTTAAATGCGTTTCAATGTAAAGAAGCTGATAATTACCTTTTCATGCATCATTCATTGTTTCATTTCACATCCAAAACTCTGTTGGTTCCGATCTGAAACCCTCTTCCACAAACTCCTGTTTTAATTTAGTGATCTCCCCCTTTCGCTATATCTTTTGAAAACCTACCATTGTTGCTGAAAATCAACAATTGAATGGATCACAATGCAAATATGACAATCGGTGATATCATTGTACAGGCTGCGAAATTAAAAAATATTTTGTTTCATTTAGGTAATTATAAAAGTAATTCTGAGTGACCTTTATTCTTCCTGTCTACTTATGATAAGGTGACACTATAATGCCATAGAGCTGCAGCTACATGGTAAATAGCTCCTTTGATGGGGTTTTTTTGTGTGCATGTGTGTGTCCTCAGGTCTACGTTAAAACACTTGGAGAGCATGTCGGTTTTAGGATCTTTATGGATGCCATCCTGCTATCACTCACAAGGAAGGTAAGCTACGATTACACTAACAATATGATATTAAAATGTTTTTATTGTACATCCCTCATTTTTCCTTTTCAAGGAAAAGGAGAATTTGTGACCCTCTTTGGGGGGATGTGTTGCGTGTCCAGGTGCAGCTCCCTGATATGGAGTTCTTTGTTAATCTGGGGGACTGGCCTCTGGAGAAGAGGAAAGCCACTGAGAAGATTCATCCCATTTTTTCCTGGTGTGGCTCGAACAACACCAGAGATATAGTCATGCCCACTTACGACTTGACTGAGTCTGTCCTGGAGACAATGGGGAGGTAAGGTTCAGTAGAAATCTCACAAGAGGATTTGGGAACGATCACACTGTACAAACTGAAAATTGCAAAGAGTTAGCTAAATAATTCAACCTCATTCAGAAGAAAGCCTACAAGGTGTTCATTTTAAACACCCAATTTATGCAGATGAACTTCTGGTGCACTTGAGGAGCTTCTTTTTTTTTTGATGAGGCAGCTGCTCAAAAAGCCTCACAGCTTTTCTTGTTGAAGCGTCTGTAATAAAGCTAACTCAAAAGAAGCAATTTATCTTGCTTACTTCTGGCAGATTCCAGAAAAAGGCTCCAGTAGAACAGAGACTCTTTTAGCCGCATTATTTTCACCTCCTATGAGTCACATTTCAGAGTTTCTCTTCCCGTCCTCCCTCCTAATTTAGGAGTGTGTGAGAAATGTGTAATGCTCTCTGTGCACAAGGAGACACGGAATGAGATGGTACATCTTTGCTTTAATGGACACAGCGGGTCAAAATAACCTGCTTGCTGACCTGCACATACTGACAAGCAGCACCTTAATGATAAGGTTATTAAATCAGAAGAATGGTCTGTATACATGTACTGGGGGCTTCGTGGATGCTGTCATACAAACCTGCTCAGCAAAGGTCCCATCAGTGCCACACAGCTGCTGCAGAATCACAATTATAGAATAAATGGCATTCATTATTAGCCTGACTGTTTCCTCTGCTTGGGCCTAACACAGAAATGGGTATTTATTGGAATTTTATAAGATGAAATGTGACACATTTATGTTACAAGATTTCTTCATCTTTTTTTTGGGGGGGGGGGGGCCCAAAAAAAATACTGTAGATTTGACTTTTAGCCTTGTTTCAATTCCACACAGAGTAAGCCTGGACATGATGTCAGTCCAGGCCAACACAGGCCCACCATGGCCGGAGAAGAACGCCACAGCCTTCTGGAGGGGACGGGACAGTCGACAGGAGCGTCTGGAGCTGGTCAAGCTTTCAAGGGCTCGCCCTGACATTATAGATGCTGCTTTTACCAACTTCTTCTTCTTCAAACACGACGAGAGCCTCTATGGGCCGCTGGTCAAACACGTCTCTTTCTTTGACTTTTTCAAGGTAAGAGAGTAAGGGCAGCTAGTTTCCAGACATCGCATACGCATAATTCTCCTTAGAAATGCAACTGTATCGTACAATTGCTTATACTTGAAGACCAAGTAATGATGAATTGTTATCAGAACTATTGATGTTACAAAATATTCAGTACAAAGTGTTTTAGTCTTTCTAACAGAAAGAAAGTAAAGGGCAGGCCAGTTATTTGGCATTTTTCATCTGTATATTTTGTCCTCCACCAGTACAAATACCAAATAAACATAGACGGGACTGTAGCAGCGTACCGACTGCCTTACCTGTTGGCAGGAGACAGCGTCGTCTTCAAGCAGGAGTCTGGTTACTATGAGCATTTCTACAACGAGCTCCAACCGTGGGAACATTACATCCCTGTAAGAGCAGACCTGGGAGACCTGCTGGAAAAGATCCAGTGGGCCCGTGGCCACGATGAAGAGGTGATGGTGATTAATTGCATATTTTTATTCATAAGATTTTTTTTTAGACTAGACTAAATTTTCTTCTTTTTCTTGGCATCTTCCAGGCAAAGAAAATTGCACTTAGAGGTCAGCAGTTTGCCCGCAATCATCTTATGGGAGATATTATGTTTTGTTATTACTACAAACTTTTCAAGGTATCAGTCCTGAACTTCCACTAATGATAAACTGATTTTTTTTTTTAAAGTTACAGTTGTACAAAAATATCATTAACCGTACCAAACATACTCACTGTGATTGTTCCTGTAGGAGTACGCCAAACTCCAAGTCACAGAGCCAAAGGTCCGGACAGGCATGGAGCTTGTGGATCAGCCTGCTGATGACCTCTTCCCATGTTCCTGTCACCGGCTCAGGGTACGGGAAAACAATACCTTCGTTCAGTATTTACTTTCATTATTTATACCTGCTTCTTCTGACATTGTCGGTCTCCTCAATTTCATAAAAGCCTTTTTATATTTTCACTATTGTTTTGAGTCTCCAGAGGTTGGTTTTTTTTTGTTTTGTTTTGTTTTTAAGTGTAAAACAAAAACTTGATCTATTGTGCAAGAAGAATAAGTAATGCATTTGAAGAAACTTAGGATCTAAAGTAAGTAAATTTTTGAAGAATTGGACAATTTATGCACGTAGTTTCCAATGACAAATTTTAGGTTTATCCTTTTCATTTCAAATGGTACAGCTATAAAGAACAATATAAGTCTGAATGTACCGTACCGCACTACAGTGTCTGCCTCCCTCTGCTGTATAAAAAGTGCTACTACACTACCTAATCTTTAAGCTGCATGTCACCACGTTTATTGGGAGAAAGATGTCAGTTGTTCATTTTGTTAGATTGTAATGTATTAGCTTCTAAACAGACGTTGGGAGAGTATGGAAAATGCTTTACTTTAACTTTTGCTTCTTTGCAGACAGTATTAACTCGAGATGTTTTCTTTTTTTTCTCCTCAACTTCATTGCAAAGTTACTTTCCATCTATTTCTTAGTGTCAGCCCTATAACATATTCATCAAAAGTTGTAACAGGAAAGCTTTTACCTCCTTTTGATGTTTCCATTCCTTCTCAAAACACTTAAATTGATTGGAATTGTTGTTGTCACTTGGAACAACAATTGGAATTGTTGATTCCAAGTGATGAAGAGTTTCAAGTGTTTCGGTTTTGCAGGTGTGAAGCACTGCATCTAGTATCTGAACCATCTTCCTCTTCAGCTATGCCATTGTAACGTCTACAGAATGTAGTTTTGTATCATCTCTTCACCAGGGGATGATGTTGTCCAGAAAGCAGCGTATGTTGCTGAATGTACTTTTGTGCATTAATGCTGCCATCAGGGAAATGTATCTAAGCTTTGCTAATGGCACAGATACAACCCCCGTACCATCACAGAGCCTGGCTTTGGGACTTTTTTCTGATAATAGTCAGGATGTTCCTTTTCATCTTCGGTCCAGAGCACACATTGTTCATTTTTATCAAAAAAAGATCTTGACTACTGATCAGTCTGAACACAATACACACCTCTACTGTGTGATGGTCTATTGCTGGGTGTCTGAGCCCAAAGAAGTTGACATTGCATCAACACACGGTTAATAGAAAAAGGCTTCTTTGTTGCACTGTGGAGGTTTAAACAGCATATGTGAAACTCTGTATTGTGGTGCCTAACAAGGTCTCCAACAATAATTGACAAACTAGAGTTTCTCTGCCCAAATTTGCCCTTTAAAGACCTTTAATGTATGCTGCTTTTTGTACCAAATCATGATTAGATGTCCCCTCTTTTGCATTTTCCTTACCATCCCAATGTTTTCTATTTAATGCTTGTATTTACCAAATAAAGTAATTCTATTGTGTAACGTTTTACTTCAACACGACTTTGTAACAACAACTTTTTTTTTCTTTCAGGAAAAAGATGAACTCTGACCCTTCACCACTCTTAGGAGAAGCCCATCATACCGTATCTGAAGTGTTGCCAAATAAGTTTTCAAAGTGTAATTTAACTGTATGACTGATATGAATATCTACTCATTTTTAATAAATTCTTCTTTTTCTACATCTTGTTTTTTTGTTTTTTTCTGAAGTTTGATGCATAATTCATGATAAAAACTAAATGACTCTTTAACAACAGAATATCTGACCTGTTGAAGAGTCACTGAAGAACCCAGAAAAAACTTGGGTCACATCCTGGTAGCAATAAATTTCAAGTTGCATCGACCAAAGATGCTAAAAATAACAGTTTGACAGACCTGAAATAGTATTTTTTGCACCAACATGGTAATTCTCAAAGAATTTTTGGTCTAAAGCAAGGCTTGTGTCAATATAGTGTTTTGTGTGTCCTTTTAAAAATTTGAATTATACTGGACAAATGGAGGACAGTTTCAGTTTAAAAAAACAAACAAACTATTCACCGCACATAAACGGTGTCCCGAAAAAAGAGGACCTGAGAGATACATCTGTAATACAGCGGAGGTTGGGGGTGGTATTTATGAGTTTTTCAAAACTGTTAGAATTATGAACGCATAGACATGGTGTCAGATCTTGATCCACCATGCAGTGCAATCTGGAAAGATTCCAACTTGCAACAGCTTCATTTCCCCCTAACACACCCTGAACCATGTGTTTAAGAATAAAAGTCATACCCAATTTAATTTTGAGATTATATTTCAATCCATTCCTTATTATTAAAAAAGCACTTTCACACATTTCAACCGTAAAGCGGTGATGGTAAAGGAGGAGGTTAGCCTATGTTACAATGCGACAGATGTAAGTCAGGACACACACCGCTTCGGAGGTATGTATAAGGAAGGTGTTGTGTGTTAAAACTCATGTCAAATAATCTAATACAATTTCAAAATTGTGTGTAATGATCAAACCGATACAAGCACCTTATCTTTCTTCTTACAGTCCAGTATGATTAGTTTTCATCTTAACTAGTGTTATTTTTGCCTTGGAGAGGTTGCAGTACCCTGAATATAAACTGTGCACTTCCATAAGCACAACAATATATTTCCTGTAGACGATAAGATTTTAGATGGAAGCAGCTACACAAAGACAAATCTATGTATTAATAAACTTAAACAGACATAGATATTTGCTCATCCAGAGGAAAATGTCCCTACAGCTGCAGTGGAACTTGACTTGTCATGGTGTTGCAGATATTTTGTTAACCTGAGAAGAGACCACTGGATTTTTATCATTACATCAACAGGAGTTTGTTAATGTGTCATGAAATTTAATAAAATGTACTGCTGCTGTGACGCCTGTGTAAAATTGGTGCAGCATTTCTCTCCATTTGGAAATTATCTGACTGCTCTGAAGATGGCACATATGTAAAAAGTTCTAAGTAAAAAAATCTGATCTGTTTAGGGTAAATAAGCAAAGCAAAATTTAAAAAAGAAATCCTGAGAGCCAAAATTCTACCATATGAAACAGCAGAGCTGCTCATTTCTTCATGGACAGCTATAGATGGGACTTCAGAGCTTTTTTTAGATCATAGAGTTGAGAGGAAAAACCTGCAACTATTTTCTCTACATCTGTAAAACCACGAGTGTACAAAAGTCAGATGTATGAATTCATGGTTGCCATGGTTTCCCCCATGTGCATCATTTTGATAGAATCGTGTTTTTCTCACATTTCACAAAGCAACTGCAAACTTCACACGTGGAAAATGGGAGATTTGAACACTTTGATCGTTTGCACTGTTTTCTATGTGTTTTGCTTTGGATGCCATCAAGGTTCACTATTCTGTTCATAGCACTGGTTCATAGAGGCTCCAGAATGAACTCACACAGAATCAGTCATACAGAAGTTAAATATAGGAAAAACTCTGTCAGACCACAACTACATCAGTTACAATAAGCATTAAGAGAAATGTAGATTAAATATATTTTCATACAAAATAAGCAAAGAACTTTTTTAAAAAGTATAATACAATGATAAAGCATAATAGAACCTGATTTTTAATTACAAAAAGGGTCACCTATTTTTCTCCTGCAGGCTCTACCACCCATCCATCAAAAAATAAATTAAACTCTATCATCAACATGTAGCTAATCACATTGACCTGTAGAAAGTTAACAAACCATCCTCTTCTTGAAGTGTCTATCGTATCTCTGCAGCCTTCACACCTGAAAAACTCCACCTACAGCTTTTTTCATCCACCTGAAAAGCAAAAATTGACTAACCTCAAATTTCAGACTACAAAAAACCTGCAGACACAGTTATCTTATTAGTTTAATTAAAAGAGTGCATTTTTAACCTGGTATTCATTTTTACATGTTTAAATTTAACCGCTTTTCATGTAGAAGTTTGAATAATACGATTTTTGACCAATTTATTTATCATTTCATGGACAATGATTTGTTCAAAGTTTTGCTAAAATGCAGAGTATAAATAAGTTTATCATACTCATTAGTGTATCTCTTAGTGATGCTGTAATGACAACTCCTGGCCGCTAGATGTCACTCCTAATTTGCAGTTGTATTGTTTTGATTTCAGAGAAGAAGCGGTGCCGATATGGACAACTTGGACGAGGTAAATATGAAAAAAATGAACAGGCTACATGTGCAGTAAAAACATGATAGGAACCGAAGTTAGATTGAAGTTTACGCGTAAAAGACAAGAACGCAGACTCAGATATTTATTTAGAGGATGAGCATAAAAAGATAGTTTGGTTAGTTTACCAACTAGCTTAAAGTGACATTACAAACACTATGAATATTTGGATATGTATGTATGACGTTAATTGTTAAACTGAATATTCAGATCACTGGCTGGTTGAATTTCAGGAAACGCTGAAAGTGCCGTTTGGGGAAAAGTACCTGGATGCTGTATTGTGTGTTCCAGCCTCAGTGAAAGATGCTCACACCGCCGTCATACTCACACATGGTGCAGGAGGAGACATGAACTTCAGACATTTGGTTTCTTTGGCACACGCTCTGGCATCGCATGGCTTCATCTGTCTTAGGTTTACGTGTAAAGGGTTAAACTTGGGTTATAGAGTGAAGGCATATCATGCTGTATGGGTAAGTGTCTTTAATTAGACCTCTTTAAAGTAGAATCGTGGCATCCTTATGAGTGAAAGTTTGCTTCACACTTTTGTATTTTTCCTTCTAGGACCACATGAAAGCATTAAAGAAGTTTACAATAAAACATATATTTTTGGGAGGTAAAAAGCCATTCTCACTTGCTACATTTCCAAGTTTATTTCTTTGTTTAAAGCGAGTGTGTCACTTAGTGTAACTTTTTTTTTTTTTTTCAAATTAAAGTATGGCCCAGCTGCTACATACTTGTAAAATTACAAGACCTTAGTACCTGCGAATACTGAGAAATAAGTAAAACAAAATCGCTATTTTTTATATTTTCGGACCGAAAATATATGTAATGTTTACATGCC
>JBBBVU010000013.1:22440472-22458010 GCA_037177055.1 Atherinosoma microstoma
TGGGAGTCAATGGGAATCTGCTCTGTTTTGCAGCCAGCACCTGGCGGAGGAGGGGGGAACTGCAATTTTTGGCACTTTCGCATAGGCTTCATTTTTTCGAACGGGAGGTTGCCCCTTGGTCCAAACCATAGGGTCTGAACCTTTGGTTGGACTAGTAGCCTATAGTATCATAGTAAACATGGGGAAAAAAATAGACGGGAAATACTAATGTTCCCTTTGTATTCCACGGAAATCGTTTAAACCCAATATATTTTAGTTTTACCACATAATTGCTGCCCGTGTTGTTATTTTGATCAGATACTCGATATTTTCTCATTTAAAAGAAATAATAGTGTCTCGTAGCTCGCTGCCCAGAGCTTTCTGGCTGCGCCTTTAAGAGAAACGCTGACGTCAACATCTACTTGAATGCGATTGGTTATCTAGCTTCCGTAAATTTAAGGTAGAGAAGCATGGCTGGGGAACCGTGGAACAGGGTAAACATTCCCTTCCCAAGTGCCACTTCAAGTGTCTACATAGAGTTCACGTCAACAGCAGGTTTGGATGCTAATTAGCTACATTTCCGTCTCGCTGTGTGTTGTCTCGTTCTCAGTTTTGCTTAAGAAATATGTCGCTTGTAACCACATGGGGTGTGGGTGAGTTTTGAGTGTGACCAGTGCTGTTGTGATGTTTTACAGATACAAATGTTAAAGCTTTGTCTGTGGAGAACGAGAAGGTCCTCAAGCTCCTCCGTAGTGAGATTCTTCAGACAGAGATCCGAGTCCTCTACGAGTTGCTGTACATGCTCAACAACAGCTACAGAGGAAACAAGACCTTCAAGGGCTTACAGCAGGTACCACATGTGTTATAGTTCATTGCTGGAGTCATACCAGTGGGAAAATGGACAGTCTTTCACATGTCACTGAGTGGTTTGCAAAACTGTAACAGCCAAGCACCTTTCTTGGCAAACCCAAGCTAGAAACTGTACTGAAGTTCTTCAGTGTTTGTTTATTTGTGTTTTCTTCCAGGTTGAACAATGTATAAACAGGCTGAAGAACATGAAGCTGGATTCTGCTCTTCGGGAGCTAGCGGATGTGTGTCCAAACAAAGTTCAAAGGTATGCAGCAGTGAATTGCCAGCTGGGTTTAACATTCAGACCGGACGATACTGAACTGAATTTTTGTTGCTGGAAGCATGTTAATGATAACTGAGACTAAATTAGCTGTGAAATTCAGTCAGGTTGTGTAACTGAATTGACACATTCTGTCTGTGTTCTTAGAGCACTGGGCATCAAGATGGGTAAGTGTGAGATTCCCAGTCAGCCCATGCTGGAATGGATCTGTCTCAAAGTGCTGGGAGCTGCCCAGCTGCTGAGCTGTGCATTGACTCGGTGCAGCAGAGCTTTTATGTATCCTTTTTTCCTTTTCTCCTGTTGAATGGATGGTGAAAGCAACACGTTTCTGGTATGATTTGCTAATAGAAGCATCTCTGTCTGTCTGATCTGTAGTTTTGCCTTAACAGATACTTGTTTCAGAGTCTCAAAGCAGCAGATAAGATGGGAGTTTGTCATTCTAAATGTGGTGATAACCAGCATGCTCAGTCGTCTGTGGTAAGAAACTTATTCACCTAACATGTCTGCAGTGCGAGTGAGATTAATGACCCTCCTCTGTCTAAAATCCTCCTGCTTTTGTTTTAATCAGGGTGATTTTCCGTGGTATACTGGTTGGTCTGTTCACGCTGTACCATCGGGTCCTGAAACTTCTCAGAGATGTTGCCCAAGCCCAGCCCATGCCCTACCTCACCGACATCACCCTGCCAGCAGATATGGCTCAGTTCCTGGGTCCTTCTTGTAGATCCTTACTAAAGAAACATCCAGCACACGACTCCCCTGCCAAAAACAAGACCATGAATAGACAAAAAAACAAGAAGGCTTCAGTCAAAATCAGGAATAAGAGGCAGACAGGGAAGATTAAAGAGGACCTGGGTGTTGTTATAGAAAGAAGTATGAAGTTTCTTTTGTCACATTTACTAGTCAAATACAAATACAAGACTAGAAAAAACATCTATTTCATTGTCCAATCTGCTCTCATTTAAACATAGATCACCAAGTATGTTCTTAAAATGACATACTGCACTGACATTGCTGATAAACTTTTTTTTTTTTTTTTTCAGATCATGATGTCGAGGTTGATATCGAGCCTTTTGTCAAGATTTTCAGGAAGGTATGTCAGCAAATCATTTCCTTTCATCACTTGTTTTCTATTTAATTGGCAAGCGCATCCTTTTAACAAGGATATGTCTAATTTTGGTACCCAAGGCCAAATCTTTCCCAGAAGAACCTCACCAGACTGACAAGAAAGAAAAGTTCAATAGACAAGTGAAAGAAGCTGCTACTTTTGCACAGACGTCAGCACATCTAGAGGAAATGATTGTGTGGTGTAAATCCCAGAAGATGGAGAAGGAGAAACGTCTTCTGACCTTCCTGCATTTAAAGTGCCAAAAGATGAAATGCCTTGAGGCAGCAGGATACAAGTAAGAGCACTGCAGAATATTAAGTCGTACGAGCAAACTTACCCACTTTAGCTCTCTGTGACACAGCTGTAATACTAAATTGGCATGCTTACTAAGTTTGTCCTCATCCTCAGTGTCAAGAGGAAGTTACGGTCCTTCAGAAGGGAAGTTTGTTGGGCTTCATCTCCTTCAGGATCAGTGCGGAAGACGTCCCATTTCCCTGTTGCAACAAGCAGAACTATACGTCGGAAACGTCGTTTGCAGACGGTTAAGAGATACTTTGAGTCTCTTGGAGGCAGGACTGGTGTGAAAAAGACACGACGGGCGAGACGACGGGAAAAGACTGAGCTGCCTGTGTCTGGACTGTTTACATGCAACCAACAAAGCAGAGCTGCACACAAGGTGACGCTTCAGACCTCCGGCTCTGACGGCAATGATGACATAGATGATATATTTGCCTCTGTGGGTTTGTGACAGCTTCAACATGGAAAAAAAAATAAACTACATGGTAATGGTTAGACAAATTTCTCTTTGAAAAGCAAAAATGGATGGAACTGAATGAGAGGAGCTCTTGATAATGATACTGCAGCAAAAGGGGTCTCAGCAAAGACCCCTAAACTCCATCTATGAGAAACTAGCCAGAGAATTTCATGATTAAAAAAATTGCAATATCTAAAGAAGATTATGAAATAAAAATGAGAGTTCTGCAAGTTGAACCGGAGATGAAACTGGAACAGAGAACTAAGATACACTGAGACAACTGTGATTAACCATAATGGGTAATAGGAAAAGTTAAAATATACCTGTTATTTAAATATTCAAGTCAAGTGTGTTTCAATGACAAAAAAATACATTCAAAATGAGCCTTTTTTTAACTCGCTTTTTTTTAATATCACATGATCGTGATTTTGTTCTCAAATAGAAAGCAATAAAACACAAACAATACATTCCACATTGAAATGTTTCTTATTTAACTGAAGTGCCACATTGAGAAAGGATCCTCCTTGGTCATTTCCTGCCTCATCTGCTGGAGCCTGACCTTCCATAATCGGGTCAGGACAGTGATGCTGCTTCGGGTATCGCTGTAGTAACAATGATCACTTTGCAGCATCATCTTAGCTTGAAATGTAGTGTGCTGTGTAAACGCTGAAATTAATTTTTCCTTAATCCAAACATGTGCTCAATCATTCTACTTGTGCAAATGTGTGCTTTGTTATATCTTTGCTGCTCAGGTGTTTTTAATTTAAGTATGGCCAGCAGCAACGGGAAACTTGATGTAAAGTAATCAGAACTTGGAGAGAAGCAGGTGGTTTTCCTCTTACAGACAAAGAGGAAAGTCTCAGTCTAAGCAGAGATGCTGACTCTGCAGCATTTTCTTTGTCCATACAAAAGATTCTCTCAAAAAGACATGTCATCAAAATAAGTTAGTGGATTACTCCTATACGCAAGTAGTCTCGTGGCAGGCCTTGGCTGTGCATTTTGGGTCTTCGTTTAAATTGTTAAACCTCCCCCTTGTAAGGATTCACTTAAGAATCAACTTAGTTTCAGGTCGGCTCTAATCATCCTTCTTGCAACAGGTTTAGTTCTATCCAGAATAAGATAAAACTTAACATTTATTTAAGACAAGTCTCTGCGAGCAACTTGGAGTTAAGTCAGCTAAACAGACAATTTAGTCTGAGACTATCCTAAAGCCCTGCCTCTGAAACTGCCTCTAAATGTCAAATAAGACTTCACCCTCTTTCAGACATTCACACTTTTGTTGATAACAGCACACATATTGTGAAAAAGCATATTATTTACTGGTAAATGGGCCCCTTTCACCTACTTTACACTATGCTAATTGTTCTCATGCGTGAGTAAAAAACAGTTTAATTAGCTATAAAATACTGGCTCATATTTTGAGCTGCCATTTCCATGGCATCTCAAATAAAGTGACACCCATTACACATCCTCTCTGGTGATACTTCTGGCACCACCTGGTGGTGTTTAGGATCAGTGCGCTAATGAGGATTAATCGGAACTAATTTAATGATTAGCTCCAGAATGCATACGGATGTTTGAGCAGAGTGAATCCCTCAGCTTTTTTTAGCTGTAATGCACTTGGCAGATGTAGCATAACACAGCACTGATATCAGTTGTTTTCTCTGAAATGGGATCAGTGCCTGCAGATACTCTGATGTGAACTAGCCTTCAGACGTACATGTTAGCTGACATCATGGACTCAGCTCTAGGCTTTTTAGGTTACGCAACAATGTTGAAACTGTGCAGGTGTCTGACAGTTCATATCTGTGTACCAAAATAGATGTTAAAGGGTTAGTTTTCCTTTTGCCAAAGATGAAACACTCCACCATCTGCACAAACAGTGCACTTTTCCTCCTTGCAGAGCATGGCATGAGGTCTGGTCAAATTTATTTGTGCAAGTGATTCTTAAAATCTTTGATTCTGGTATTTTTAAAATCAAAATCAGAATCAATATTTTCAAACCCCAGTGTTGAAGCTATAAGGACCTGAGTCATGCATGGGAAGCATATGACTGAACAATTGAAGTACTTGCCATTTACTGCATGACAGGCCAATTACTGTAATAGCTTGTTTATGTGCTTTTTCAGCTATCTACCCTAACGGCCTGCATTATTATCTGGCCAGGGCTGCATATGGTCAGCATTTGTACTCCTTTACTGTAGTCTTGCTCTGTCCACTTCCGCCAGCCAAAAAATATTTAATAGCATATAGTTGTAAATGAGCGCTTCCTTCCAACTACATGGTTGGATTCAGTCTGTAACTAAATGAGCTTTTATTGGTTGCTCTCCAGGGATTCGCAGAATGCATCACTTATTGCTTGTGAGCACAGTATGACCTAAAGCAAGAGATGTAATGTACTCCTCCCTCTGTATGGTAATAGCACAAAGAAAACAGAGAACATGCAGTATGTTTACTTTATGTTGTATGAAATTGATCGCATCGTTACTATGCCAGAGAAGAAAACCAATAGATCCTTTCACAACTCTGCCTGGCCTTTAAAATCCATCATCTGAAGCATAATAATGAATTATTTGCTGTGTGTTTCAGTATGTAGATGAAGGGGGAACCTTTATTGTGTTTCCACCGGCTCAGAGCAAAAATTATTTATGATTTATCAGCACGATGATCTGTTTTTTAAATATTATTTTGTGAGGATAGAATTTTGATGTGGGAGAGCTGACAAACATTGTCTTTTTAAAAATGCATGAAATGATGTAAAACATAACATAAAATATACTTTTAGTATTTTATTATCAAGCTCCAAACAAAGAAAGCCATAGTAGTCCATGTTTTACTATATAAAATAATTTACAGTGTGTACCGCTGTCGAGTTGTACACACTGCATTATCATAAGTGATCTTATCTTGACTACTGTTCAATTAAGGCTAAATAAAAGTAGAGATTGATACGGGCTACTGTTTTGTCACTGTTTGTGTTAACGTTTAACCAAGGCCAAGGTTCAGTAGATTTGCAGTTTTATTGTTTTGTTGTTGGAGAGCTTTGTGTTTGGCAAGTTTACACTCCATTCATGGCTTGAAAGAAGCGTAACAGTTTTGTTGATGTTAAGCCCCTTTATATCATATGTCAGGCATAAACAACTTTCTACTTGCTTCTGAAATAATCTGTTTCGTTACACTGCCTGGAAGTGTTAATAGAACGAACCTTGTACATATCTGATAATCAATTGTTTAAGGTTTTTTTTGTCACTGTTTGTTTTCTTTTCGTATGGATGACACATTGCTGGAAAAAATAAATTTCTTTTTTTTCTGACTATATGAAATTTTAGGATTAAAAAAGGCAAATGGGCAGATTGTAAATTTAGGTGTTTCTTTTCTCACTTTTAATATTAGAAATTTAACCAAAACATATTTAAACATACATTTCTTAAAACTGTGTAGTCAACAAGGTCCTTTTTTTCCCGCCTATTATTTCTTTTCCTTTTTCCTTCCTTGACTCCTTTTCAACGTCACTTTCAAACCAAATTCTCATTTATATTCTTATTTACATTTGAAAGTTTTTTCCCACCTTGTTTGTGAGATATCCAATAATCATCTGGGGGAAAACAGCATAATGTCATATGTCAGTAGAATACAGCATTTCCATATCTTGTCTTAAATTTTCAGACAATCTGTGAAAAATGGTTAAAACATAAATCATGAACGTAGGGTGAGCAAAATGTGTTGATACAAGTTATGTTTTTTATTTATTATCCTTGTTTGTTTGTTTCTTTTTACTTATGTTAAAGTTTTGAAATAACTTTGTTACTCATTTAAAAAATCTCCACACTGGCTTGAATGCAAATGACGTCACATCCCGTCACTGTAGTTTCACTTCCGGAAGGTGGGGTTTTTGTTACAGGAGCGGTTTGTATTCAGAGAGCCAATGCCTCTGCTTGCGCTATTAAAGCAGTCAGCAAGATAACACCAACCAAGGGCAGTTACTCGAATCCTGCTTTGGTAAGGCTTTTGGACTTTCATTGGGGTGAAACAGATGTGCTGTAACGTGTTTCTTAAGGTTTTAGGAGGGAAATAGGTAACATTACAACACCTGTTAAAATGAAGGACGGATGGTTGGTGGACTCAAAGTGGTGACCATTTGACAGAATAAGGGTGCTAACAAAATAGATATTAAATTAAGTGATTTGTTTAAATGTCTGCTCTAATTAATGTAATTAACTACGATTTGATCTCACACGAAACGTAAGAACGTAACGCCAACACTGTACGTAACATTAATCTTTATGAAGTTAGCATTACATTACTTACCCGCACCAATTTGATGGAAATTCCTGTTTTATTCGTAGTGAATAGTACGAATACATGTCTGTGTTGTTTTATTTATGTATTTTGGGGGGGTTCTTTTTCTTTTCTTTTAAAATTAGTATTGATTTAACCATCCTGGTTGTGTTGCAGTGCCGTTGTTTAGCAATAACGGTATTAGCACAGCTAAAGTCCGTGTTTATGAGCTCTTCCTTTGTAACAGTTCAGCCTACCTGAAGTATTTGAGAAATGTGTCACGGACGTTTTCCTAGCCAAATGTTTCGCTTCCTAAACTGTTGAAGCGAAAACATGTCAATATCCCCATCGAAAAGGTACAAGTACTGAAAAGTTTTCACTCTTAGAGATGACACACCCAAGTAAGCTCGTGAAATCTACATGTTGTTGTAATGGTGAACGTCAGCAAGACGAGCAGTATCGCTGATGACCCTAGAGATAGCCCCTCCACTCCAATAAACACCGCCATCGGGGTCGGATTCTTCAGACCTTATATCCTAAGGTTGGCTAAGCTGCCAACCGAAATTAAACTATAGTTTCAAGTTAAATCATTTCAAGTGATTGTCACAGCCAAGTTCAAAATTGCATTTAAATTTAGACGTGATGTCAATTTTGTTCATTTTGAGCGTGTTTACATATATACAACGTGTTTATACGGGTGTAGGATGACGCTATTTCTTTGTGTGTGTGTTTGTGATGGGGTGGAGGACAGTGTTGGCAAAGCAACACACACTTGTTCCATCTTAGCAATGCAGTTTTTTTCTTTTTGTTATCAGGTAAAAGTGACTAATATGATTCCTACATCATATCCACCTAGAGTGATATGCATGTTCAATCTAAGTAACACTATGAATACATAAACCTTTTTTTTTGTTTTAGGTTCTACTGAGGAATGAACATGTACTCATCCCCTCATAAACAACTCGTGAACAAAATGCTGATCCCAGCACATTCACAATATATTCAAGGAAACCAACTCAGGCATTGTTTGTCTGTCTTGTGTTGTGGGGGGGTGGGACAGGTTTTTAAAAGCTATTGAAAACAGTTTTTTGAGCTATTTGTGGCGGAAGCGTTTTATTGCTTCACTGTCAAAGTATTTTGACAAAAAAACCTAACATAACATATAATTACTGCATCAAATAAAAGCAAATTGTTAGTGCTGGGTAAAAGCTTCAGATTTAAGTTTTGGGCCAGAATTGAAGTGTTTTTGGTAAATCTAGACTAGTTTGAAGCAAATGATATCAAGATGGCCCAAACCACTGATGTGTTTCCTACTGAGCTGCAAATTAAACAGAACTGACAGATAAGCTAAACTGGTTTAGCAACAAAGTCCGTTTATTTAAGATGATCCATGCAAGTTTACTGCAGCAATTTACGACTCCTTTATGCATTAATACCATTACTCTGTTCAATCATTAAATCCCAAATTGTGCCCAGATATTTTTTGGGAGTTGAGTTCATGTATCCATGTGCTGCTACTGTCTATCTTTCATCAACTTGCTTTCTTATTGCTTAGCTCAGTGTGTTTTATCTCCCATTACTATAATTTGTCAGAGCACGACAAACATTTTCTGCTTCATTTCCTTTTGTTTTATAGTCAGTCTGACTGGCTGATATTAAATAGCTCCATCATCTAAATGTTTGTTTCATTATTGTTATTTTATGATGGTTCTGAATGCCTGGGGCTTTTTCTGTGTAATGACACTGCTGTCACAAAAGCATCTACCTCTGAAAACTGCATTGGCAGAATCTATTTTTGATTGTCGGTAAAAGTATACCTTTCAGGCATTAATTGTTTGTTGTCAGGTAGGAAAAGGGATTCATATTTTTTCTGTGACTCAGTAGAAGCTGACTTTATGACATTTAAATGAATCTTGTCTTCTGGATTCTGACAGTCAGCTTAGGTAACATTGGCTCTAAGGCACAACTTGTTGGGCTAGAATTGTTTTTTTTTTCTGTGGGAAGTCAGTTTGATATAAAAGCACTCAAACAGTAGATGGAACTGGTGTGTGTGCATCCCGTTTCTTGCTAGGAAGAGGAACTAATTATGCAAAATGTGTTTGCAGAACATTGTAATAATTCAACTTTTTCTGAATTATTCATATGAATTAATTCTCTGTCACCCACTACTGGCATTCGGTGCCTGCGGGCCTGTTCACTTGGCTGTTGCAGAAGATACCTGGGGTGTTTGGGTTTTCTCCTTTTTAAAATGTGGCTATCTTTCACTGCCTGTGAGAGTATCAGTACTGTGGTTACTTGGACAAGTATGAGGGTAATCTTTTCTCAGTCATGTTTCCAGCACTAGTGGAGATTATTCATTGAAGTAAAAATGGAGAAAAAGTTAAAATAAGATCAATTTCTTCTTTATTTACACTCATGTAAACTGAACCACCTTCTGACTTCAGTTTCACCTGCTAGTATCCAAATCTACGTATCCAGCTTGGATAAATGTTCAGAGTGGGAAGATCTGAGGTCCTCCCATCAGTCTCACCACTTTTCTTTCTTTCTTTTTTTAACTATCTTTGCTCCATTGCTGATTTATCCTCACACCTGTGCTCTGAATATGTACTCCTTCAGTTAAGGCCATCCCTTTACTGACAAGCTGCAAGAGCGTTGTCTCAATTCCTGAATGTGTTGCTTTGTGTGTGTGTGTTTATGTAAACGCTGGTGGGAAAGATGGGAAGATTTGATTTCACGGAACAGTCCACGTCGCATGCCTTTTCATTAAATATTTGTTCAGGATGTATGTAAGTGATGCTACGTTATGTTGTTCTACCGTGAACGTATTGCTCGGCAAACTGAGGCTGACTCTTTCAGATCCAAACACAGTGTGGGACTGAATGATTAAAATTACATGAGAGAGACACCTGGAAGCCTTAACTAACAGCTAAGATTTTTCTGCAGCAGTAACAGATAGTGTTGTTTGTTTATTTCTCACTCCTTTATTTTTATATCTCTGCAGCTGTAGCTTGCAAAACCTGCCTTTCTAAGCCATGATGGGCAACACATCATGGCTGCAGTGGTGTAGGTGGTGTGTGACTGAGCATGCTGTCTTATTAGTTGTGCAAATGGAAATAACCCATTGCAAACTGATAAGTAGTGTAAATCTATGCTGAAATGTGACCTCTCTCTCCATCCTGAATCAGTCCAGAGGAATGCTTGAGTAATGGGAAGCATACAAATGTTTGGACTAAGATCATCATGGTCAGCTGCAGGGAGAGTAGAAAGAAAATCTCTTGTGTATGACTGGCTAAAGCTTTTCTGCATTTGTTCTTGTTCTGTTTCTGTGTGGATCAGTACTGTTCCACTGTGTTTGCAGCTTGATGATAATTCCCATACAGAAAAAAAAAAAAACATGACAGGAATTGGTGTAGAATAGGGATGTATTTGAAAAAGGCCCCACTGAGTGTTTCCGAAGTAGCACAGAGAGGATTTAGGTCTCCGTTGCCCAGTTTCGTCAAAGGCTTCTCTGTATACTCCTGCAGCTAAGGGTTGTTAGTATGCATTGTAAGGTTCTTTTTGAAAATGTCCTGCTTGCTGTTGTGTGCCGTCTTTTTTTTTTAAGTATAGTAAATCATTTCCAGATCTCCACAGGCACTGGCTATTATAACTGTTTTCTCCAAACATGTTTCAGCTGAGCCCCAGCAGGGATTTGCTGTTAAATTATGCATTGTTTGTTGCACGGTGATAAATGAACTACAGTCTTGAATCCCATTCGTGCGCCACAGTAGAGCCACTCTCATACTGAGGTGACTTTAACCTGGTTTTAGATAACTAAGCTCAGAGTCCTTTTCTCACATTTGCTGGAGCAGAGGAGCATTTCCAGGTTGGCAGTGAAATTGGATTGGACACAAAAGAAGTTTAGATTTGCAGTTGTTTCATTAGTGGTTCATTTCATTAGGTTTTTTTTTCTGGCAACAGAGTTATTCAAGAATGACTTAGTGGTGTAAAAGTGATAAGAACAAGATGGTTTACACGTAATAATAGGACTATTTCTACATTACTCAGAAGGTCAGAGTTTGCATCTAACCACAGTGACTAGACCACTATACAGTGTTTTTTGACTCATTTGTCCTGTGTTGAGTATGTTGGAAGTTTTTAATCTGCTTTGGGGGATTGGGAGGGTTGTTACAGGGCCAAAAATAAAAACCCTGTTTTCTTTCATCAGATGGTGCGAGGAAATCCCCTCACCTCTGATCCCAGGAGAAAAGCATCCCCAGGCTCGATGGTTCAGATGTCTTCAATTTATTTTATTTCCTCTCAGACCGGAATTTAGGCACAGTAATATGTGACACTCAAGTTAACCATGTGTGAGAGTTTCATGTCAGCAGGAATAGGTTGGCCTTTTCAAAAAACGGAGATCCCCTGCTGAGCACATGTTTTATCCTCATTAGAAATGTTGGACTGTTGCGTTACAGGAGATCTTAAGATTATTATTTTTTTACTTTAACAAAGTGAACTGATACCACCGACGTTACCAGACAGTGGCATATTTCCAAGTCGCACAGGTGCACCTTGTAAAATATAAATCACACCGCCCCATATAATGTGTTGCATCAGCTTTGTATTACTTAAAGAGCAAGCTTCTGGATGTAGTAGTTAGTCATTAGCTATATAAAGGGAGCGGCCATTTTTCGTAAATGACTCAATTGTTGCCAGCTTTACTGTCTCACTCTGTTTCATTTAGTAAGAGGTGTGTGAGTTCTGGCCAAAACCTGCTTCATCCTCACCTAAGTGTTAAAATGAGCATGGGTTGAAGACCGTTCCATTCTCCATAAGGAATTAATTTCTGTAGCTTTTACTGTACTGGTGTCATCTATATTTCAGGAGTCTACCAACGGAAGTGGTCTGTTAAATTGAACCCCTCCCTCTCTATAGCTCTGTTCCTCAAATGAATCATTACCAAGAAAACTCCAGTTGAATATGTGGGTCATGCCTAAATATTCCCCCCCCTACATTTTAACCCTGTATTGCTTTGCAGCTGATGTGAAAAACAGGACCCCTCCTCTACTCTCTGAGCTCCTGTCAGAAACTTTCCACTGACCATTTATTGTTCCTTTCAGTTTAACACACATCGCTTTATAGTTTTGACATCTGTGCTTTGGCACAAGGAAAGTGGGTCACATGTGAATAATTTAAATATTGACCTGCAAATACTGAGCTGCATATGCTTCTATCAGAAGGTGTGTCATTGAATGTGTATGTTTGTGAGGGTATCTTTCCTATGATCCCTTTCACTGGCCCTGGCTACTGATAACAAAGACAGGAAGAGCACAAGTCAGACTTCACTTCCTAGTCGGGGAGCGTGGAACCATGATGCCACATCCTCAGTGTCAACAGCCATGATATTGAGGGAAAAACATGTTCTTGCTTTGAATACAAAGCAACAGTTACTTGCCTCAGCCTTTTTCTGCTGGAAGCTCAGCACACACTCGTGCCACTGGTTATGAGCTGACATGTTTACTGTCGGGGAGGAGCAGATTAATACGAACACTGCTATGAATCAGCTCAGTGCTTCCATTAGTGCGACATCCCGAGCGGAGGGAAGAATCTGTCTCTCCACAGAGAAATGAAATAAAGAGTTGAGAAGGTAAAAGGAAAAAGAAAGTTGGTTGTGCCCTCTTCATGTTCCAACACAGTTGAGTCATATGACACCGCAGCAGCAGCTAGCAGTACATAGCTGATTGTCAATGGCTGGATGCTTTGGTTCATCTTGAGACACTTGTGTTTATCCCGTGACGTTGGCGACAGCAGTAACAACAACCACCATCTACAGCGACGCAAACGCATGCTGCTGGGAGACTTCACAGTGGGGACGGGCTTTAGAAGGCAGACCACACCAGGCCCAGGTGTAGCTCGTTCAGCTGATTACTCTTTCAGCACACCTGTAAAGCTAACCCACTAGAGAGAAACAAACATCTAGGGAAGAGTTAAATAAAACTATTAATACAATACAGTGTCTTTTACTAAGCACCTTTCCTTGTTTTTGTTTTTTATATGAAAGATGGTAGGAAAATTCACAAGGACCAGGAGGAAGACAAATATGCTGCCCTCCCTTTACACTAAGCTGTGAATTGGGTGTGTTGTCAAGAAACTGCAACGGCAATATTTCATTACATGAGCCTCAGATACTTTGCCTAATAGCTTCTAATCTTGTGTCTCTGAGGCTAAAATACATGTATTATATTGGTATAATAAAATGTAAAGTTATACTTCACTTTTAACACGGTGAAAGCCACAAATGTGTAAAGGATTGTCACAGACTGCCTAAACTCCTGTGCTCATGTCTATTGATATAATATTCAGCTAATATGGCTACATGAAAATAATAGTGTTGCCTTTAAAGTTTTTGCCTCTGGGAATTTTCTTTTTGATATAATAATAAAAAAAAAAAAAATAAAATTCCTTAAAATTTTGAGAACATGGCTACGTGAAATGAAACAGTGACATGAGTAGGGCCGGGTATCACCACTGATTTCCTGATTCAATTCTAATTGATTCACAACAGCCTGACTTGATTTCAATTAAATTTAATTCAATATCGATTCATTTACAAATTTTAAATAAAAACACCAAATTTAATTGAATGTTAAAGAGATTCTCAGATAATGAAATTATTTTTATAAAACACTGAGCCCATTTACACGACCATCAAAATCAGATATGTGGGAATAATCAGATTACAGTAATGATCTGATATGACGCGCCTATGCACTTCTGAAATATGATATTCGAAAGATCATTGTCCACATTTACCAGTGCATTTTCGGATTGATTTTATTGCATGCATGTGTCTTCCTGTTATTGTTGAGCATGCCCGGAGCCCTCGGTCTAAGCATTAGCTGCTAATGAGAGGTAATAAGCTGCTTAATAGTTTACAGGTGACTCTAATCCAATGGTGAATAAAAAAGATCCGAATTTGGCATTACCTAGGTGAAAGATTACATTTTTGGAACAAACGTGACACAGGCAACCATTGAGCTAAGATCTTGCTGAGCATCAGTAAGACGTGAGAGTAAGGTCGCTGTTGTCACTGGAAAGGAAAAATCAATCTCAGAGTTTTATTAATCGATATTGAATTTATTACATTTAATTGCTTCATTTTTTTTCTTTTTCAGCCCAGCTCTAGATATGAGGTATCATTGTTGAATATTTTAATGATATGACTTGCAGCATATAAACAAATAAATATGTGATGCCAACCTCAGGTGTATTACCACTTCTGCATCTGTGCATGCTTGCTAGTTATTGACATACAGAAAAAGAGAACTTGTTTTGAAAGTGAAATACAGTCCGGATTAATTCTCCTGTGCATGTCATATTGGGTT
Source organism: Atherinosoma microstoma (assembly GCA_037177055.1). NCBI lineage: Eukaryota > Metazoa > Chordata > Actinopteri > Atheriniformes > Atherinidae > Atherinosoma > Atherinosoma microstoma. Next base: position 22,455,085 of record JBBBVU010000013.1, read on the forward strand.
ATTTCACTCAGTAACCTTCCTAAGATAAACAGATTATTTAGAGCAGACCTTTATCAATCCAAAACATACTTCGTTAAATAATGACTATTTGAAGTACCTGGTTGCATTATACCATCCATAGTTTGTTCTAAATGCCGTGCGCACTTTAAATTCACCCAGATGAGGTGAAGGTGAAGACCTGGTATTCAGACATTTACAGTGGAGACACTTGGACACTCTTGTTGGAAGTTTAACTCTGACAGAGACAGAAGATACTGAAGTCAGGCAAAAAGCAATTGAGTCTGAGCTTTCACCTTCTGAGAGCAGGACCGTTATAAAGCAGATAGATGGCCAGTCACGTCTTGCTTCTTTTTAACGAGTTTAGCACTAGATGCCCTATTTTAATGCTTTCGTAAATGCTGCCTTGGTGCGGAGAATGATGGCTTCATTACTTCTGATCAGTTGCAATGACCTTTTGATGGCGAACTTTATAAAGTTCTTGGATTCATGAGTAGGCAATTTGGCACTTTAATGGGAATAGTGGGGGTTAAGATTCAAGATTTGTTGGAGCACAGCCTAGAGCCTTGGCACAGCGTGTTACTGTCGCCGTGAGAGCTGTTAAGTAACAACTGCCATCTGTCGCTGCACTTGTCCACGTACTCATCTCCTCTCCTTATGGAGGTTATTTACTGTAGGTACTGACCTGTTTTTCGGCGCTTGTCATTCACAGGTTGTGTCGCGTGCGTGTGTGTGTGTGTGTGTGCGTGCGTGAGTGTGCACATGTGTTTGAGTGTGTAAGAGAGGCACAAAGAAGAATCTGGTGATGGCTGCCAATAAAGGTAAAAACCAGAGCTCGCTGGTACTGCACAAAGTGATAATGGTGGGAAGTGGAGGCGTGGGGAAGTCGGCGCTCACGCTGCAGTTCATGTATGATGAGGTGAGTTATTGCTACGTGCATCTCGGCCACCTGCAGACCCATGTCCAGTCACTTCAGCTTTTGTGAACGTATCTCCATTCTTCCTGTAAAAGCTTCAAATTGAAAGCCCTTTTTCAAGAGGTCTGACAAAACTGCTACTGTACAAGGTTAACATGATAGTTTTTTTTTGTTTTTTTAAGACGCTTCTATTGCTTGTGATTTGACGACACCCGACTGAGCACTGCAACAGTCACCGTTTTTGCTTTTCTAAGCATTTTTTGAACCCATCTGATACCGACCACTGTAGTTTGCAACAGGCTGCACTGATGCTTCATGCATGCTGATGAGGCTTATCTAAATATGAAATGAAATGAATCTCTATTTCCTCAGTTTGTGGAGGACTACGAGCCCACCAAAGCAGACAGTTACAGGAAGAAGGTGGTCCTGGATGGGGAGGAAGTCCAGATCGACATCCTGGATACAGCTGGTCAGGAGGACTACGCTGCTATCAGGGACAACTATTTTCGCAGCGGAGAGGGTTTCTTGCTCGTCTTTTCCATCACGGAGCACGAGTCCTTCACCGCTACCGAAGAGTTCAGGTAATTATGCTTCACCCCTTGAACTTTGACAAGGTGATCGCTTTACAGATATCTCTATTGATTATTATCACTAATCAAATGGTCTGATCACCCTTACTTAGATTGTAGATGTCTTTCTTGTTTTGGTTACATTTATTATAAAATAGTAGACAGAGACCACTTGAAATGATGTGTTCCTTTCTTCTTCTTTTTCCCCCCTTCAATCCCAGTCCAAAAGTTTCCTCGGATCTGTCTGTCAGCTCCTAAAATAACTGCAGATCCAAATAGATGATGTTTGTTTAGTAGCTCCATGTATACAAAATATTCTGAACCGGAGCTTTGCATTAGTCCTGCTGGGTGTTATGCAGTTGAAGAAAGAGTCACTTTAGATCTGTTCTGGCAGGAAAGTGTTGGTAGGATTTGAACCACCACAGCATCAACAAACAGCATCACTGATAGAATTCTTTCCACTTGCCAAATGTCAAGCTATGAACCCACTGTGAATCAGGGCATCATTATTAACACTTTCAGTACCGTCAATTGGAGAATAAAGACAACGTTTGATAACAGCTGTATATGTTTGTAAGGATTGTTTTATAAATGCACAAATATGCCATATGTTCTTGTTCTGGCAGGGAGCAGATCTTGCGGGTTAAAGCGGAAGAGGACAAGATTCCTCTCCTGGTGGTAGGAAACAAGTCGGACCTTGAGGAACGTCGGCAGGTATCGGTGGACGAAGCCCGCGGCAAGGCCGAGGAGTGGGGGGTCCAGTATGTCGAGACGTCGGCCAAAACTAGAGCCAACGTTGACAAGGTGCCGCTGCTCATACGTTGTATTTGTTATACAGAACTGTGCAGAAGTATTAGGCGTTGAAGGTAAAGTGGGGTTGTGTTCAAATTAAAGCAGTAAATAGTTTTTTATGTATGAGTTAATTTTATACAAAACATGAAAAAAGTTCAGATTTAACATTTGGTGGGCCCTTCCTTGGTTTTTATGTGTCTCAGCTGGTTAGTTTATCCTAGCATTTATTTGTAAACTTGCTGCGGCTTGTCTGTGGAATTTAGCTGTTTCAGTGCTCTTCCTCTGCTCTGTACGTCAGTGGCTGTATGTGGAGGATCATACAGCAGATTGAATTGGGGACTAATCACATGAATAAGAATTACAAACATCTAAAACCTCTGCACTTCAATATTAACTTCAATATTATTGACATCATTAATAGAGATGTACCGAGCCAGTTTTTTTGCGAACTAATCCGATACCTGGGCTGAGCCTATCGGCCGATACCGATCCGATACTACTGTTGAATGAATGAACCGTATACCTTGTCATGCGAGTGAACGCATCAGGCCTGACTTGGCTCGGTCTGGCGCTTGCCCCATGTTGCTCTGTGTTTGCTAGCTGCTGTGCGTGCTCTGCGACGTAACCGGCGTTGCAAACATAGAATTGAAGT
>JBBBVU010000013.1:22471453-22490987 GCA_037177055.1 Atherinosoma microstoma
TATTATATTATATTATATTATATTATATTATATTATATTATATTATATTATATTATATTATATTATATTATATCATTGCACCCCTTTTAAAATCTTCTGTGGCAATACTGCGATATCAAAACAAAGGAGTAGCTACTGTAAATGCAGTTTGAAGTGACACTTTGTTACTTTCTGACCTTAAAATTATGCATTTCAGACTCATTTTGATGGAACAGGGACATTTATTATGTACACTCCTGGAGCTGTTCTTTCCCAGCAGCATCCTGAGGCTGAGAAATTCTACTTCAAAACTTTTGCTTCCAGGATGCTGCATCACGTTACAGCTGAATTTCACTTGATGCACTGCATCATATACCAGCAACTGGATATCAACACACTGGCTGGGCAGATTTTTGCTGACTGGGAAGGGGATGATGATGCTGTGTTTGTCATGATGTTGTGTTTAAATATTTAGCTGGTTTATTTAGGTCCTTGAGCATTATGTTTATCACAATCATCATATATTATATTTAATTATATTCAATTCAGAAAATTTAATATCATTACATTAATTAATTTGTAGTTTTGTTATTTCATCATTTTATTTTTAATTCACTCATTAATATATTTAATTACCATTGTATTAAATTTTTCTTTATAGTATTCATGTTACTAAGTTTTTATTAATATTTTGAATTGCCCTTGCAACAAAGATATTCATGCACACTGTACAATGTGATTTTCCTTTTATCTACCCTTCTCCCAATCAGAGACACAACCACCAGGGCCCAGTATTTCAAACATAATCCACCAGGATTAATCCAGGTGGATTGGATTTTTTTCCCAAATCTGATCAGAAATTGGGTATTTCAAACCATATATACTGAAGATTTAAATCCAGATTTGTTATTCCAATCCTACCTTTGATACCTTTGAACTTTTTGCTCTTTTGGGTATTTCAAAATTTTAGACCCAAATCGGGATAATTTTGATACTGAAAACAGGGATTAAAGTAAACCCACCCGAGAGGTGGATTTGAAGTGGATATTGTGTGTACAATAAACTATATTATACCGTCACCAACTATATATACTACATACTACATACATATTTCACTCTGAATCTTCTAAATAAAATAACTTTGTTCATATTGAGTAAATAATGTGATTACGCAACATTTGTGAAAAATTAAATGTTTCATTCATACACATCATGACAGTGCTAAATTCACTACAGAAATGCAGCATTGTGTTATTATTTCAAGTAAATTATCTTTGCTTGAAACTGCTTTTTTAACTTAACATTTGAAGTGTGTAACCAAGGTTTTTAAATTGCACCCAGGCAAAACATTTTATGTCCCAGCAGTCTCACTGTACACAAATTGAGACTTTATTTGCAATTGCCATCCATAACTGTAAAATAAATGTTATTGTAAAACAGAATTTAATGACCTCTAATACAGACAAATCAATGCAAAGTTCTAAAATTTAGAGTATTGTTTCATACATTTGTTCCAAAATTGTGATTTATTTTACAAATGACTTCTGTTTATGCCCAGTAAAAATGATGCCTTTGCAAAGTGTTGTGTCTATTTACAATCATTTTGAGTATGCTACAAAAATAACAACACTTTTATCAATGAACTTTCTTGAGATGTGTCTAATACATTAAAATAAGATAACTCTTTATTGGTATGGAAATGGTAAAAGTATTCACACACAGATGATGATGATGTTTCACAACTAGCTTCTCCTGTAGCTGAACACACTTTTGAGTTAAAATCTTGACTTCCAGCCTGGTTTCTGCTGTTTGCAGCATCAGCGTTGACTTCTATCAGACAGGTTGTGCAAGACAAGTTATTTTCTTTTCCTGTTTCCTGTCTATTATCCAGTAGGAGGGACTGATATGTAAATCTCCATCTAACAGGATCAGGATCATTTTGATCCAATCCACCAAAGTTTTTAAATACCCAGATATCAATCTCAGATCCATGGATCTGAATCCTGGGATTTGGAAATCTAGATAATTTTGATCTGGATTCAAAGTTTTGAAATACTGGGCCCAGGTGACGCTGGTTACATATCGCTCCACTTTTCTTGCGTATCTCAGCGAAAGCTGCAGCTCCAAGGCAAATGACTGAAAACTTTACTAGCTATGTGGCAAAAGAGCTGCAACCAACAACAGAATCTCCATCTTTCTGTATGATCAGTAATGAAATGAATCCATTAAGCTACATGAATTGAGCCTAACATGCTTGATTTCATGTACATTTTTAAACTCAGTTGTTAATAAAGCGCAGAAAAAGGGGAATTCTGTCAATCATCCCATAAACCAGCAGAATTTCAGATTACACACTATGTTACTGATTATGTAAAGAGTTAGAGCGGTCTGTACATTCAAAAGTAAATGTAAGCTGGCCTTTTAACCAAAGTGCACAAAGCATTTCAAAGATGTATTAATATTTAGTAACAGAAAAAACTCTAACAAGTTACTTTTCTCATTAAGTAACAGTAACAAAGTAATGTAACTAATTGTCTTTTGCAGGCAGTATTACTGTAATTTAATTAGTTACTTTTAAAACACTACTGGATACTGATAAGACATAGTCAGTGCATGTTTTGCTCCTTTTATGAATAGTTTTTCTTTCTTTTTTTTTAACATCATCCATTATTTGGGGCAATTTGTTTGACAATAGAAAATTAAGAGCTGTAAGTTGTTTGTACTAATACAGCCTGTATTATGTTTATATAATCTAAAAATATTGAAAAATTCTGAACACAAAACATCATGTACTTGTAAAAATAAATTATGCCTTTGTTTTCCCTTCTTTATAATGGTCATATATGTGTGTGTGTGTTTGTGTGTGCGGTGACATTTCTGTGTAAAGTTCAGGAAAAGATTGTTTAAGTACAAACAGCCCTGCTGAGTAATGTTTTCCTGTCACAACATATTGTCTGCTAATTACAGGAAGCAAAACACTTTACACATTTCTTTTCTTTTCTTTTTTTTCACCACTGTGGTGTTGGAAATGTCAATCCTCTTGAACATACCTGTCTATTTGTTGCATAAACTACTCTAAGTTCTTTGTTGGCGAACCCTCAAAGTCCCTTAAATGATGTCTCTGTGGTTTCCAGAGGAATTTTTTCCACTTAAGATGCTCCAACACACATTGCAATGTTAGTATAACGGATGAAAATATGTGCCAAAGAAGGCCTTAGCAGAATGCTGATTAGACAGTGGAATTAAGTGGGATTTATGGCAGGGATGAGCTCTTCATTTATCCTTTGTACTACCACCATCCTGCGTGATGTCAGGCTTTGGGAAGAGGCTTTGTCTCTGTCACGATGTGCCTGTATGCTGGCTTTTTCTTTTTTAGCCATGCTAGCAGAAAAGACTTTAGGAGATGGTGATGTCAGACAATATAACACTTTGTCCAAGAATGACATTATTAAATGGATCACTATACAATTTTGCACATTTGGGTTCACAAAGGCTTAAACCCTCAAGAACTGGATGATCAGCTGTTTTTTAATCTACCACTTAAGCTCAAAAAGTGAAATGTGTGTACTCTTACATTAGATACCAGCACATTTAACCTAGAAAGACTAGAAACAGTACAATAACGTGTTTTGTTGCAAATAAAGGAACATTTTAAAGCACATAATTATATCAAAAACAATAAATCTCTCATTTTTAAAGGAACGAAGTCACATTCTTAATCTCTCTCTTCATACTGTCAATATAATAACTGATTTCTGAAGGAAAACCTGAAGAAGAGGCTCGAAGTCATCTTAAGCCTGGGCAAGATAACTAAATATTCTCATTAAAGAAAAAAGGGACACAATGTGGAGAAAATCTAGAAAAGATATTGACATGATGCTCAGAATTCTATTCTCTCTGTTTTTGTGAAAACTGAAGACATGCTAAGAGTGGTACCGGGATCTAAATGTAAACATTTTCAACATGTTTGTTTCCACCATTTGATATATGGTTAAAGAGATGTTTATTCTATTTATTCTTTTCTGATGCTCTGCTTTTGATGCTTGTTACAAAGATATACATCATTGTATTTCAAACATTTGTTTTCATGTTGGACTGGTCTGCGCGTAGTATTTTACATTCAATGCTAGTGTTAGAAGGAAGTAGTCTACTCTTTTTTTTTTTTTTTGCAGCGTTGCATTGATAGAAATAGGTAAAATACAAGCTAAGTAATTTACGTAGGAAGTCATGAATGATTCATTTATCTTGTTCAGTCACTGAGATCAGGGATAAAGACTGTGGGCTGCATCTCAAAGTGTTATTGATTAACCACTTTTCAGCTTAGAGAAAACAATAATTTAAGAAAATATAGAAAGTGTTTTTGTTTTGTAGCCATTTCTCTTCTTTTAGGTTTGGTGCTTCTTCACAGCCACTCAGATGAAGACTGGTTTTAGTATTTTACAATCAGTTTTGTCACAAGTTAATAATTGTGTCCAGGGGTGTGATGAGAATGATGTATCTCATCATTAATGTAATAAAAGTAATGGAGATGGTGCTAGATCCTTGGATAATGTCCATCCACAATGAAGAAATCAGCCAGGTTGAATCCTACAAGTACTGATCACCTTTTCAGTTGGAATGACCATATTGACTATCTGTTTTCAGGTTTACACCAAAGGCTGTGCTTTTTATGGCGACTAAGGGAGTTTGGAGTGGATCCGAAAATTATGTTCTTGTTTTATCAGCCTGTCCTGGAGAGCATCATTAGGTATGGGATGTCAGCATGGTACAGCAATCTCTCAGCACAAGCATAATCTAAACTGCTTCGTCTGGTACAGTCTGCCATGAAGGTAATGGGGAGGACTGGAAACCTCTCCCTCTAATCCATCCATGAGCAGTCTGTACTCAGACAAGCACAGAGAGTTTTATTAGACCCATCACACATCCTTTGTCCTGAATACGAGTTATTACCTCCTGGTAGAAGGAATCGAGATCTAAAATGCAGACAGAACCGTTTTAAGAATTCATTTGTCGCCATATCAAAATCTTAAATTATTTTAAATAGTGTTTCTTATGGCCACATACACTGCGCAATATCTCTTTTGGGGTCGTGGGGTCGTGGGGGTTGAGCAACAACATCTATTTTTATTCTTTTTTATTTCTGGTGTTCTTCTCTTTTTCATCCCAAATGGGTAAAAATGTTTTTAGGATTTTTGCTGGGTGGCTGATGGTTGTTTGCAGATTACAGTGGTTTGCTATTGTGTTGTGTGTAGTATTAATGTTGTCAAAGCAGCTAATGTCATAGCAATTAAGTCCAAGCCAAATTTCCCTATGGGGACAATAAAAGTGTATTGCATAGTATCATACTGCATAGTATCGCATTGCATCACACCGTATCTTTTCTTATTGTATAGTATCGTGTCGTATTGTATGTCTGATCCTTACGATACAGTGGTAAAAACACTGTTTACAAAGTTATGATGAAGAGGTGATAACATGCCAATAAAACAGTTGTTTTATCGCTGTGTTAGATTGTCTTGTTACATTTATTAAATGAATTAATGACGTCCACCAGGAAAACATTTATTTCTCGTCTGCTTTTTTTATTTTCTTTATCTCTCCAACACACCGAGGGATGAGAGCTGCTCTAATGTTCATCACTGTGCTGGAGTAGCCTATAGATGTTTATCTTTTTGACAAATTATACAAAATATTTAATGTCTTTTCTCCTGATTATTGCTAACTCACTGCAAAGTAGCTTTAAGTAGTTGCACAGTTGATATACAAATTCAGTGGAGTACAAAGATTAGTGGTGTGCATGATCGTATGTGGGCCGGTCTCGGCCATAATGCCAGGGCCAATTTTTGTCCCAGTCTGCCCTCTGCCTCCATAGTGTTGCATATTTGACCTCTAAATATGAGTTTGGATGACTTTGTCTATGTAGTATGTATTTTGAAGAGGTTTTCACAAACCCCAGTACACTGGGATAAAACATCAACCTGGAATTACACACATTCCCCAGTTATATTTCAGGTGAGCAGAGCTCTGGAGTCGACAGTGAATGTCAGAAGAGTCTTTTTTTTTTTTTTTATTATGAAGTGCTATTTTAGTGGCTAGGGTTTAGTGAGTAACACTGACGATTACGTCCCTTGAGGCACTTCAATATTTTACAGCTCATTTTCTGGCTGAGTGCAGTTTTGGACAAAGGTAAATCAGGAAGCCATGATGAGCAGCCCAGTCCAAGTAAAGACAGGGGAAACAGAGCAGCATAGGAGACAGTCATAATGGCTCTTCTTCAGAAAAACCATTAGCCAGCAGCTGTTTCCCTGTCTGTCACACCGCTGCCATGCAATCTGCACACCTTCCATGCGGAATAACCTTGTTTATCCCATCTCTTCCAGTGACTTTACGACAGCTTGCTTAATGATTAAAAAGGGGCAGTGAAATGAGAGAACAGACACTGAAATGTGTCATCTTGACTGGTTTGTGACTACATCCCCACTGTCTTTTATTAATCGCCCTTGGTGTCATTTTTGCTGCAGCTGTGGGGAGCGTCAGTCTTTAAAATCCTGTTAGTAAAAGAGAGAGAGAGACTTCGGAAACATCTGACATAAATAAAGGATTCACACAAAATTCATAGATTTTTAAAAAGATAATCATATAGGTTGATAGTTTATATCCTTAAATATGACCCAGAACGGTGGGAAGAAAATACGGCTTTTGAGCATCTAGATGTCGTTCACAAGTCTTTCCAGTTTTAAACAACACTCTCAACTCCTCACCTCAGAACTCCTTCCAAAGTCACAGCTCTAAAACATGGTCATATACACTGTCACCTGGAAGAGAGAGTTAGCCTTGGGCAATGTAGCTACACAGCTACTCTAGTTGTATAGTAATAAAAAACAAACAAATTCCACAGAAAACAAGCCAGAAAAAATAATCTGTCCAGCAGAAAAAATGTCACCTTTGTGTTAAGTCTGGTTTTCCTTCTATTTTTATGCAACCCTTCTTTTAGTTCTAGCATTTACTGAATATAATTGTCATTTTCTAGGTTCTGCTGCTGTGTCCTAGCTACTTGAGAATGTGCTTTGAATATTTCAGGCATTCATGACACAGGTTCAAAACACACTCATGAAATCAGTTTTTTCCCCATTTCTGACTCATTCAATTAATAATACAAAGCACTTTTCTATAGCATTTTTTTCTACGCATCCTGTTTGAGTTAGTTATTTGGAATAAAAACAATGTCTTGGACTAGTTTAAGAGACGGGGATTAGAGTAAACCAGGACTTGGCCTTAAGTGTCCAAACACTTCATATTCATTACTCAGGTAGAAGTATAGATACTAGGGTTTAAAAAGACTTATGTATAAGTTGAAGCATCAACTCAAGCTTTTTAATCAAGTAAAAGTAAAAAAGCACTGGTTTCAAAACTACTTAAAATATAAAAGTAAAATGAATGTAAGGAGAAAAAAAATGCCTTTAAGGATAAAGCTGTGCCACAGGGTCCTATATTGCACAACCCCACCTCCCCGCCCAAAAAAATCGTTATTCTAAGGCCATAATGACTATGACTTTATATTTAAAATGTTAATGTTAGATGTTTGAAAGAATGTGGGATGCTGTAGGCTACCTGTTCTTTTGGGTCTCTGCCATGGACATCTTTCTACTAAACTACATATGTCTGCCATGTCCTTGAATCAGAATCAGAATATATTTTATTGTCATTGAACCAGCGTCCCGTAACAACAAAAATTTTCTTTCCTGTGCAACCCGTCCAAGAATAGACAAACAAACATTAACGATGAACAATAACAGGATCAGGTAGACTGAAGATTCAGCCGCAAGCAGCGCTGCCTTTCCTTTGCAGAGAAAGAGAAAAAGATGACATGAGGAAAGGGATGATTAGCCAAAAAAGAGGCACAGGGACCCCCAGCACAGCAGGCCTGGACACTGTGCATCCATGCCCGCTGCATGGAGTGTGTGTGGGTGGGAGGGAGTTTAGGGTCTGACAGAGGCGGGGTGGGGGGACAGAGCGTTTGTTTACATAGTTTGCCACAGCGGAATTTGATAAGCTCAAGGCTAATGTAAGGGAGCCAGATTGGGATAACAGAATTGTTTTGGTACAGACAGAACTTGTTTTGTTTGCCTTGAGTCAGTCTTTCAGTGGTCTCTCACAGCGCCTCCAAGATGTTCCAATACGGGGGTAAGTTTCCTCCAAGCCAAGCCGACAACCTCTCCAAGTTGGAATTCACGGTCCGAATGAGTCCAGTAACCACAACCAGCTAGTTACTCTAATCAGGAATAGCATCCAGTTTGCGGTTTAGCTCCTGCAATGTCTGAGTGTTCATAGCACGGCACATTCCTTCACGAAAGACAAGCAGCTCGCCGCTTGCTGCAGACAGTCTCTGAGTTTTGCGATACACCAAGTAACTACCAGCTCCATACAGCAGAAACACAGTTATCATAAATCCAATAATGAAGACATCGATTCTCCACGAAAAGAAGAGACAGATACTTGACCTTCCACTTTCCCAGGAATCCATCATGTAACCAGTTGCACGTTCCATCAAGACAGGCGGCTCCCCTCTGGCCATTTTCCATGTAGAAAAAATTGATCAATAGCATTAATAGACCAACTGATTTCCATGATAAGAGATGTTTAAAGATTTGGACAAAAAATTCAAAGAAAGGCTCCGAGAATGACCAGGAAAAGAGCAGCTGGACTGTGATGTGATTGCGTACAAACTAATAGGGTGTCGGAATGATATGTTTCTACTACTCAACCAACCACAATCAAATTCACTCTATCTAGATGGCATGACTTATCTGGATAGGTTTTTTGAAAATGTGGCCACAACGACTTCAGGTAAGTCACAAATCTATTCCACACTTCTCATACTTTACCGGCTCTATACAAATAAAGGTGAACTGAACTGAATTAGACAACAATGTCATTCCTGGGCACTCTAGACAATTAATTCAAGCCACATCCATTAAATTATAACTTTATAGACTTTTTGGAAGAACCTGAAACTGGTATTAGAACAAGTTGCGTGTGCAAACTTGACAGGAAAACGCAAAAATATGTTGCAACTGATTTACCAAAGCACATTCTGGGCGGAGGAGTAGATGCAAATAAATCAGCTTTGCACGCACAATGTGATTTACTAAAAGTGCGGTCGCTGTTTCTGCGCCTATATTTAACACTTTTGAAAATCAGGTGCAAACTGGCTGCACCTTCTGGATAAGAGCGGAAACAGCCTTCTGCAGGAGTGCAGACACCCATCAGTCGAATTTACACTATTTTCTGATGATCAGTGGAGGCAGCAGATTTAGTTTTCATTCTTTAATTCAATGACAACACAACAAAGGGACACCACAATTCAATATAAACGAAACAGAAGATTCACCGCTTCGCTCAATGGTTATTAAATCTGACATTAATTGTCTTTCTTTTTTCCCCTTTTTGCTCCTGTCACATTTTTAACTTAGAGATGCACAGTATGCTCCTCTTCTCCAGGCTGAAGGAGAGCTACAGCGAGCAGCTGGATTTGTGATTTATTTAATTGAAAGGTATATTATATATTAAGAATGTAATCACCCTTAACCTTTAGGCTGAATTAATTATCACTGTAGACTTAAATTGTTTTATTTGATGGCCTTCTTCCCCTGATATTTGGCCTTTGTGCCCTCACAAAGTTGACAATCCCAAAGGCCAAGTGGCCTTGCCCCTACAATGATGGAATTCCAGGCCTGGTGAGGACACAACAAAAGTTTTCAGGTAAGGACTCATCCATGAATATTATATTTGTGCAGATGTGGCTGCTCTGCAAAAATGTATCATCACTTCAGAGTCTTTCTAAATTTTCCTTACAGTCTTTTTTGAATGAAAACATTTGGTTTGTCTTCCTATCAACCATATAAGCAGTTCTCTAAAAGCAATTTTCATGCATGAACACCAGAGGTTTTCTGTACAATTCCATCCAGATGTTCTTCAACAGTTGCAGCTCACACAAGCACTTCAGAGCAAGAGTTTCTCTGCTGGAGAAACATTCTCACAGCTGGAAATGCTGCAAAGTGGAGTCTTGGTGGAATGAAGTGGAAGCAGAACATAATTCTAAAAGTAGATCAAACTCATGTTTCCACAATATTCTTGTGTGGAAAGCAGCAAACAGGTCCATGGATCAGAGCTTTGATTTGAAGCAATACATACATCATGCAGAATATTTAGGAATATTAACTGCTAGATTCACAAATACTGTCTTACTTTTACAAAATTAAAACATATTCCATTTATGTTTACATATATTTCATTTACATTCCTTTTTTTCATTGTCAGAACAATGCTTCAGGCCCACATCCATATCTATTAAAAAAATCCAAAAACCTTAGTATTACTTGAGTTTCTGTGGCTGTCATAAAATATAAACATGTGAGGGCAACAATTAAGCAATCAATATCCATCTTTCGGTGGTTAGAGTAAGTTTCTTATCTTCAGTATTACTTGATGATTCTATGGTCATATCGCTGTACTGTGTGTGATGGGATTGTACTGTGACTGTAGTTAAATTTTCTGTTATGGTCCAATTCCATCAAAAGTTACTGAATGTCCCTCTTCCAAAGATGAGCCACTGTAAAAAGTGCTAAACACCAAACACTGCCTTGCTTTAAGCTACACAGTGCATCTAATCCCTGGGTGGGAAGTTATCGGGCAATTCTGATTAGCATAAGAGTTGAGAAATGGTCTTGTCTTTGTTCTCTACTGTACCATTTAGCTCATTCAAATTAGCACAATGTAACTTTTTGACCTTAAAAACGGGTGTTTCTGACTTGTTTTGATGGCACAGTGATATTTATTCTGTACATTCCTAGAGACGTTGTTGCAGTGTACTGAGGCTGAGAAACCACACTTCACAGCTTTTTCTTCAGGGATGTTTGCGTTTCTTAACAGCTGAGTTTCGCTTTATGCACCGCATCACTTGCCAGCAAGTGGATATGAACACACTGGCCGAAACGTCAAAGGACATTAGCAAAGGATGAGAGGAAAAGAAAAAGGACAGAGCAAGAAATAAAACAAGAGTCAACTTTGGACTGTTTTTTACAAATGAGAAAGAGCTCAGAGTACAGGTATGGATGTCAAATGAACCATCGCTAGGGGGCACTTCACTGAGAAAATCTGCAAAAATACAGTAGTGCTTCTTCAAAACACCCCTTTCTCAAATAATTTGGTGCTGAGGTCTTCTTTGTTACATCCAGCTGTAGGGGCAAAATTATCCTTATCTCCCTATAGTAAAGAATCCTTAAAAAAATTCCTGGATCCAGACGGTGATCTGGATCATTCCCAAAATGTAATCACTTGTCTCTTCGGTCCATTTATGAAATTTAATGAAAGTTTCACCAAAATCTGCCTTGGCAGAGAATGGATGGAAAATATCTGGAAGTACAGAGTGAATGCTGTGAACATTCGCTTGTATTAGAACTGCTTAAGACCGTTTTCTTAGTCCTCTAGACCTGGTCTATGTGTTTTCCGGTTGATGAATGTACTGTGAAATTATTTGCCCTACTCTTAAAGTCTTAAAGCTTCTTAGATGAGCCAATGGCTGCTGTTTTTAATACAACAGTAGCCTATTTGATCAATTTTGTGTCACAAAAAAACTCCTCAGTCCCTATCAATGAGATGTGCATACAGTATGCATCACACAAGTTAAGAGTAGACAATATTTCAATGATAAGGTGGTGTTGCTACCAACTTTTGGATTTTATAGTGTTAATGTGTTTTAAAGAAACATTAGGGTGGAAGAAGAATCATCTGCAAGGAGCAACAAAAAAACTAAGGTCCTTACGTTGTTTGTGCCATCACTTAGCAGCATTCTCACGTTTCTCCCAAAGCACAGAACAGAAGGGGGATAAGTGAGAGGAAGTCTTGAGCTGTCGAGGACTTCTCTCTTTTTTGTTGTTGTTGTTTTGTTATGATGGATTGTGCAGACTGAGTGCCATGATGTGTGTGTCTCTGGGAGTGCTGTGTTGTGACCAGTAGGGTCGCTCATCGATTCCAAGCCATCTCAACTAAACCACTAACAAGACACTTGGCATTTTCCCTGGTGCTATATTACTTCCTTTGTGAGCTTCCTCTACCCCTTCCTAGTTACTGGAGAGAGTGGAAAATGTGTGTGTGTGTGTGTGTATGTCTGAGTTTTGTTGTTTGTGTCTATATCTCTATTTCCATATCCATATGTGTGTGTGATATCAGTAAGTCTGTTTTGTTTTTCTTGAAGTGTGTGCATGTGTACACAGCTTTGCCTGTGTCTGTACACACATATGTGCATATGCCATGAAATGATAGATTACATTATGTGAAGCTGGATTTGCGGTAACGCTGCACAAATCCTGATGAAGGAGAAAGGAGAAGTCCACTGTGGGGAGAGGGCTGAGATGGAAATGTCACCTTGGAAGCTGCACAAGACTTACTGAGACTCGATTCCCCCCCCCGGCAAGAATCGGAATGTCATCTGCTGTGGTGGCGAATCATCTGCGAATATGGTCTGATCTGTCTAAGGAGGAGGATTAGATGCAGTGTTGGTGATGAGATCAGCACAGGCAGATGGAGTATTTATTCAGGCGAGAAGTTTGAGAAACCAAGTCAAATTGACATGGAAGCTGGCTGCACTGTGTATTCATTCCTAACTTTGCTGCCAACTGTTAAGAAGCCGTGGCAAGCTGGAGCTGCTCTGAAATCAAAAAAGTGAAAAAATTAGGCACCGTGTTTAATATATTCTGCAGTGTTGCTAATTTGAACTCAGTGAAACTCACACTTTATGAATTTGTCATGCAGCCCATTTAGCATATTAACGGTTTGTCCAGGGTGGCCTGCACCACTCTGTTCTGTTGAGTGCTGCAGTTATGTGTTATCAAGTAGTGAAATATAAAGTACATTTAGAACATGAGCAACTTTAATAGGTAAAACATGGGTAAGCACATTTCAGCTTGTTTCTACCCAATTGAGAGAGCATTAATACATCTGTATTTACCAAACCCAAAGGGCCTCTCACATGAAAGAGATACACAGTAACCCTGAGCAGGGTATCTCAAGGCCAACAACCTCCATGGTAATAAATTTGTCTGACGAGAAACAATGACAAATAAGGGCCTTTAAATGTTCCTATTTTCTCTCCATGTCAGAATAAATTGATGTCTCACCATGCGGTGCCACAAATTACCCCCAGAGAGAAAAACAGCTTCAGCTCAGACAGCTGAGTGTGGGGGATCCACTCCCTCTGGAGAAGTCATATTCAGACTGATAGGCTTGCGAGGAATTCAGTGAACCTGACTGCACCCTTCACCCACAGGGCTCAGCTCCTTCCTTATTGGTGAAATTCAGACAGCTTAGGGGAATATTCCTCTCAAGCCATCGTCAACATTTCTCAGTTGTTCTTTTCAGAGGTCCTACTGCCAACTCAATTTCAGATGGCTTTTACACTTGAGCAACATGCCTCCTTGGTGCCCATGCTTGTGACATCCAGTCAATCTCGGGGCAGTATAATCTATTACCATATTTAGCTTTCCCTATTTGGTATGCAGAGTCAAACAGACTATATCAAATTGCAAACTGAAACCTGATGTATCCAGGCTAACTGCCTGTGAGTGATATATGTCCATATATCGCCTCTGCTCCTCATGTGTGTCCTGCAGATGGGTTTAGTGTTGCCCCTTGCTCTAGACTGGGCTTCATTAACTGATAGGATTGGAGTTGGAGACATTGAGGAGACATGAGTGTGGAGAGAGAGCAAGAAAAAAAAAAAAGGAAGTTTTTTTTTCAAGGGATGTACTACAGTACAACTTCACTATGCACATCTCAGTAGTGAGAAACAAATTTTCTATACGAAAACCATAAATGTTCCAATTTAAAAAAAGATTCATATATTTGCTGATCAACTCTACTTACAAAGGTAGTCTTAAAGTACCAGCATTGTATTTCTCTGTTTAGCTCTCTACCAACACAGATTGAGGGCTAAATGAAGGATTATGTTAAGAAGCTACAAAGGTGAATTTGCATTCAATCATACAGGGGGCTAACAATGTGAAATCCTTTGGCGATGACACTATGGATAGCAAAAAATACTGATTGTTTAAAAATTTAGCTTGAACTGGTGAGGGATCAATGACAGAAAAGCTCTTAAGAAAACTTAGTATGTGAAACTGTAACAACATGGATAAAAAGCCCAGGAAATAGCTGAACAAGACAATTTTAATTATATTTTACACTGAGTCAGGACAGGTCCATGTATAATTAATCTGAGCTATGATTATAACTCACTTAGACCATTTAATTGGACTACTGTTCTTGTCCCATTAAACAAACAGGATAGATTTAATTCTCTGACAAAAGTCCATCTCTGCTACTTTAGAGGCAAAGATTATAACATGGGGTAATTGATATTTTAACAGACTAACTGGAACTGTTTTGCAGACTGATTGGAAATGTTAAAACTTGCATACTGTACTGCATACACTATCTTTTGACTCAGCTGGGCCAACATTTCCACACATTCATGGAATATAATCTTTCTGTACAGAGCTGTTGATAATGCTGACTCTCCTGCAAAGTCTCTTGAAAACAAGCATCCATGTTTTCTATTTTCTTTACCTTGTCTGGTCTGGTTTTTCTAAATGGATATTGATCAAGGTGCATGCATAGTCAACACACTGTTTCAACATGGTTACAAATATTTGAGGGACCCAGTGGATCCTGATGGATTGATGAAGGTGAAGAAACGTGGCACAGGCCTCAGTTATTGACTTCCAACCACGTTTTCAGTGTGCATTGCTTTGACTGAAATGTTTGAATGTATTTCAAAAGTCAAATTTAAGATCGACTGACACAACTGTTCTTTTTAATTCTAACAACATGTAAACATACTTTATGTTGCTCCATCACAAAGCAGGTATTTCTCTGTATGGGGATAAACAATAGTACAAACAGATATAACATCCACTGTAAGTCATTCCTCATATTCCTAACCACAGGTGATCATGAGTTTGCAAAGCTGTGTAAGACTAAATGCAGTGCAGATGAAAACATTTTGGGAAGTAATTTTTTACTTCTTGAAGCATAACTTCCCCAAACAATACGAACGCAGCATCATTTGTCATGCTGATGATCTATTCCCCTCGCCATTACTGATTTTCTGCTGTGTATCTGCATTTTCTGCTCTGCTTTGGGGCCATTTACAGACCATTTATTGCTGTGCCAGAGACCAACTGTTGGCATACTGTTGGCAATTGATTTTTTTGAACATCTTTATTTGGACCCATGTTATTAGGAAAGCTTATTACCCTCAAAGTACCCAGCACCGTGATTTCTTTTTGCCATTTGAAAGTCGTTGCTCAACAGCTACCGCATGTCAAAGACACAGAACATTGATTGAGGGGCTCCAAAAGGATCTGACAGCCTACATTTTACCCTGTTTCTCTCCCAGTGGAGACATTCTCCCACACAGGCATTTACTTCAGAAAAAAAGATGGATGTTCCTGTTGTTCTGCCCTCAATATTGACCATAGGAAATTGGCAAACTATTCCAGTTTATATGTTGATTCTTTACTAGTGTTACTCAATGCGTGGTTCACGGGTTACATGCCCACAAAATTTAGATATATCTTCCAAACACAAGATGGTAGGATAAGTTTTCAGATTTTTGGAACACCGGCATGCCAATTGTGCTTTTTGATAGGTAAATAAAATAAGGAGGTGATTAAAAACTTTGTAATCTAAACTTTGAATACATAACTCTGCAGTTGAGACGTAGCCTATTGCATTTTTCTGCAATATGGGCTTGTTGGTGCAGGTTCTCAGTCATCCCGGTCATATAATCCTTGAAGAAAGCCAACTGTACTACTTCCTGGATCTTGAAGTCGTTTCACCTCTGAAAGGCCTCATCACCTCTAACCAGAATATAAGCATTAAAAGACCATTCTCACATCAAACGACCTCAGACCCATTGTGCTACTCTACTGTATGTGCCATGTGCTTATGAAGTGATTGTTTAGTTACTCCGATATAAAGGTCTGTCTGAGCACTCCTTGCTGCACTACAGCGTCACTCAGCTTGTGTTTGGGCGTTTTGTCCTTTGGATGAATCAGCTTCTGTCTGAGGGGGAAGTTGTGTTTGGAGAACACCCGTCTGAGTTTCTCAGAAACTGCTGCCTCACAATGACAATGTTCTTGTGCCGGTTCTTTCTGTCTTCTCTGTTCAGGTTGTGTTTTCCAGATTTTTTTTTACTGATTTGATGAATGCTCAGTTAACATATGCACAGGTTTGAAGTGCTTTCTTTATTTGTTTTTGTTCTTTGGGGTTTCCCTGTGCTTTAGAGGAACAGTCTCACCCTGATGGCACAAGGTTATGATGACATAACTGAAGATCTCTGCTCTATGTCATGTAAATAAATTATGTTTGATCAAGTTGTTTAATTCAAAGAAAGAACAGTGGAAAGAAAAGGTGCAAATGTAAGCAGAGTCTTCCATGTCTTCATTCCAGCTTGGTGTCCATCATTTTTAATGCACTCAGGTTTTTAGTTATTTTTCAGGACGGGGATATATTAACATTAAATGTGTTAACTTTCTGTTTTTAATGCATTTAAATAAATGCCTAGTAAGGTCTGTTGTGTTTGAAACTGTGAGTGTGTTCACAGAGAAAATATTTCCGATGCATGATGTTGCTGTTCATTGATTGTAGTGCCCTGCAGTGATCCAGAGGACTGGCTGGTGCAGGAGGGCAATATCAAGCCATTAGAATACCTGAGGAAGCACAACTATTCCAGCTCAGAAGGTTGGGGTTCAGTTTAATTACAGAAGTTTAACGTTACCTTTTATAAGAGCGAGAGAACCTCTCGTCTTCTGCATTTACGAAATTCCAACATCTTCGTTAAAAGAAACCAGAGTAATAGATTTGAGCTTCTTCAAAAAATCTCAATAAAAGTGATCTGGTTAATTGCAATATGTAAGAAAGTCGCTAATTGAGCGCTTACTGGGATAATGGCCGTTCCACTCATGATTTATGGTCTTATGCTTTCACAAGGGCAAACATAAGTATTATCAGGATGATTGGTGTTCAGTGTCTTCAAACGACTTGAAGCAAAATGCAGCTGTAAAATCAACGATCACGGCACATCTCAATAATGGCAATCATAAAAGCCAGCACCAAAGGAAAGGTCACCGTTAATGGTTGCGAAGCAATATTTTGTGTCACTCAAAGTGCCCAGCCTTTGATAGTAAATCTCTCTAATAAGAACAGTCTTTAAAGCTTTTTTTTTTTTAACTTAATTATCAGGTTAATCCAGAGGTATGTGGTCGATATCTGCTCATCCAAAGTACTGTTAGACATGCATTCATTTGGAGAATATGATTCAGGTTACCAGATTCAGGCACTTCTGCCAAAGACACTTTTTAAATAATACATTATTTTCCTCAATAAGCTCCATCATTAAACACACAACACATTAAGTCTTCAAGCAGATGGGCCATAGCAGCAGAAGACCTCCCCGGCTGCCACTCCTGTCACCTATGAAGAGGAAACTGAGGCTACAATTTAGGTTCACCTAAATTGGACAGTAGAAAATTGGAAAAACATTGTCTGGTCTGCTGAATCTCCATTTCAGCTGCTGCATTCAGATGGCAGGGTCAAAATTGAGCATAAACACCATGAAAGCATGGATCCATCCTGCCTTGCATCAATAATTCAGGCTGGTGGTGTAATGGTGTAAGGGTAATTTTTATTGGTACACTTGAGGCACCTTTGTACCAACCGAGCGTCATCTAAACACCACAGCCTACCTGAGTATCATTGCTTTCCATGTGGCATCTTCTGATGCTTACTTCCAACAGGATAATGCACCATGTCAAGAAGCTCAGATAATTTCAAACTGGTTTCTTGAGCATGACAATGAGTTCACTGTATTCCAATGACCTCCACAGTCACTAGATCGTAATCCAATAGAGCACTTTATGCACCTGGTATTAAAGTGGTCGAATTCTTATTTATGTCTTTGTTTTATACATATAAAGCGCTACTTGACAAAGTAAATTGTCTCAGCACAAAACAGCAGCCAGACAATCATTCTGCTTGCTACAATGCTGGACAAGACAGGTGTAAAAGAAAAAAAAAAAGAAAAAAAAGAAAAGAAATTGTGACCAGAAAGCAGCCCATTAAGACTACATGTCATCTCTTAGTCTAATAGAACATTTCAAGACTGTTCCTTTGATCTAATAAAACCCTGATATTTACAACTGCAGTGTCATCTGACAAAACTACCATTCAAATAACTTATGACAAAGTCTGTGCCATGAATTCAGTTATACTTAAATACACATTGATCGCCCACAGAGAAAGATTGAAGCAATAGAAAACTAAAAAGACAGAATGTCTTTTTTTCCTCACGGGTCTTAATAATGGATTAGATTTATATAACACTTTTCAAGGCACCCAAAGCGCTTTACATTGTGTTCATTATTCATTCACTTCTCATTCATACTTGGTGATGGTAAGCTACATTTGTACAGTTACCCTGGGGCAGACTGACAGAAACACGGCTCTCCAACCATTCAACATCAGTGATGCTGACACTGCAGCAAGGAGGATGAAGTGTTTTGCCCAAGGACACAATGACGGATTGACTGGAGGAGCAGGACTCGAACCGCCAACCGACTTGTAGAGTCAAAGTGGTTTGAGTGGTCAACATATATTAGAAAAAAGTAATATAAGTACAGACTATTTCCCATAATGAGTGAATAACACAGACATTGTAATAACACTCTCAAGCAACTACCTTTTTATTTTTACATCAACTTTAAACTTGCAAGATGCATGGAGAAGAGAAAGTCAAAGAGAGGACGATAAATGTATTTTACCTTCTTATCAGTCTTTCAAACACATTTAGAATCAATTAACTTTTGTTTCCTCCTTCAATATCAAATTATTAAATTACTCAGTTACCCCTATAGAATACTGCACAGTTTCATTCTGATGGATAAAGCCCCAAATAGGCTTTTTCTAAGATGGCGATTTATTTTAGAAGCTACATATGAGGTCAAAAAAGAAATAATACAGGCAGTAAAGCAAATGAATGAGGTTAGTCTAGAATAGCTGTTCTGTGGTTAGATATAAAACAATCAGAATATGAAGAACTTGTGTAATCGCCTAGAAACAAGAGCAGAATAAATGAAGAGCTCAATTTGATTTATTATTAGTTTACAAAGTTCTTGCAAGTCTTAAGTCTTAATGTTTTAGCTCTTTTATGTTCAGCACTTTGTTCAGTGGTTGCTGTCGTAAAGTGCTTTTATAAATAAAGTTGGCTTGGCTTAACATATTAAACAGTCTTGTTATGACCAGAAAAAAAAGGAGGAGCCAATATTGCACATTAATACTGTACTTCCAGAAACTACCAAACAGCGAATGAAATTAAGGTACCTTAAAGCCCAATCTCAATTCCCCCCCTTAGCCCTACGCCTTCGCCTTTAAACAAAGTGTGGAGGCAAAGGGCAATGTTTTCAGCCCTATGAATTGAGACACCCCTCTCTACGTA
>JBBBVU010000013.1:22491664-22504313 GCA_037177055.1 Atherinosoma microstoma
CCCTTTGGCTGACTGGTCAGCGTGCATGACTCTCACCTGGGAGGTTGTGGGTTCAATCCCTGCCCAGGCCCTCCTACGTCCTGCCACATTTATATAGCACATTTCATGTACAGGACAATTCAAGGTGCTCTACATACGAACATTAGAAGCATTACAGCGGGGTGCAGAAAGCTTGAAGAATTAAAACAAAAAAGTAATAAACAACAAAAGAAAGAAACCCTTAGAGAAAATATGATATATCACTTGTTTTCATAAAAGGCTGCATATAGAAAAGATTTTAGCCCTGATTTAAAACTGCTGAGAGTTTCATCAGACCTGCAAAAAGGGACAAATAACATAAGTTTTTACTTCTTCCTGCTCCTTTTCCATTCAGAAATTTGATTGAAAATATGTTTGATTTTAAAATTTGTTTTTGTTTTATTGAATGACAAAGAATTTAAAAAAATATATCTAAGATATACATCAAATCTAATAACACTCCTTTCTGCTGTGGTCAGTGAAACAGCTGTTTGTGATCTATTATGGCTAAGGAGCTACTTTCATTAGTTGTTTTGCTTGAGTACAACTCAAAGAAAACAACTAACTCTTCTTTAGCCAGCACTTTAAGTTCAGTATATTCTCTGAATAATATTATCAATGCATTATTCAATGTCAATGATATATTTGAAAGAAAAAAGGTCAGTTAGTCTAAAGGTTTTTTTTCCTCATATATTAATCTCCAACGTGAATGTTGCAGCTTTAAAGCATCATGTGACCTTTATATAGTTGCTTGTACTTGTAGTACATTTATAAATATCCAAAGAAAGCTTACAGTTTTTAAAGGAACGAAAAATACCTGGAAGGATAAAATAATGGGGGAAATGTTTTTTTGGCAGTTTATACTAACCTTAGAATTACATTTACATGGCAACGCTTATTACAGGAATATCTGCTCTACTGAGATTAAAAAAAGCATAACTCAAAGCTTTATCAAGATCTTTTGATCCAGTGTCGACAAGAGCATAAATATAGAATAATAAATCTGATTTAATAAGTGGGTGTTCAAGGTTGAACCGAAGGTTCTTTGTTATTTTCAGATTTATGCTCACTGAAGGTTTTGCCACTCTCAGTCTGAATTCTGCTTATGTGAATTAT
Organism: Atherinosoma microstoma; assembly: GCA_037177055.1. Taxonomy (NCBI): domain Eukaryota; kingdom Metazoa; phylum Chordata; class Actinopteri; order Atheriniformes; family Atherinidae; genus Atherinosoma; species Atherinosoma microstoma. The sequence goes on from JBBBVU010000013.1 coordinate 22,492,799, forward strand.
CAGGTCAAAGAGGGCCATGGAAACACATTCTCTGATGTCCAACAATATCCTATTTCATCTTGAATATGTTTTTTTACAGCTTAGTGTTCTATCTGAAGGGTATTTAAACCATAACAGATCCCATGAGAACTAAATACATGATTTACCGCTGTGGTATTCTTCTTCATTCAAATTCTTAAATTTCAGATGAGTATACATAAACAGGTCTTACTGTGTCCAAGCTTCATGGAGAGCTCTTATCTCTTCCTTCAGCCCCCATGCACACCAATGTTTTAAAGCCCTTTATAAAACAATTACAGTAGAAACTTGAAAATGGAGTATAACTTGCTGTGTATTAGAGAATAATTTTATGAATGTAAATAGAGTTGTAAAATCCAGCTGAACCACTTATTCAGTGATGCTGACCTCCTTAAAATAATACATTTTCAGGATGTGATTTTTTTTTTCTCTTTGTCACCACAAATATAAAAAAGACCCCTCTGTGAATTATTCAGTGGCATTTGGTTAAAAGTGAAATCCTCCCAGGCTTGATCCTTGCACACAGCCTTCTCTAAGCTTATATTCAGAAACAACAGAAGCTCAAGCAGCAGTGGTGTATGATTTTCAACTTTGATGGTGCAAGTGTGTGCTGAAATTGCAAATAAATACAGACACTGAAATGAAATGTAAATGTTGCTCGACTATATCAAAGTACAAGAGAGCTTATTTCCTTTTTTTTTTTTTACATGCCAGTCATCATAGATCCAGAAATGTTATGGAAAGGTAATATTCATTATCATTCCTCTCACTTTTTTTCTTTTATCTTTTTTGTTTTTAACCAATTTGGGCTTTAGTTTTTCATGACAGAAATAATATCTTAGCCTGATGTAGATCTAAAATAACTTTGTATAAGTATTAAGAGATGTACTGCCCATGGAAAAAAAAGAGCATTTTAAAAAGTGTAGATGTAAGTATTTCATTTTTTTTTTTAAAAAGCTAACCAAGGAGCCTTATTGAACGTGTCACCCCATGCCTGTTTACTCCTATAATAAATAAATAAAACTACCATGAACAAATTAGCCAAACTAAGTTAATCTAAGTCACATCTTTATGGTAAGGAAAATTAGATTTTATCAATTGAAACCATTTCAAAAGATTTATAGTATAAAACTAGGCACTGTGACTGGGGCAGTTCCATAAGGTTTTAGAGTAATCCAGCAGGAGCTGAGAGTCCTCTCATTAAGGAAAACATTTATTGATTTCTCAATCTTTTGCAAATCATTGCCCCTCAGCTGAATCTTACTGCTGAACATTCCCACGTAGCCTAATTATTCAATTCAGCTAAGGACCCCTGGCAACAACTCAGAAAAAAAGTGTTTTTATTGCACAAAAAGGAAGAGCTGTGAGGAGCAGCTAAGGTGATACATAATAGCTAAACAAAAACAAATGCATGTTTTTAATGATGCTGCTAGCTTTTGTAGTCTCCGGTGTATTGTAAAAAATTATGGTGCAGTTTTTCCACTTAGTGTTAGCAATGCTTCACTTTTTGAAACAAGTTAGATTCCCCATTCAGCCAGCAAGAAAAACATAAAAACAATAACAACACATTTTTAAAAAGCATTGTTTTCTTGAAAAAACAAACAAGCAAAACAAAAGAAAACCCTTGATGTACTCTGAAGCCCCAGCAGATGTGTTGCATGAAAGCAATTCTTTTCTTGTCTGTAGAAAAATAATTGAAGTAACTTCTAACTTTGATAGGGTTGGGACCTCTGGGAGCTCTGCATGTTTTGGGTACAGAGTCTCGGTAGATTGGGTGTTGTTTTCAGGTGCAACTACAAGATGCTTGACTGGAAAGTTAAGAAGTTGGCACAGTTTCCTGAGGTCTTTGTGAAATGTCTTTGAGATGCTTCTTTAAAACATCACTTGTATTAAGTACAACTACACTTTTGAACACTTAGCCTGTAAGTCAGGGCTACTCAATTCTGTCCCACGAGTGCCGCAGTTCTGCAGGTTTTCAATGTATCCCTGTTCCAACACACCTGACTCAAACCAAATAGACCCAACAGCCTATGAAGTTCTACACAACTGACTCATTCATTTGAGTCAGGTGTGGTGGAGTAGGGATACATTGAAAACCTGCAGGGCCCTCATAGGATCGGATTAAGGCCCAATCTCAATTCTCCCCCTTAGCCCTTCCCCTCAGCCCTTAGCCCTACCCCTTTGCCTTTAAACAAAGTGTGGAGGCAAAGGGCAATGTTTTCAGCCCTATGAATTAAGACACCCCTCTCTCCGTATAACCTGAACTTAATAGGAGGCTGATTTGCTCGTGGCTCCCTGTTTACAATACACACGTGTCATACAGACCTTACGATACAACAGAAAGAAGAGCTGTAACTTACATCCTTATAACCACAGAAATTGAATTACGTATATCGTTATATTATATACTTTGTATAATGTTCCCCTAGCATAATCAATTAAAACCTTTATGCAAATTTCAACATCGCCACTTTCATTTCCGAAACATGCGTAGAGCGGTCAAACGCCGCATTGTGTCGTCATGAGTAAGCATCTACCTTATCGTAAAGTTTTTAACAACAGCTAAACATTTTTAACGTTGTTATTTACGAAAAGGCATCTTTTCTGTAGAGTTTTTCGGCACCATGTTTGTTTCCTGCGTAAAGCGTAAAACTCCTCCTACCCCTTTGCGGTTAAGTCTGCACCTGAAAAAGCTCTGCTGAAAGGGGTATTCACCCCTTCCCCTTAGCCCTTCCCCTCGCCCCAAAAGAGAATCGCGATACAGACCCTTGGTCTCTCATGAACGGGCAAAACGGAAGGGAAGGGCTAAGGGGGAGAATTGAGATTGGGCCTAAGAATTGTCCAAAGCCTCAATCAGTTTAGATTACATTATTAATAAGAGACTTCTTTAGATATCGTGATTAGTGGTCCAGTTTGAGATGGACATGTTTAAGGTTTGCATGGATTTTTTTTTTTTTATTGTTGTTTACATAATAATTTATTACAAAACTAAGAACGCTTGTAAAGAATCTAGGAAAAATAAAATAAACAACTAGATTTTTATTTTTTAGAAATGCCAACTTTTTCTAGTTTTAGGGTGTTTAAAGCTGTATTTACAGTCTTTTATCTACTTTCTATTTTCCACAGGATAGTGACTCTACAAGTTTTCCTGGCATGCCCACCCCCCCAACGGGAGCTCAACATAAAGATCACAACCCACCACCACCACCACCTAACTCAATCATTAACTATGACAGGATAAGCCAGATATAAAAATGGATACAAGCTGAACTTTAGTGGAATAAAAGGTCAGCTCAACAGAATCAGCAAACCCTTCATTTCACCCACTTAAATCGTACTCATTCATCTTAGTGTCACTCCATATTTTCTCCTTGTCATCCACACTTCCCCTGCACAAGGTTAGTGCCCCTCACATCAAGAACTACTGCTAAAGACCAAAACTACTGCCACAGAAAGTAATTATTCAAAGATATCCTCAGTGTTGCACCATTTCATATTCTGTGTGTAGCTGTCGCATTTCATTAACATAATTCTGCAATAGAAGGAGTTAATTTGTAGAATAGGCTTGGGCCTTATGCAAATGAAACACCTTAACAGAATCTATGGCTATGCTAACATTATTCAGAAACGGTGAGAGCGAGAAAGGGAATTAGAGACACATGTGGTTGTATGTGTCAACTGGAAATCAAATTGTTTCAATAGAGAACCCCTTCTGTCTTTGAAGGGTGTCTGAAACTGCCCTCTCCCAAGACTTTACCTTAAGTATACAAAAGAATTGCATGCTTCAGTACAACCTGGCTCATTTGGCTGGAATGTAAAATGATGACTGAATGTGTTACTTTTGAGAATGTAAGCAATAGTTAAACTTGTACGCAGTATATGCAAAGGATATGCAAAGGAACAAAGTGAGTACTGAGAGTAATGATCTTTTCTGTAAGGCACCCAAGAAATACCTTTAGAACTCTATCCACTCATTCAAAGGTGAAACCAATGAAGCCTATTTGGACAATAACTACATGCGCCACACCAAAGGTGCTCGAATGCTACTATGAACCTTGATAATAAAATAATATTCCATATTATTTTATCTAGAATAGGCCTGTACGTACTCTGCAAGAACAGAGAAATTTGGTTTCTTTCCCAGGACTGTGAAAAAGTATTGGCTTGGGCATTCTTACAGGTTGTTCTCGGCACATCATCTCGGAAGATCTTTTTCTCATATAGTGAATGAAATCTACTGTATGGTTGGTCAGAAATTTGAAGTGGGTGTGGTTAATGCAGAAAAGCTGGATGTAACTCAAATGATCCAGAAAACATGGGCCGACTTCCCAACCAAAGATCACTACACTTAAACACAAAAGAGATTAACCTCATTATGCGTATTCATTGGAGAAGCACCCACAAACCTGCAACACTAAAGCATCCCATGCTAGCTCACCTTATAGCACATAACCAGTCTGCTTTGTACACAAGATTCAAGATAGATAGACACCAAAAACGTACCCTTTACAAACCCTTAAAAAAATGGGGCCAAAAGTTAAGTAAAAAAAAAAAAAGGACCCCAAACGAGCAACCAGTTTCTGATAATATTTGGTTGTTTGGGCTGCAACATAAAATGGAGACCGAGTTGTACCAAGCTGTATAAAATCGTGGTGCACCGTTTTAATAAACTCACGGTTCAGATCGGATCACAGTTTTTGAGTCATGGATTGGATCAATTTTCGGATCAGCAAGAGAAAAACAACAAGACAAATTTAATTCTCAATTTATTTATTTAAGTCTTTTTGCCTATTAGAAAATTCAACTCAGGACTCAGTCCACTCAATTATATGAAAACAAATTAAGGTGCAATATGGGGCATGAAAAACAACTTAAAATGCAATTTAAGGTATCATTGCTTCTTACTGTGAACATGGAGAGAGAAATGAAAACTAGCTTATGTTCACATCATTAAAAAGAAGAAAGAAATGTTTCAAATCAGAGACCATGGCCGACGTCTTCCCCACGATTCCCAGTTACAGTTCCCCAGCTTTAAGCTGGGGACACACTACACAACTTTTTGTCAGATTTCCCCTTTATTTCCAGTTGTGCAGTCGGCACTAGTTGCAGGCTGTCGGCACGACAAGTTGGTGCAGAAATCTGTTAGTGTGTGAGGGGTTCCGACTCTAATTGACAAATGTGTGAGGTGAACACACCACCTGACTGCAGTCGCAGTATTCCAAACGTGTTTTTTGAGGTGAATCTGGTTGTGTGTGTAGTTTACCAACTCTAAAATACACACATCACCAACAGTCCATGAGAAAGAAGAGCTGGGACACAGAAAATAGCATATTTAATTCGCTCACCTCCAACTCTGATTTCAGTGTAAAATATCTGCACTGAAAACGTTGATGCCTCCATGACTTGATCCACATTTGTTTTTTCCTTTTGGTGGATTTCTCAGAGCAAATAGCTGCACAAATAACAGGAGCAGCGAGCAGTCTACCGGTCATGGTTGTTTGTTTACACCCGTAGTCCCGCAAGAGTTTTTTAAAAACTGACCAGGCACGGTAGAACTTCTTTTTTTTCTCAAATCCACGGATCGCGTGCATAACAAACCGTGAAGAGGGTTCCGTATGTATCATAGATCAACCATAATCCATTGCACTGCTAGTATAAAAGTTAGCAATTTAGCAGCAGACAGGTTGAATTACTGGCCTTCTTCTCCCATTGGTCACATTTTAAGATTTTTAATTCCCTTTTGATTTGGAATAAAAGTTAAATCTGCTTTAAAGACATGAAAAATGACCACATAAACACCTAATTCAGAATGAAAAGGACAATTCCAACTTAAAAAACTAAATCCCGAAGTAAGTGGCTGGTTCATTCTCATTTTAAATCTGAATAGAATAATTCCTCATGTATACGTTCATTCTGCTTTAAATTAATTCAGATTGTTCTGTGCATTTCCTCTTTCCCTTGTCCTGTCACGATGGTGTACATATTCCGCGCTGGCCACCTGAAGCGAGCGCTGGACTCGAGTCGAGTCTATTTAAGTGAAAGTGAAGTAGTATGCTTGTGTTGGGCTGCTCCTTCAAAACTACAATCAAATCCAGTGAAAATGGTACTTATGTGGTTTTCCATGTTGTAGCCGAAAAGAAAAGAAGCACAAAGTGGAGTTTGTGTTTTTTCCGGAAGACATAAGTACGTCACTTCCGCCTCCTGTTCAAGAACCCTTCCCAACCCCCAGATCAAAAGCAGAATTTTCCATGGAAACCTCAATTCGGAATTACTATTTCCACATAAACCCGAAGAAGAATACTTTAATTCTGAATAATCAATTCAGAATTTAAAAAACATTATGTAACCGCAGCCATTGTAAGATCAGACTTGTTTTGTAGAAGAAATTCAATGAGCAAACCATAAAATCATGAGTAAAAAAATAAAAAAAACTACAAAAAACCCACTACATACAGAATGAGGCGTTACCTCCCTTTTGCAACCTCATTTCTCACCTTCAGGTGGTAAGCATCTTGGGGTTCATATATTTCATCACATATTGAAAGACAAGTCTTCCTGATTGGAAAGGATTTCATATCCTGGAAGTCCAACCAGTGGAAAATGAAAAAATCATTTCATTCTGATCCACAGAGCACTTATTCCCACTATCCTAAATGAATATTGAGTATTTTAAACTAAGCTGAATACTGAGCAACGTAAACCAGATTATAAATTACCTGCAGTACTGTGTTTGTACTTTGATGCCTCTGTTACCCAAAGATACCAATAAAGCTGTGACTGCAAGCAGGGGCTATGAGATGCCAGGCAAACGTTGCCTTTAAAAGAATTGTGGAGGATTTCAGTGACTCTTTGCTATTTGTTTTTAATCAACAACAGAACAAACAGGGTGTTTTCAAAGAAAGGTCTTTTTTTCATCATTACCATTGTTGCATTTAATGGCTGTGTGTGACAGATTAAAAAGGAGGTAGCAAGGCCTTGGGCCTGGCAGGAATGTTAATAGGAAAATGCCAATTTCATTTTCAAGGAGTGCATCTTGCTAAGGACATTCATTACTGGCAGCATTTCATTTTAAACCAATTTCCCCCACTTATGGAAGGTTTCAAGTGCAGACTTTTCATGCACACCACAGGAACAGTGTCAATGACTTGGAAGAATTCTGTATATGCAAAATAGAAAATGGCATGCCCAATACATGATTGGTCTTAATACAGAGATACCACCCAACAGCCTTTTAGCTTCACAGTGGAGGAGCAGTGTATACCCATTACAACTCACCAGTCCACAAGAATCATTTAGGTAGAGGTTTTCAAAAAAAGATTATTTTATTAAACGCTTAAAGCTTAAAATGATTAAAATTATTTTATTTTGTTTCAAAAACACTTATGTGGTCTGACAAAAATCTGAAAAAGATGACAGATTCTACAGTATTTGAACTAATCGTATAAAGTTAAAAAAGGTTACTAAGAGGGAAGCTCATCAATTTTTCTTAAGCTCCTGTGGAAACTGGATAACACCTCGAATAACTTGCACAATGAAGCAGAAATGCATGCAGAAATGTAAAAAACAAGACGAAACTGTCAAAAAGGTGTGGATATATCCGCTATTAGGGAGGAATTGCAAAAGTAATTTTTCATTTTCAGTTAAAACATATTGCTAAATGACAAGAAAATGCATAAAAATATATGAATTGGCTAATAACAGACATTTAAATCTTATCTCATGAAATTGAAAATATGTCAAAGTAAATAAAACAGGGTACTAACACAAACTTAACTGGTTACAGTTGGGAAATACACCAGATATATTAATTAATTTTCTATCCAATATATGTATTTCTGCATAGAATTATTTTGCTTTATTTTTGCAGAATTTATTTGCACATTAAATTATTTAAGAAGCGATTTAAATATTTTTGCATTTATTGCAGACCATGACAATTTCAGTTCTCCACAGGAAGGGAGGACAGAGCTTCAGCCATGAAAAAATCTTCAACAAATATAAATATTCAAAAGAAATATAGCATTTATTAATGAGCAAAACATCAGACACTTCTAGTCAATATTTAAAAGAAGGAATCTAACATTAATCAAATACTAAGAACCATCTAAAAAATGTACTTTATATTCTATAAGAATCAAACATTTATTGAATTATAAAAAAGAAGGCTGAAATGTTTGTTAGAAGATTGTGAACATCAACATTTAAACTTAAATTTAATTGGGACATGTGGATAAAAGACTGTTTTAAGATGAAAGAATGTAGTCTCTTATGACTTGAGAACTGTTATTTAATTGAATGATATAATGTTACCCCAGATTCAACATGTTCCATCATACCATATCTAACTATACATTAACTTTTTGAACCGGCTATCCTGAAAACAGACTAGTTTGTTTATCTTGCATATGTGTGGGTATTTCTGCACGCTCAATCATTTTTTGAGAAATTATGTATGGCTGCTTCATTCATTTCTACATCTCATTATATGGAGAAAAAGCTGTTGACCTCCACTGCAGCCCCGCTTTGGGATGTGGGCCAGTGTGTTGGAAGTTTCTATGATAATCGTGCTTGGTACAAGAGTTAGCTCCCATTTCTATTTTTGTAAGTAGATCCAGCTCTATTAATGTTGTGTTAGCACCAGTAATTTGGGATTTTCATTAACTTGGACAGCTGAGATAAGTTGATTAATCCTTGTGTTTACTACCTGTGTTGACACACTTTTCACAATATGGGCCAGCAGGTGGGAGATACAGAGCCTTCAAAAATCCTCACATTATTCTTCTAATTATGACTCTGAGCCTAAAATGAATGTTTTTCTCCAGCATCAGGTTGTGCACATGCTAGATCCTTTGTGATATGAATCGGGCATAAAACTCAGCATGGGTGATAATTACAACCTTCACCAGCGCTTGAAAAGGTCTTTGAGTCTTTCGGACTCAGTGCGACATGGGCTTTTATAGCATCTACTAATGACCCCTCATCTGGGGTGCTGGCATCACTGCGATGGCATGCGAGCTGATGAGAAAGAGAGGATCCGCACGCAACACTGTACCACGAGTCTTTATTAATGTAGCAAAGTCGTCCAAACAACAACTGGGGATTTACAAACAGCATCATTGGGTCTCAGTGGGGGTCATTACAATGGGGATGAGCACACTCTTCTTGCACTGTAATGAGTAACCAACAGCAGTTTGGCAGAGAGAGTGAGGACAGTGTGTAGAGAAAGAGGGTATGTATTGAGTATAGAATGATCCAAGAAGGGAGAAAGTCATAATTGGAGACACACATAACAGAAGAGGGGGCACTGGGGACGGGAAAAAAAGTATGTGGCCAGTGTTGGTGAAGCTGCTTTGAAAGCTTCCAATTACTTCATATGGGGAAAAAGTTGAAGTACAACACCACCACCCTGGGGAGAAATCCAGGTTGTGTTCCAATACCCATGATACCATACTATTTAATTCAATTGGATTCAATTTTATTTATATATTGCCAAATGACAACATAAGTCATCTCATGGCCCTTAACATTGTAAGGACTACACCATAGAATATTATTGAGAGAGCCAACAATTCCCTTTGAGCACTTGGCACCAGTGGGAGTAAAAAAAAAAGAAAAAAGAAGAGGGAAAATAAACCCTTTAACAGGACAAAATCTCTGACAGAACCAGGCTCAGGGAGGGCAGCCATCTGCCTCAAACAGTTGGGATGAAGGGACAGCGAGAGAGAATAAGGGAGAATAAAGAAAGAACAAACAATGCAGCCGTAAACATTAGGCTGGGTGTCAGACCAGCAGCTGCAGATCAGAAACATGCGCCTCTAGGCCCAGAGATACCTACAGAAATGATATACACAGAAAAAAGAGAACAGCGAGGAAAAACACACACACACACACACACAATGGATAAGAAGACACAAAGTTAATGACATGCAGGGGTGGTATAAATGTATGGAGAGGGAAAGAGAGCAGAGTAAAGGAGAGATGTTCGGTGCATTGTGGGAGGTCCCCCAGCAATCTGGGCCTATAGCTAAATAACCTAAGGATGGTTCAGGGTCACCTGAGGCAGCACTAACTGTAAGCTTTACCAAAAAAGGAAAGTTTTTAACCTTATCTTTAAAGTAAAGAGGGCAGCTGCTTTCTGAACCTGACCTGGGAGCTGGATCCACAGTAGAGGAGTTGGGTAACCGAAGGCTCTGCCTCCCATTTGACTTTCAGAAAGTCTGAGCTCTGAAACAAAAGAGCTTTTTTAACATAACCGGTCAAGTTTCTAAGCTACAATGAAGCTTTGATATTAATGGATGGTTGTTTGGATTTGCAGGAAGCATTTAAAGAGAAGCTAATATGGAACAAATATAATGTTTCATAATATCTCTAGTTAAATGTTGTAGCTTTTCATATTAGCTGGGGGTCGTGTGGAGTTATTGAGACATCCTCATAGTAAGAAATTGTACTAGACATTATAGTTCACTCTACAAGATGTTCCACTCATGAAAACATTAAAGGGGCAAAGAAGGGAGAGATATGCATTTTATTTTCTTTCTAAAAACAACGCGTATTTAACCTTTAAAACTGCTAAATTGCTGGCATCTGCGGGCAATTTTGTTTATATTATCAAGATCAGGCATGGTAGTGTGTAACTGTGGGATAAAACATGATTGATACCTTACTCTTTAGGTTATCTACTGAAGGTTTCCAGGCATTTATATCCTATCAATGTGGTTTATAATCCAGCCACAAGATGCAGTGCTTGTTGACTGGTAAATCCTCTATAAGTGGACATTTTTATAAAAAAGAAAGAATGCTATCCCTACTATGTTGCGAATAAACTTCTTTTTTGACCTGTAAATTATGATGAAACCACTTTTGATCAACTTAGATTGCTTAAATTGACAGTAATGTCCAATCAGGAGCAGCCAAAGAACAAGTGACAAGAAAGTGAGATATCTGTCTGAAAATAACAAAAGTGATGGTCCTCTATGGCTGGAATAAAAGAAAAGATGTTTTAGATACCTGGTGGTACTAACAAGTTGGAGTTGAAGTTGGTTTTGTGAGGATAGCAGGTAATGACAATAAATAACACCTGGAAGAAAAAGTGTAAATACTGTATGTAAATAGTTTCTGTTGTGCGTTTGTATCAATGCCCAAAATTTTTCTTCTGAAAACCAAGACTTGAGAGAATGATGTGCAGATGATAAAAGGCTCGATCACTGTTGATCTGTGTGTTATTTCTACAAAGTAATATTAGTAATACATTTTGTTTAGTTTTTTTGGGTTTGCCTTTATGTTGCTATTTCTATTGATACATTCATTTTTACATAATTTTTCTGGACAGCTGAGGTTGTCCTGAAAAAATAATGTCTGTATGTTTACTGTGCTCAAAAAGACTGAGCTAACATGGATTTAAAAAAAGATACATACATAAAAAAGAAAAACACACACACACACACACACACACACACACACACACACACACACACACACACACACACACACACACACA
>JBBBVU010000013.1:22524760-22536538 GCA_037177055.1 Atherinosoma microstoma
AAATAAAGATTTTTTTCAAGAGGGACTTTATACATATAAAGCTCTACTTGACAAAGTAAATTTGCTCGGCACAAAACGGCAGCCAGACAATCATTCTGCTTGCTACAATGCTGGACAAGACAGGTGAAGAAAAAAAAGGAAAAAAAAAGAGATGATCGGGTCTTCTCTGTCTCATAAACATAATGATTTCAAAAGGATTATAAAAACTATGAATACTTTGTTTAATCAGCTGGCAAGCAAACAAAGTGAGGCGGCACTCCGGCAGCAAAATACCTATGATTATAGTATTCATGGGTGGAGTAATGTGCATCATAATTTATCCCTAATTTCTTGTCTGAACACACATAAGACGAGGGATAATTTAAAAAGCCTAACAGCACTTTTCAGTAGAACATGTTTTTCGCAATTAGTTTTAAACATGTATAATTTGTTTAAGAAACAAATTGTTGATTAAGAATTTGCTTTACACAGACTTTAAATTGATTGCCTCATTTGAAGTGTTTCAGAGATGAAGAAATCAATCTTACCATGTGAGCAGTTAGAACAATAATTATATGAACAAAGTAAATCCAGCAAGAAATTTTCAAATTTATGTTTAACTATGACTTGTACAGATTATACAAGTAACTTGTACAGGACAACTGCATATGCGTGATGTTTTTATAAGCTTATAGGTTTTTTTTTTTTTTTTTTACTTTAATGGGTCATGTGCAATGTCTATGATTTTAATTCTCAATGTGTCAGAACATAATCTATGTCTTTTGTAGTCTATTTTTCCTGTTATAGCCTATTGGGGGCAGTAAGCCACCAGAAACAGATTTCTACTCAGAATTTGAGAATCAGGGATGAAGCATATGGCAACTATCTCATCTCTCTCTCTTTCTCTGTCTCTCTCTCTCTCTCTTTCTCTCTCTCCCTCTTTTACATACATACAAACATATATACACACTTTTACAGAAAAAGAACTATTATGAGACAGACAAAAGAAATCCATTGTCAGTTTGAGAGCACAATTAAAAATGAGTTCCTCTGAAATGCTAACATATTAAGTAAACAATCAGCGGGGGAATTTACGAAGGGAAGGAACTGCCTGAATTTTGGCTTATTCGGAAAAACAAGAGGATCCTATAAAAGGCCTAGACAGAAAGTGGAACTGCAATTAATATTCCTGTGCTGAGAAGTGAGCCTGATTTTAGGCCGGTCACGATGGCCTCCTGGCTGCCTCTCTCTCTCCCTCGCCGCCTCACACAAGTCAGATAATTACCTATTTAGATTTCACCCTGACAGCCTTTCAACTGCAAGTGAAGAAGAGCCGCAGTGTGTGAAAGATATTGAGACGGCAGGGCAAGGGAGGAGGGGTAAGACAGAGACAGTAATAAACTCTCATGAAAATTAATACGCCATTGTTTAACACATGTACAAAAAGACCGACAGTCTTCATGGAGGTAAAGTTGTGTGGTTGGGGAATTAAATTTTGAGCTTGCCATTGTTTTAGAGGGCATTTGTTTTGCCACTAAGAGACACCTGACAGATGTACTTTGATGAGTGAAGTGCAAACCAGACCAATTGGATGGTGATGTCCTTTCGCCGATTCATCTAAATCAGTGGTTAAAGATGGGACATTTGTTTTCAGTGGAGAGGGCAATTTATCAGTGTTGATTGATATCCAGCAACAGTGGACTGCCTCAGGCTGCACTCATCCATTTGGTGCCAATCATCATGGTTTGCCAGAGAAATTCCCAGCATTCTCAGAAGTGTGTTGTAACAGTTCAAGCGCTCTTAGAGACTTTACTTTTACACGTTTTATTTATGAGGGTAAAAAAAAGTACTCGTACATATATTCATCCATGTATTTGCAGTTTATTTCCCCATGTTGAAAAATATATTTGGAATATTTCAAATGATTTCCAACAACTAATCATATTTGTATTTTGCTTAACAAAAAAGTAAATTAAACATTCATAATTTTATTGGGGAAAAAAAACAGTTTTATTGAAGTCAAGGAAGAAAAGAATACTACCTCCTTGAATTACACAGTGTGAATGTGTACTGATAATTTTTCTGGTCCTCTGCTAAGAACCAGGGTAGAAAAGGAAGAAAAGAGCTTTGACTATCGCTATGAGATGGTCCTTGTGTGGTTTGTCATCTTGTGGTTATTGGATTTGTTTCACTGTGTTTGCTTCCAGCCACTTTGTATTAATTTATCCTCATCATTGAAGGTGATCGTCATGTAAGTTAAAATGATGTAGAGGACTGTTGCTGCTCCTTTATCTTCCTCCTGAATACTGGGAAGATAATTAGTTTGGTGTTTGCTTGTAATAACTGCCTCTTTTATATAGCAGGACATCTTCCTTTCTTTGCATCTCAAGTTATACAATATGGAGTGCTTAAAAACAGAAAAAATCTTGTTACATACTACCATTCTGTTGGTGTTTCCAGCATATATTCCTCCCATACATATGGGCCAGTGGATACCTACTTTTCATACTAGTAAGTTGTTGTCATCCATTACTTGGGGTGTAAATTATAAGTTTGGTCCTGATATGATATTGCATTGATTAACAAGTTAATATTATACAATGTTACAAATTCTGTCACAGTAGTAGATTCAATTGCATTCAAGAACCAGTAATCAATACAAGACAAAATCTATTCTGATTTAACAGTCACATCCAAATCACAAAAGGCAACTAAAATATCAAAATCCTATTTTATTGCTGACCTTAATCAGACATTTAAATTAAAAAAGAAATTGTTCTTTTAACAAAAATAGATTGTGCTCCATTCTGTTGAGCTCTAAACTTTTCACACAATGTAAAAACATATAAAACTAAAATGATAAATATCTTTTTAAATCGAAATCAGGATGCTCCTATAGTGCAACTATGATGAGTAAAATGTAGAGGAGCAATTTCCCATTTGGTTTTAAAAAGAATAAATAGATGAATAAATAAATGAAGTCAGTATTAACCTTACTCCTGTTAAGAGTCTCAAAGCAAATATTTTTGGAACTTACTTATTAGAACCACAGAAGTACAGTCTGACTATTTTAGTCACACACCACATCTATGGGTATTGACGTTTTCCTCATCAAATTCAAATAATGATTTTTGTTTTGGAAACATCCTACAAGTGATTATCTTAACAATGTTTGATATTTTCAACATGGATCAGAGGTATTGGATCATTGATCATCACTGACAAGATGTTTAGTAGATCCCCTAATTCATACTGATTGGAGTAAACGTCCTTGAAAACTGCTGGTTAAAATGACAAAGACATTTTATTGTTGTGTGAGAAATAAATTAATTTTACATTGTTAGATGGGCCATGTGTTAGACTGGTGACCTGTCCAGGAAGTGTGTACTTTGTCTCTTCTTTGATAATTGTTGGGAGACGCAGGAGCCTGAATTGGATTAATCAGGTGTATAAAATAGATGAATGGATAGATTTTACTGGTAATACATACATACAGCTAGCGTTCAGGATCCTTCGTTGCGGAGACTCTGAGTCAGCACTGCTCAGATTTAAAGCTGTTACTACATCTAATGTTATAGCGGTAGACCATGGGTAGCCATTAATCGCCAGTCATTCAGAATTTCTAAATAGAGAAGTCTGATTCTAATTTGGTAGCCCTGGTAAAGTTCATGAACCCCAACCTCAACACATTTAACTGTCGGGACAGTTAAATGTGTTAGATGTAAACTCATGTGTTAGGGTACAAAAATGGTACCCCTCATAAAAGTGTCATGAAAATCACAAAAATAATTTTTTCCCACTTTTTTCACATCAGAGTTTCATTTTTTCCAAAAATGAGATACAAACTGGTATATTTGGTATGAGGTTATTACAGCCTTGACTAGGTCAATAATTGATAATAACATGGATTTTTAGGCATTATTGCTTTTGGAGATATGAGCATTTATTGGAAAGAACGACAGCCTTTGCATTTAGGTACCAAAACGTTGCCCCTCAAAAGAAGTGTGATAAAGATGTCATATATAATTTTTTCACATCAGATCTCAACAACTTCAGGCCTAACCGTATATATAGTTTTTTTCATTACATTATCATATTGTTTTTTATGCCCTTTTTATCATAAAAACCACAGATTTCTTCAATGGGAAAAACACAAAATTATGCATTATTTTACAAAAATGAGATGGAAACTGGAATATTTGGTATGAGATTATTACAGCCTTGACCAGGTCAATAATTGATAGGAACATTGATTTTGAGACATGATTACTTTTTGGGCTATGAACTTTAAATTAAGAAACATATATAGTGGAAAATGCTTCTCTGTGTTTGATGCCTAAGATTTGTGGGGGAGCTCAGGTTTATTTGACCCAAATGTACACACAAGGACCATTCTCCTCTTATGGAAGTCCTCAGCAAGGGGAAAAGTGGTGAAAATTTTTTCTGGTGACGGGTGCACCTTCTAGCTCATCCGTAAGCTAAAGTAAAACCCATAAGAAGGGTTTCTTCATGAGTGGGAGACCACAAGATTCCCCCCTTTTTTTAACCTCCATTGGGAGGTATTATCATCCATTTCCTCTTCCTCTTCTTCCCACTCCTCATCCTCCTTTTCCTCCTACCCCTGCTGCAGGGCCCCTATGTTGCTTGCAGAAATTCCTCCTGCTGACCCTTAGGAGGATACCAGCAGCAGGGATTCTTCTAACTTTTCTCAGAGGACTGCAACACTGCATTCCACCTTAAACCTGTTTTCCCTGTATTTTCAGGGTAAAGGCTTTATAGATTTAATAGGTATTTTTGAGAAAAATATCATCACGTCAGGATAACAGTATATCCAAAATATGTGGTTATAATGGGAGTCAATGGGACCAAATTAGTCCCCAACTCAAAGAGTGTCTGTCTTGTGCTTTTCACCTGTTCTATACATCTTGCAATAAAAGTGATCATGTAATTCTAAACATGATAATAAAAGAAAAATCCTAGCCAAGGTTCTTGCAATTAGCCTTTAAACTGAATGAGATATTGAGAATTTAAAAAATTGAATGAGCAGAAAGTACCAATTTGATCCCCAAAAGTGCCCCGAGGGTTAATCATTCCTAAAATGGGGAGATTACCACATTTGTGCACCCATCCATTCATTTTCTTTATAAAAGAGCTGAGAAAGGACTAAATCATTGTGAAGCGTTAGTAGAGGGATCAAACATTTTAAAAACTGTATGATTTTGTTTTCCACCTGTAATTCATGCAAAGAACTTCAAAACAATTATTATATTATATGATATTATATGATCATATGAATTATATAATCCAAAATCATATAATTATGCAGTGACATTTTGAGTACATTCTCTTATTGTCCCAGTAAGACAATTGTCTTCCAGTAGGCATAGCAAATATTATTGGTCTGAAGTGGCTGAACACTATTAACACTATAAATTCACTTGAAGGAAACTGTGTTGTTCTTACAAAATGTAAGAACATAAAGACTTTAAAGTCTTGGTGCCCTGCAATTTTCTACCTCAAAGCTCAGACAAAGCTTAAAATAATAATAAAAAAAAAATCTCTATACAAGAAAATATTTACTGTGAATGACTTATATTTGCTTTCCAGTACCACTGTAAAAAAAACTGGAGATTATTCTAACTAAGGGGGATGATAAAAGTACAGATGTTAAAAAATATGTTCACTTTTGACTACAAACAATGTAGAAAGTGCTACAGATGGCAACTTCAGTTAAATCAAATTCAAGTTTGTGTTTGTTACATAGATTAGAGCTTATAAAAGAAGGGATTACATCTCTGGAGGACTCCTCAGTTGATTGTGGTCTTCAGTGTGTGTTTTGTTAATGACATAACTTTAAGTTTGTTGGGGAAATGCACCTGAGTGAATGCACAAAATTAAATTGAAAAGTTTTTGTACTAACTTGTGGATGGTATGTGTTTTATTTGTTTTCTTTATTTTTTGTTTGCTTTTTCTTTTGTTGTCCCCCCCATTACTAGTTTTCCAGCATTCTAAAGACTTTTAGGTTTGAATGTGTCATGATATGAGGGTTTTTGGTTTTGTGTCATGAATCTTTGGTTTCCTGTTTTATTTGTAGTTACCTCCCCTGTGGTTTTGGTTCAGTTCTGTCAATTAGTTCACCTGGTCTCGTTTGTTCATTCACTTCACCTGTTCCTCACTTGACCCTCAGTGTATTTATTCTCCCTTGGTTTTTAGTTCCCTCGTCGGTTCATCCTGTTGGTTTCCCCCGTCATGCTCTTGCTTAGGTTCCCTGCAGCTTGGTTTCTGTCTTGTATTTGTTTTGGATTAAACCTTCATCATCACAGCATTCCATCTGCCTCCAGTTGCTCTATCCTGCTTTTGGGTCCATTCCTCCACATGCACACCTTGACAGAATGTAGTGTCTTCAAGGATAGATCATGTCCCTCCATTATAACAAGTAACCTCTACTTTTACTGTAATAGTCATTTAAATCTTAACGATGACATTTCCAAAACTTTTACCAAAGAGTTATTTTTGTGGCGCTTAGATTTCTGTCTTATTCATTCAAATGGATTGTGTGGATCCTTGAGCTGTAATCAATCACATTATGATGCAGGGTCGCTGCAATGTATTTTTTTTTTCTCTGCTGATGCTGTTTATACATTGCATATATTTTAGCAGGTAACATCCACCTATAGATTAGATAGATAATGGAATCATTGACAGGACTGTGTATGATACCAGTATGCATGCACATGTGCACGCATCAGTTCATATGCATCTGCATGCTGTCATAGGACAAAACCTCGGTAGGGAGCCTTTACTAATACATTCGAGCAGCTGACAGTACCAACTGTTTTATTCACATGGTCCAATGCAGATAATACAAACTGCACAGCAGAAAAAAGGAGACTGAATGAATGGATTTTCTATTCACAAACCAAGCACAGATCACTCTTGGGATCCTGTGGCACAATTTCAATGCATTTAGTATGCAAGAGCAAATTTAGACTATTATTGTCAGATGATGTTAACTGAATGCATTTTCACAGATGTCATTTTATATTCATAATGAATAAGCATCATGGAAAAAGAACAGTTTCTTAGGTCGAGTCACAGTGCCTCTGATATGATAAAGCTCAGGGGGAATTGAACAAATAACATTGCTACAATAACTGAAGTGAGAAAAAAAATCTGTTTATTTCTTTTGAAATTAGTGCTTTTTTTTCTTTTCAGTTTCTTCTGAGTTTTGGTCACAGAATGTTAAAAGGTTATTATGCACATCTAAATATCATCTGAGCCTTTGGGCCATGGAGTCAGCTGTGGCATGTCAATGACAATGAGATCCGTACTAAGTTTTATTTTTCTCTTCTTTTTTCCCCCCAATTTATAGTGTGTGACTAATTTATATAGATTTCCACAAGAAATTAACCCAAATAAACCATCTAGTCTGCATGAAGTTTAGGCAGATGCTATACACCCAGCCTTTAGGCAGATAGGCTCTGACTCTTCAAGTATTTGGCCCAGTGGGTTTTACTGACTGTCTTTCCAGATAGAGATATATAAAAGATAAATAAGTTAAAGTTTCCAGTGGTTTTTAATCCTGACAGTTATGATAAAATAAAAATCTCAAGGAATACTCCAAAGATCTTCCTAGCGTCTCAATAATAGTTTTTTTTACTAAGAATTTTGAGGTATATTTATTGGAGGACTCATGATGACTCAGTGATATAATATACAAACATTTTCTCATTTTGCCATCCTAATAGCCCAAATAATACCCAGTCTCAAGACTGTGCTGTACACTCATTTAATACCTCATGGACTGTGCATCATTAATTTTAACAAACTGAATCCCATTAGTTCATACCGCTCCCTCAACTTATCTCCTTACTTACTCTCCACTCCCTATACCAGTATCTGTGGCGAGATGTTATCAAGCAAATGCAATGATTCCTGTCCAGTTGCACTGCAGAATAAAAATGTAATTCCATCATTAGAAAGCTACAAATGGGGTGATGGGGGTGGTTAATGTGTTGTTCCTTCATGTACTGAGGCAGGAGCAAAAAGGGAGGACCCCAACAATGTAAATATGTAGGAGTGCATTGTGCATTTGAGTACATTTAATTTAATTTGAGCTGTGCCTCTTTCTTGTAGCCACCTACCATCACAGGATAGAGACTCCACAGTGAATGTTAGTTATTTTCAATCATTGGAGATCTAACAGGCATAGGATTCAAAAACAGTGTGAAGACCGTGAACAGCTGTTTGTTGAAGAAGTGCAGTTTCTGTGCTCAAAACAATAGAAATATAAACTGTGTCCTGTCAAGTGAAAGTTATTTCCATCACTGTGTTTGTCACGTTAAACACACCTTACTCCATACAACTCTTTAAGTGCTGCTCTCTTTAAAAGTTCACAATAGTCGTGGTCTTGATATAACAGGAAACCAACCCATATGATTGGTCAGTTTCACAAACCGATTATAAACTGACATTAAGTGTAAATAACTTAATTTAAGATACTAAGGATTGATGGTAGTAACTATCTACATTACACTTAAACTATGTAGGAAGTTTAGCAGTGTCAGTTTGTACCTCTTTCTTTTGAAAAGAGTTTGCAAACAACACGTATCCCCTGATAAAATGAGTCAGACATTTTCTGGGTACAAAACAAACGAGCAGATAATTTTCCTAGCACTGCCTGTATCTAAACATTAAACAAAGAAAAGAAAGAAATTGCCTGCTCAGAATTTGCACTCAAGCATCCTGCCCCCTTTGTTGTTGTAGCATATTGTTTTGTGTTCTAACACTGCAAAGAAATAACTTTTCCATTGTGTCTGAGGATTGGATGCTGAGTGTCCCAAGTTGAATTATAAGAAAGAATTAATGAGGCTGTAGTGTTTCTCAATCCTTTTGCTAAATGTCAAAACAGCCATGGTAAACAGTTTATATTCAGCTTGAAACTAAAGTACAAAGACTTAAAATGATTATTTTACAAAAAAATATCTAGTTTAATTTGTTTTAACTTGCAATTGAAATGAAATCTTCTGTTACCTCAGGCATAACAACCAGTGACTGTAAAAATATGGACAAAACTTCCGTCACGTGACCTGTAGGTTTCTGATGAGCTGAATTGAGGCTTGTTGGGAGGTTCCCACCTTCACCATCTTGACAGCGTCACAAGTCTTGTCACCCGCAAGTGTGACTGTGAGAGAGCTGGAATACCATGTGAAGCGGCTGTGATTGATTGAACAGGGTTTTTGGTTTGTTCAGGGCCCAGAAGGGTCGTGGAATTGTTAAATGAAAAGAGTAAACTATTAAGGAAATGTGTTTGCAAAAATGATTTCAAAATGTGAGGGAGAAAAGAAAAATGGAAAAGGGAATTACTTTTTGAAATGTAAGATATGGAAAGGTATTTCTAACCAAATTTATGAATTGTGTCATTTCATTCTGCTTTTAGAAAAAGGATTTGAAAATGCATTTTCAAATCACACGATTTAATTATGAATTAATGAATACAATATGTAATTCCACTTTAATAATTCCATTTCAAATGTGCAATTATAAAATGCTTTGTAAATTTAATTTCTTTTTATATTGTTGAATTTGAAATTGTATATAATCTATATTTTTATCTCACAATTAAATACTTATCATCAAAATGCTGTATTGCTTTTTCAGTGACTCTCCTGGTCCTCCATATTTTGCTGAGTGACAATACAAAAAAAAATGTAATTGAAGGAATAAATGCAGATCACCAAACAATGAATGTAAAATGGACAGACTAACACAATGGGAAGGTTACAATGTCCAGTTGAAGGAGGAGCAACAAGAATGACAACTTGTATGAAACTACTGGTCACATGACGTGTATTGCAACACCTTGCTGATGCAGGAATATGATTTTGTTTCACTGGCACAAATGTCACAGGAGCGAGTCGAATGATATTCTATCACCAAAACACATGCTATAAGCAAAAGATAAACATTTCAGAGTATAATTAAGTTGTTAATCATGGTTTAAAAGAGACCCCAGAAAAAAACTAAAATGTCTGAAGATGTTGGGAACAAGATAAAAGAATCCTTCCAGACCTTCATGGGTGAAGAGCCCAAATGTAAGCTTGAAAAGTTTTGACACAGCTCATGAAATTTGCAAGATGCAGTAAGCTGTTCAGTGTTAGAACTGTATGCTTTTTTCTTTTGAAGTCCTCAGTCAAATGCTTGCTCCTGAAATGGGCACAAAGTTATCAAAAGCAAAGGAATTATTTTCTTTTTTATTGAAGATCATAACTGAATGTGTATTTTGCTGAAATATTTTTTAAAAACTAACCAACCCATGGAGTTTGTAGTCATGTTAAATTAATGTTGGTTGTTTTAGGAACTTACAAAACCTTTTTTGAAAGATTTGCAGTCAAGGAATGAAAGCAAGTCAAGCAAGTAAAAAGAACAGTAAACTTACTACAAAGATTTTTTTGTCTTTTCTTGAAAATTGGCTTTCAAATGCTGGAGAGTATTAATATTGCGCTGAGATTTCAAACAGAAGATAAAGCTGTCCAATTAACACTTGGAATTTAACAACCCCAGTGTATGTCTTTAGAAAAATCTAAATAAATATAAAACCCTAAAATCCTAAAACCATAAATTATGAATAGTGGATTTTCATTTCATTGTTGCAGAGAATGTATTGATTCTCCACCCAATGGTAAATATACATCTGATACAGCTGATATACAAGTTTATCAGCTTGCACAGAGTGCTGTATGTTGAAATGCAGTTTTTACTTCATGAACAGGACTAAACTCTCAGATATGGCTTTGACATGTTCAGACAGATAAAGTTAATTTACTCATTTAATCCATTATTAAGAGTTAGATGTAGTTTAGTATGACAAAAAGCCATTACTTAGTGAATCTGTATCTGTTTGTATATCAATCAAACTGGTTGAAACTAACAAGTAACATCTGCCCTGTTCTACATATGTTCACGTTCTAATAGGCTCATAGTACAGTTTGATTCAACATTATGATACCACAGCAAATCATGCCTCAAAGTCAATGGGCTACAACTCTCCTATTGAAGTGTCATTTCAGCTAACAGTATAGACAACACCTACAGCTCTCCTACTGTGTCCTTGGCATGACCTCTATTTACCTCTGAAACAGAGATGATCATATAGTATACCTGCATAATTAAAAATATGAGCAGGCATAAGGGAATGCTGGCATGTATTATTCAGAAATATCATGAAGAGGAAAGAACTCCCAAGGACGTCCAACAAGCATTATAATTATCAGTTTATTTCTGTGGAAATATTTTACTCTATAACTTTTGTGTATGCCTCAACACTGATGATAGAGGTGTGAAAACTAAATTTAATTCACTCTTACAAAATGTTATATTTCTCTGGGTGCATTACAATGCCAAATCAACAATTTTTAATGCATTGCAATTAAAATATGTAAACTCTAAATAACCTTGTTTATGGCAAGCTTTAGGCATGACATTTCTGTCTACCATCTGTTTGTCTGTTGAGTCCGGTAGAGTGTATTTTACATCAATTTAGAGACTATAATATAATTTTAGTATGTGCTATTTTCCCTTGTGGAGATTTATTACCAACTCATTGATTCATGTCTGTTTCAAATATTGATGTAGATCCAGTGCATCCCAGTTGCACTCCAAGGTATGTGTATATGCTTGTTCACAGTAAAAATAAATAAAATAAAAAGTGTATTAATGTCACCCTTAAAGGAGCTATATCATGAAAAATTGACTTTTATGAGCTTTTAACCATGTTAGTGTGTTATTTACTCATAAAAA
>JBBBVU010000013.1:22538550-22552116 GCA_037177055.1 Atherinosoma microstoma
AATATGACTTAAACCAACCTAATGCAGTTCCTTTAATTCCAATAACATCTTCAAGCCTCTGTAGCAGAATGTTGTGACAACGGTTTCAAATTTAGCACTGAGCTCTACAAAGATAAGTACAGACAGGAGTCCTTTATCTGAGGCCATGAGAAGATCATTTGTAACTTTCCTTTTAAATCAGGGCTGAAAACTTTTCTATTTGCAGCCTTTTATGATAAGTGATATTTTTTTCTGATGGTTCTCTTTCTTTCATCATTTCATTGTCTATTTTTGTTGGTTCATTTTGTTTTTAAATTCTTCTTAATGCTTTCTGCACCCTGCTGTAATGTTTCTAATGTTTGTATGTAAAGCACTTTAAACTGTCATGTACATGAAATGTGCTATACAAATAAACTCGCCTTGCCTTCACCAGTGCTATCTATGATGAGCTCTAAATCCTGACTGAAATTCTTCAAACAATTTCTGGTCAATTGGGCACATAAGCATGGAATAAATCCAACATTTTATTTTCTCTTATGAAACTGTCGATGAGCTGTAGGAAAGTTGGAAGTGTAGCAGAGAGGGAGGTGTGGTTGAAATCTCCAGAGTTTACCATGAATATGCCTTTGGATGTGGAGCTGATGACATTGCAAGCAGCATTGGCAGTGTGGTGCAGGGTGAAATATATACACCTATCAAGCTAACACAGGTAACCTCTCTCAGTAGATAATGTGGACGGAAACTCACAGCTAACAGTTTAGTGTCCCGGGAACGGATCCTCTCTTTCACGGTGACATATCCAGAATTACACTATCTATAGTCTGAAAACCAGATGGAGAGGCGGTGGAGTCCTGTATATCCTTCTGCAGACATGTCTCGGTGAAACACATAATACTTAATTCCCAGTATTCCTGCTGTGTCCTTGTCAGTGCTCTGAGCTCATCCATTTTATTTGCTCTCGATCTCCCATGATGATTTCAGAAATAGATGATTTAAAATTTCTCTGGCTCTGTTTTGCATCTTGCGCCTGCCTGACTTTCACAGTGTTACTTTTTCAACACGCCAGGAATTTGGGATCTTATCAAGGGCATTAGTTAAGTTTTGGAAAGCTCTATAAGCTGCTTGTGCATGTCTACAACTTTACTTTTGGATTGGTAGCAAGTCATTACAGAAGTTGAAAAGCAAAAGAAGTATGAGGAGAAATCTTACTTTTGTGTTTTTTTTTCAAATAAATTTAGTCTTTTCTTGTCTAAAAGTTATTCAGTTACCACTATTTTATTATGAACAATAAGTTAAATATTCTACTTGAGTAAAGTTACAAGTTTTTTTTTCCCACATGGCAGAAACTTTTTGATTAGAAAGTTGTCAAATTTTACAGAAGTTTAAAGTTAAAGACAAAATCCATTCAAAAGAGGTTAAAAAGGCTGGTGGCCTTATAACTGTTCTCAGTTTCATTTGTCAATTTCTGAAGAATTCTCAGTTGATTTCAGGGAAAATGAGCCTTCTCTCTGAGCAGCATGAGGTGGAAACAGTATTGATGCTGTCTCCAATTGCTGATGCAGAGAATGCAGAAAGCAAGTGTTGCACCAGGCTGGATATGTTCTGATTGAGAGCAGAGACAGCTCATGATAGCTTATCAACAGGTGAAGTTCATACCACCCAGCCACTCTGGGGAATGAAGTTCTTCCACTAGGATTTCACCCCGGAGACTGTGGTTTCATTGGGATTCAACATATTTTAATCTCACAATGATAAAGAGAGGATGAGGTAGCCCCTCTTATCTCCATTCTCTAAATGAAATGATAGTAAGAAGCAGTTCTGAAGACGTCACTTTCACCTCAGATACAGAATGTAAAAGAGCAGCTACTATGATCAAGGATACCTTCCTTCTGTCTCTGTATGTCATGAGGAAAAACTGAGCAGCAATAGATAGAAGAAAATCTTACAGAGTGTAACAATGGTGTTTTAAATCTAGGATTTAAGAATAAGGAGCTGCATCATTGCCTGGTAAAAAGAGTCCATACAACAATCAACCTTATACTTGTTTTCCTGAAATAAGAAAACATGTATACGCAGTTTGAAGGAATACAATTTAGGTTTCACTTTTGGCTTTTGGATGTTTGTTATGGACAGAGATTCTGCTCTTCTGTTGCCACATCCCAGAGTTGTTTCACCAGAATATTTAGTAATTCAGGAGATGAAAAGAAAACAGGGTTCGATCATGCCTTACCCGAGCAGTTTCACATATGCTAAGCCAAGCTGAGGGGGAGCCAGGTAATCCTACTAAGTGCATGCTCACAGCTGTTTGAAAAAAATACAAACACACAAGTTCAATCGGATATCAATGGATGCTGACTTTGAAAAATTGCATGCTTCTTAATTAACTTTGAATAAGCAACACATAATGGCTAATAATCGCTTGTGTATTTAGTAATCACTACACAACAAGTTGCTTTGATTTGTTTAGAAAAAAACATAGTTGTGCCTTAAAACTAAAAAAGAAGTATACATGTCACTTAGAAAATGTACTTCAACCTTTAATAAATACTGAAATATTCATTATGCCCATCCACAGCTTTGAACAATTGTTCATCTTGCAATAGTGTCATTCCTATTACTGATACAAGTATTGCTTAATTTAAAAGTGTGAAACAAACCATCTGTGGACTGGTCAAGGCATATCTGCGTTCAGTATGAAAAGAACTCTGCACATTGGTTTACTTTGATCATGAATCCCAACAACCACACTGATACATGCTAAGCCTATTTGCATATTTAATATCAATATAAGCTGCAGTCTTTACATTTACTGTAAGTCTGACAATCACTTTAATAATTCAGCTGAATTTTGATTATCTTTACAATGATGCAAATTATGATGACAGTAAAATTGAATACTGAGTTGCAGTTTGGGGGGCTAATTACATTATTTTGATGCTAGATATAAGAAAAAAGAAAGAAAAGGTAAGAACAGAATATTGGATGAAAAAGATGGGTTCAAAAGACATTTCTTATCAGGATGGATAGGCAGTGAAACAAGGCTCCACTAAGCCTGGCTGATGACTTGTTTTGGAGCAGGCTGCTCAGAATAAATCCCAATAGTAACACTTGTGCCACTCCTTTTGTGAAACCAAATCAAAGATGGGTTCAGCCAGTATAACCCCAACTGGGGGAAATGAGTATGTCATACACTGCCCATTTCGCAAGTTTTCCCACTGACAAATAATGGAGTGATCTGTAATTTTCATTGTAGGTGCACGTCAACTGAGACACAGAATCTGAAAACAAAATCCAGAAAATCACATTGTATGATTTTTAAATAATTGATTTGCATTTTATTGCATGAAATAGGTATATGATCACCTACCAACCAGCACTTTGGCTCTCACAGACCTGTTAGTCTTTAAGAAGCCTTCCTAACCTCCACTCATTACCTGTATTATTTGTACCTGTTTGAACCTTTTACCTGTATAAAAGACACCTTTTCAGACACTCAAGCAATCAGACTCCAACCTCTTCACCATGGGTAAGACCAAAGACCTGTCTAAGGACATCAGGGACAAAATTGTAGACCTGCACAAGGCTGGGATTACTACAGGGCAATAGGCCAGCAGCTTGGTGAGAATGCATCAACTGTTAGAAAATGGAAGAAACTTAAGTTGACTGTCAATCTCCCTCGGACTGGGACTCCTGTAAGATTTCACTTTGTGAATTATCAATGATCACGAGAAAGGTGAGGGATCAGAACTACACCAGAAGACCTGGTCAATGACCCAAAGAAAGTTGGGACCACATCCTCAAAGGGTACCATGGTAACACACAACGCCATCATAGATTAAAATCTTGCAGCAAGGTCCCCCTGCTCAAGATCATGTGGTCAGATGAAACCAAAATACAACTTTTAGACCTGAACATATGGAAAATCTTTGGAGTCAGCGGCTGCCGATCTTGCCTTTGCCCCCATGGCTGCGGGGGGTTCGGGCTGGGGCCTCCCTCTGCCGCCTCCTGGGCGGATGTGGGGTCATCCTTGTGGTGTGGTGGCTGGGATCCGTGCCCCAGGGTGGCTGTCTTGACGGCTACACCTCACTACATGAATGAGAACAAAATTGATGTGAAAAAAGGAAATAAAACTGTAAATATTGTAGCAATGCTCTCACATTGGACTTACATGAGACAGAACCCAGTAAAAAAAAAGATTAAAAATTTTTTTTTTTTTTAAAGTACAAATCAATAGATCACTGTTTTTACTTTTCTATGAGGCTTTGCTTTTGCAAAAAATACAGAGAAAATGGTGTTTTCATGGGATTTATTCATAATGATTAAATGATGAATGACAGTGACTCATTATTTCAATGAAAAATAGCTCATTAGTTTTGCAATATTTTGAGAAATTTGCATAAAATGTCATTACAAGAGCATGCAGTGCAAGAAAGTAACATCTAACTGATGTCACTGAGCCATACTCGCCCTATTTTTTCATTTGTCTATTTGAAATGAGTATATCAAGGTTATTCTACTCAAGCTCCAATATTTCTGTAGTTTTCAGGTATGGAGGCAGATTAGAGTAGAAAGCCCTCATACTTTTCTGAAACTTTAAATAAAATAATTAATATCTTTTGAGTGACTATCAAGGTTGGCCTGCAGTTTGCCAATTAACTGCAAATGAATTAATGTGGAGCAGACAGAACAAGAAAGAAGAGGACAATGGCAAAAGCCATTGCATATTTAAGGTGGTTTAAAGTTTTCAAAAACAATGGACACTTTAGCATTTTCTGATTTTTACAGCTTACACCAACTTCATAGTGTTTTTTTATTTTTCTATTTTTTATGTTCTGGTTTTGTGCATGCCATCTCGGTGGGATTGTACTGCTGGAAATGGGATTAAGATATTGACAGAATAATTTCCCTTAAGTGTATTTCTTTCAAATATGTCAACAAGAGAATTAAATAATTCCTTTATCAACTCAAAAAGGCTGAATGATTTGTATTCAGCATTCAGAGAACATAATAAACCAAAGGTGACCCTCCAGGAACATGCTGTTAAGGTTCTAAGATGATCGTTGAAAGAAAAAAATTTGGCTTTACTTCGACTACATGTTCATAGTAATTAATGTAGCTCCAAAGGGAAATAGCACAGGGTTAATGAATTTGGCTGACGTTTAAAGATGCTGAAGTATCTCCAAAATGTCCTGAATAATGAAGCCAGTATTTAAATTGTGGAACACATGTACATTGATATTACATATTATAAGTAAAATCACACCAAAGCATGGTTAAACTTGGTGAAAAGGTTTCCATCATCAAAGAAATTGTCAAGACTTTGTTTGGGATTCTTGCAAGCAGACTGTTTACTGTGCTAACAATCACCAACCCCATCAGCAAAAACTAATCTGTGACCCATGAATATGTTTAAACTTTGCACGTAAAAGCAAAATGTTAAACCTTCACCCTGGAGGTCCCTGGAAAAAGACCAAGCTGCATCTATACAGTGTTCTAAATTATAAACTAAACATTTGGGTTTTAGCTTCTCTGTGGAAAATCTGTTAGTCTGTTTGGATCACCGATAACAATCTCAGACAGGTTTGATATTTCCCTGCTGATCTTAATTAAAGGGAAACTACTTAAAGGAAGTTGTGGAGAAAAAGAAAGATCTTTCTGCAAATGAAAAGCTTGAAATAGAGACATGCCTTGTGAAAGGAATGGAAACATTGGATATTTCATGAAAACTTCAGCAAGATCCTCATACTGATAGAAAAGAATTTGTGTGTGATTCAGAGCAAATGGGTTCGTTCAGATAAAGGCATATCACGTAAAGTCTGTCAGAGAGCTGTCAGAGAGAGCAGCTCATAAAAAAGTCACTGATGAGCAGCAAGCAGGTATTTGAAGCTGCTGATGTCTCCGGAATCCCAAGAACCTTTCCATGCAGGATACTCCAGATGTGCATTAATTTGTTTTGGCCACTATTTACCAATGTTCACTAAGAGAAACTTTTGGAATGGGCTCAGAAATATGTGAAGACTAATTTTGAAAGAATGTTATTCACTGATAAATGCCGTTCTACACTAGAAGGTCCAGATTGATGTAGTTCTGGATGGTTGCTGGATGTCGTCATGTCCCAACAAGGCTGCAACATCAGCGACAGCAGAGTGATGTTTTGGGTTAAAATAATGGGAGATGTAGACCCTATAAGGGTCCCTGGGGGTGTCAAAATTACCTCTGCAAATATGTGCTCAGTTTCTAACTGACCTTTTCCTGCCATGGTAAAAAAGTAAGAATCCTGCCTTCAGTAAAATAATTTTCATGCAAGACAACGCACCATGCCAGAGAAAAATATCATTAAATCTTTGGCTGCTATGGGTATAAAGGGAGAAAAACTCAGTGTGAGTACTAACATCTCACCCCTACTGAGAACCTGTGGAGCATCCTTAAAGGAAGATCTATCAGGGCAGGTGGCAGTTTACCTCCAAACAGCAACTTTGGGAGGCAATTCTGAGATACAGGGAGAAACTATCCATGGACAGTTAAACAGATGGGAGAGGTGTTCATGTAATATCCTTATTAACGCCTATGCTTACTTGTAACTTGACCTGTAAAACTGGTCTTTTGATTTTAGAAAAATGATCTCCTATGTAATGTTTACTACCTATTTAACATTTTAAAACATCACAATATTTTATAATGCTGCATTTTCTGGTATAAGCAAAAGACAGTGTTTTCATCTTTGGTAGTTTTGTTCAGTAAAATCCAGATTCTTATATCAACTAATACAATTTTCATGATTAAAGAACAATATCCACTGTAATTTGCATCAATTAATTGGGAAAATTGAAAAAAAAATAGCATATGAATAATAATTTGGAACAAAGTTGGACCACCATGAGTAAAACCGATGGAAAATGGTTCTTCTTCATTTGAGTTGTATGACATGTCATAAAGTTGGAGTTGAGTGATGTTAAAACAGGTTTCATTTATTGTTTTAGGGTTTGCTTGTTTTTTCCTCTTTAAACTATTTTCAATTAGGCTAAAGTAAAATGATCAGCTTGTACAGTATATTGTGTCCCATTCTCTAGCGTGGCAATGGGGACACTTAATGGAAACATATATTTTCAAACACTGATCGTACTTAAAAAATCTTTCATATCTAATGGAAAGAGTCCAAGATTTGGGATTTTTACAGGCTAGATTTCCAGATATATTTCAGGTTGGATATAGAAAAGTAGCTTTTGGGTTAAGAGGTTAAACAAAAGGCTGATAATAATGCATCCAAGTCCATCTGAAGACATCAGTGATAGTTCTAAATGGAGTGGCTGG
Source organism: Atherinosoma microstoma (assembly GCA_037177055.1). Classification (NCBI taxonomy): domain Eukaryota; kingdom Metazoa; phylum Chordata; class Actinopteri; order Atheriniformes; family Atherinidae; genus Atherinosoma; species Atherinosoma microstoma. The sequence goes on from JBBBVU010000013.1 coordinate 22,545,841, forward strand.
CTCTGTCCCAACACTTAGCCTTGTGGTTTATGGATTGTTTCCAGGTTCTTACTTGTGTTTCAAATTTCCAATAATTACCAACAATGTTCAACAATGTCCATTAAGACTGCAAGCGTGAGGGATTGATGATTTTCGGAGCAGGAATGGACACACTGTTAATGAGATCAGTTCCTTCATTTGCACAAAAATTGCCTTTCACATGAAATTATTTATTTTACAGGCAGACAAAGCAAAACGTTTCTCCAAGTCTAAACATCTTAACTCATATAAAACCAACCCCCTCTCAGCCTTATTAGTTTGTGGTGGTCTATTTTCCTGCAAAGACACTGCCTCTATGCCAGTGTTTGTGTAGTTTCTTCTTACTTTGCTCTGTGCCAGACATTCATTTGTTGCAGTCTTAAGGCATCAAGTGGGTGTGAGGATGATAAATCTTCAGTATGAGTTCAAACTGCTGTCTACTCACTCCTCTCTGCTCTGTCTAGCTCAGCCAAACAGAGTGCTGCCTGACTTTTATTTTCACTTTAAGCAGTTTGCTTGATTAGGAGAGGTAAAGGGGATGTTGAGTTTGCAATTGAGGATCAGAGATTTAGCGAGTCTGCCTTTACAAGTTCCTGTTACACTTGCAAATAAATGGATAAAGTCTGTACTGTATGTATCTGTGGACACATAAGTAGAAATGTTATGCGAAACAGCAGCATGTTTTCTTCCAATCAATTTGTGAAAAAAAAGAAAAGAAAAAAAAAGAACCTTAAATGTAAGTAATGACGGTAATACTTTATTTTTTTAAAAGCTCATTCAGTACACAGTGACAAATAAGCAGGAATTGCAGTAACAGGCCTTGAACTATAATTATCGGTGTAATATGATAGATATAATTAGGTAGTTTACCTAATATCTTGACAAGAAAAAGCAAAACGCCTGTTTTTCTTTTTCTCAAGAGGAGAAAAGAGGAATCATCTTCATGATTCATACAAGGTGCAGTGATTAATGTGTGAGCTTCCATTTGTAACAAAGCATAATGCAGCATGATGAGAAGGATCAAATCTTTCAAAAGTAATTACAAAGACTCATATAAATTATGTCGCTGTAGGTTCACATCAAGAGAAAGTTGGATACATTTTGTACATGTTCCTGATAGGGAACTGTTATGGCTATATATGTGATGTGAAAGTTTTCTACAAGGTTTGTTTTTTTAAAATTTCATTTCAAGACTTTAGTAAATCATTAATCAGCCTGCACACTGTCCCAAGCAGCTCTCCATTAATGTAATATTCGGATGGTTGACCTTCAACTGAAAATCTGTGTAGGGTTTTTTGATAACAGAGAATCTGTGCTAGATTTTTTAACAGAAATGACAGCTACCACTTTGTCTTCAGATCCATTTTAGACACAGCCCTTAAATTCTTAATCGGCCTAATTAAGTTCAATTAGACAACGAGCATTTGAAATATTCATGTAGCACTTAACTTTGCTTCTCTTTTCCAATAAGATATAAATCAGAAGTCCTTAAATGGGAACTACAAAGTGTTTTTGCTCAGAACAAAGTCTGAATGCAAAATCACACCATTATGCAGTTCCATTATGGAACTTTCTGCAAGACAGCCACACATTTCTTTAAAGCCTAGATAGAGAACTATGGTCTCTACAATGTCTTTATTGGAGGTTTTACATTGTGTCCTCAAAGATAGTCCAAGGAAAAAATAAGAAACACGTTGACATGGTCTCACTGAAAATGCATCATCTATATTATTGTCTTTTTCTCCAGACTATCTTCTTTTCTTTTGAAAGATAGAGTGACCACCAGACAAAATTGGCTCAGTAAATGCCTCAGCAGTGATGTGCTACACTCCCAACACAGGCGTGAAATGGATGGATCTGTTAATAGTGCTGTACTCATATTGTAATACCATCTGTTCTGTGGCAAGCCGTTGAGGGGTTTGCCATCAATTTAACTGTGCAGATTGAATTTTTATGCCCTCTTTTTTTCCTTTTCAACCTTAAAAATTGACTCTTTTTTGTGTCTCAGGAAAGTAAGACACAGTAAGAATCTCATGTGAGCATGCTGACAGATTCAGGACTCCGCTGTTCACAGATAGAACATATTACATGAGGTAAGAACAAATGAATTTTAAATATAGTCACATATTTGAACAGAATAGCATAAAAGTGAATAATAATTCATCCCTAAAAAGGGGAAGAAATATGCAAATCGAGAAATTCATTGAGTTTAGGTAGCATTTATACCACATTATGTGCCTAATTCTTTTGTCTTTGACATCTGTGTGGATTTCAAATGCTTTGAAAATAGCTTTAAATGTTATATTTCATTGACAGAACAGCTTTACAAAATACCTTCATAGAACTTCATATTACATATCATATGGGACTGTTTGTATATTGTGCGAGTGCCTTTGTTTGTTTATATTCTATTAAGAGCCACTCAGTGCTTATTAGTATGCCTAAAAAGCTAGAGGTCAATTTTTCCCCTTTTCTGCATTGAATTGAAAACAGCTAGACAATAGATTCCCTCCACACATTCATAGAAACATAATTTGTCACCAGGAAAGCAAAAGTTTTGTGCAGCAAGATAAACAGAAGTACCAGTATTACTTGAATACCACACATATCGATAGGTCGTCTGACCTCATCTTGGGAGGGAATTCTGGGATTTTTAGTTGCCTACAAATACATCTAGCAAACACTTTCCTTTCATTCTTAATAGCCTGCCACTGCCTAATATTCACTTTTCTCAAACTTACAATGATTGAATTCTGAATAGCCTTGGCATGTTGGTGGCAGAGGACATAAATCATGAGCCCTGACATGTCATCTTTTAGGCTGGAATGAACATTTTTGTGGCAAAGATTTGACTATATACGCACCTGAAATATCATGGTGTTACATTCTCATTAATCTAAAACACTTTTTAACCACCTGCTTTATTAATATCCATACTTTTTTGGGGGGGATGGTTGCTCTTAAATCTGTTTAGGTAGTTCTAGCTAAGTGTTTTTTGTTTTTTTATATATATATACATCAACTTTTCACAAACATTGTCAATGACTATTGCTGCTGGATAAAGTATGTTGAGTTTACAGCACTTCTCTGCTGAAAACTGCAAATCCCCTGTGGCTGAGAACACCTTGAAAGTGGTACACGTGAACTAAAACTACTAAAATTATAAAGCTGTAAGCTGCTCAACTAGAGAGAGAGCTGAAACTTGCCACAAATTTCAATAAAGCCGAAGGGACGTACAGATTAAGTTAGAAAAAAAAGGAAAAAAAAAGAAAAGAAAACAGAAATCCCTATGGGTACATTGATGTCAATAACCCCTTTCACTCTTCGCAAAAGTTTTTGACATTTGTTATATGGTTAGTATAGAAATATTGAATGCTGCAAAGAAAGTGTCTCTGCATGAGTGGTCCCTCTAAAATGAAAACGGCTAAGAGCCAAACTGTCAGAGCCAGCAGAGGTAAGATGTTGCACATAGCAGACAGAATGTGCTATGTAATGGTCTGGGACTGTGTGGATGACATACTGTATATACATACATGCTTGAAGGCCCCCAGCAGAGTGCTAAGGATAATTGGACTCAAACATTTATCAAAGCAGTGCAAATAAGCGCCATTTTTTTCTTTTCTTTTCCTTCTTTTCTTTTAACGAGAAGGGTGGTGTTGTACTGTAATAAAGTACTATGCAAAGGTCTTGAACTTCTAATGTTTGTATATACTTTGCTTCCAGGGAACCTAGTAATTTGGAGTAGTCTTGAGCTATAGTTTTCCAAGCTTTCCAATGGGCTTTTAAAGTTATTATTTGGAACCTGGTTTCCTTTTCAGCCCTTCTTTAAACCAATATTTTCAGAAGAACGTCTTTATGTTGTTGCTTGTTTGTGTTTTAAGTTACTTAACATTTAATTATTAAGCATACAAAAAGCATTTCACCCAAAGGATGATACAGTCATCATATTTTGCCATTTTGTTACTAAAAGCCTGTTTCAAAGATATGTCAATTTGTTCCAATTTATTAAATAGCATGATAAATGCCAAAGATAAAATGTAACAGGCATGAAATTGTATTTTTCCAGCAACAAGGTGATTCTCAAAGGGCTATAAGATGAAAGTTTGTCATATTGTGCCATGGCATTCATTGTGTCCTTAATGAATTGGACTAAAATTGGACAAGTAGGGGACAAGAGGAGTGTCCGGCCTAAAAAAAAAAGGTACATCAAATCAAAAGCATCGGAAAATGAAGTCCTTAAAAATAGGAAAAAAGTAACCCTGCAAAACCTTGACGCAGAACGTGAGAGATGCTCCTGAATCACCAAATGTTGACAGGAAGCCTCATCAGAAATGCCCTACATGGAAAGGTGACTGTAGATGCCAGTTTTAAGGAAAGAAAACAGAGGGAGAAGGCTGAGGTATGCCAATGACATAAGAACTGGACTGAAAATCCATGACAAGAGGTGCCATGGAGTGTTGAATCCTCCCCAGAAGCCAGAAAGGAACATTATTGAAGCAGTGTATTATCTTGACATAAAACGAAACATAAGACAACAATTAGAATTGCACAAATTCTGGTTTTTGCTTTCATATTATGTTTCCATCTGTTTGCACATGTTTATAAATCACTTTATTTATTTGATGTTTTCTTTGCAATAAAGATATGATGGACAGCTCAAAACTTTTGTACTACAAATCAGTGCAATAACCTTCAATCTTAACTCTGATTTTCAGCTCATTTCCATAAATAAGTAAGAACACAAAACTCGAAAAAGTAAACAAGTTTGATTAAGTACCTTTTGCTCCTCTCTCCTTTCTGGCATGAATGCTGGAGCAGTTGGGGGTTTGAATGATGCAAGACTCTGCCTGTAAACATTAATTGTACAGTCTCACAGTCTCCCTTGACATGAGGAGGAATATTGCAAGCGGGAGCAATGGACTGTGTCATTTTAATGTCGAATTTCAGCTTGAGCTCAGACCTCCTGCCAACCAAATCAATTGCTTTTTTACTGCTGGGCATTTGTTGATGAGTTATCTCACACAGAAGAAGCAATAAGCCTTAATCAGGAGCTCATTATTTCATTTTCAGAAATATAAAGACTTGTACTTAAGTTGACACAGCAGACTTTGCGTATCTCCTGCTGACTTTGGATGCATTTGCAAAAATTATTCTTTCATATATATCTACATATTGCACAAAAGGCTGTTTTTTCAGTTTTTTAAAACTATTTTTATGAATAAAAAGAACAAGAATTCAGCAAATTAATTTAATCACTGAGAAACATGGACGCTAGATGCTGTCCAAGCCTCCTCGCTATACTATGCAAAAGTGACTCCTACTGACAAAATGCTGCACACTAAAAATGATTAGTTTCCTAATAAACTTGCTCCAGTAAGCTCTTTTCTTAAAGAAACAATGAATTTGTATATTTGCATTTATGGGATGACATAAGTGCTGACAATTCAGATAAACATTCCCTGTTTGATCAACATTTACTTCAGTTTAGCCAAAATAGCAAGTTGGCTCTTTCTAGAGATGTCAGAAGTTAAACTTGGGTGAATCACTGTATAGTTAGTCAATACTTATGAATGTTAAGAAAAAAAATCTTATATGGACTGGCAATAACTGATCACATTATAATGACCATGGACAGAAAGGGAAATTAGACCAGACAAGGGTTACTGAAAGTTATCTTTGACTGTACACCTCATTTCAACATGCATATTCAGATATGCAGAGTATGACTTAAGGAATGCTTTTTGATTCAGGTGGATAAACTTCACTTCCGCAATGGGAAAGGCTTCTGTTAGCTGATGTTCCACTTTTATGGAATATGCTGAATAGTTAATCGTGACATAACACGTTTAAGACAAGGGGAGTGATTTTGGTCTACCTGGTGAAAATGCTGTTAAAAGATGTTAAAATATACTATGCACGCACTCCATACATTACACAGATTCCCATTATTTCAACATCAGTGTTGGGTGAATAAAACTGCAGTTTTCCCTTTTTAAATGTGTTCAAAAGCAATGATCTGATTGAGTGTAAAGCTGCAGTTTGTGAACCTCAACTCTACTTTATCTCACACAGAAGAAGCAAATTTAAAAATCCACCACAAATGTTAGAATATTTTAATATATTCAAGGCAAATACAGGAGGGAAAAAACAGGAGGTTCATATATCTATCAGAAATTACAATGACTCTCATAGGAATGAATGGACTTTTGGTTGACCCATAAGGAGAAAATGAGGTGTTAGATCTTAAAGACACTCATA
>JBBBVU010000013.1:22574549-22586644 GCA_037177055.1 Atherinosoma microstoma
TCACAGCCGAAGACACATTTTCTCCAACTTGCCATTTTGCCACAGTTTGTTGTTCCTGACGTGATAACTGAGCTGCTTCTTCTCAGCTCAGTGACTGGAGTGGGTGGGTCCTTGTGGTCTCTCGAACAAAATGGGCGTTTTGCTACGATGTTGCGCACGCGTAAATGGCGTTTCAGGATTGGTGCCACCGATCTACGTAGACCGGTGGTGAGTCAGACGTTTGACGGGAGCAGACGGGAGCTAGAGCTTGCACTGAATATTCATACAGATGACGCAATAATGCATTGATGAAGAAAAATAACGACTTCTGTGAAGTTTGTATGAGTAAATAACACACTAACATGGTTAAAAGCTCATAAAAGTCAATTTTTCATGATATAGCTCCTTTAAATTAAAAATAATGCCCACAATCATTGGCAAATGGCTTCGTAGAGGTCTGTGCTTTCTGACTGCTTAAAGTTTCCAATGACTTTGTTAGAGGCTCAGCACAAAATAACTTTGATTAAACAAAGAATTACTTACTTGCAGATTACTACATTCTGTTTTTATTTAGTTTTCCAGATTTATCGGAAACATTGCTGTTAATAAAACAAAGACCAAAACCCCCAAATAAACAGTAAATACAAACAATGCAGTTTTGAGGTTGAATCATTATTAGTTACAAACAGAACCTGAACAACATGAAAGATTAGGTATGAGCATCACTAGGCTGGAATTGCATTCATGCGTACACTTTGCCTCAAAGAATACAAATTATGAGAAATTCCAACCGCTAGCTCTCATGCTGACCGCTCTAAATCAAATATGAACCATAGCAATACATGTGCCATTGAAAATCACCTTATTATATTTCCGTGTTCATAAAGTAATTTTGACTTTGAAGTTTCTTTCTAATTGCCATTTCCTTTTGAAGTCATGATAAATTAAACGCTCCACTTAGATTTCAGCTGCAGTCATTTCATATTTGGAGCAGTTGGCTGTTTTTATCTACCAGCCTTGGCCCCACCTGTTAAGATAGTCCCTGGGGTTCAACACCATCCATCTTAAATTTTGTTACCATGCTATATGCTAATAGAGGGATGGAAATATGATGCTGGTTAATTTATGTATGCAAGGGAGGGGGGGCGCCAGAGTAAGGGAGATAGACACTGGGAGAACTATATGTTGTAATAAAATTAGCAGTGATTGGGTTCCTAATCATCTGACATTTAAAAGACGTCTGAGTTGTCATGGTTAGTGACGGAGCAGATGGAGCAGCAGTGCAATCTCAAGGGATTAAATGATAGAAGCAGGCAAAAACAAAACATGCACTCACAGTCTTTGCTCTTCACAAGGACAGTGCAAAGGCAGAACCACCAGCAACACACATTTTATTATTAGTATTTTTTAGCTTTTTTTTTAGGTTTATTTGATCATTTTTACTTTTTATTTAAACCCCAATGTTTTCCTCAGTGGGATGCTCCACACCAGGGCCTATGCCTGCTCAGTCTGCAGGGCTGCTGCGGTCATCACCTTGGTCTGGGCGGTTGGTGGGTTCCTGAACTGCATCCTAATGGTTGTGGTGGGGTACCCGGCCAGCTATGATCTGGGTGGTTCCTGTGGTTGTGGGTGTAGTGGGATAATGAATGATTAGGTTTGTGAAGGCTTATTTTTATCTTTAATTTGATGTTGAAATTATTTTAATTAGATATCTAATTATTGCTGTTATCATGTAAAGAGTGTTGTGCTGCTCTTTGGTATGAAAAGTGCTATCTAAATAGAAATGGATTGGATTGGATTTTATATTAGTAAAATTTAGAGTACATGGTTTACAGTATTTCATATCAATCGGCCTTTCCCCCATGGTTTAAAATTGGACAAAACATCAGTTGCTTGCGTTGAATTTCATCAGCCACATTCTTGTTACACATTTGCTGCGGCCCAAAACAGCCACATTGCTTAAAGGACTAATGTAAAATCTTAAATCTAGGGTGAGCCTTCTGTCTTTAAGAGTTAATCTTAACTAATTACAGCTTGTTTAAAATTCAGAGCACCTGCCTCTGCATATTAATGATCTCATAAACTAGTATTTGTGTCCCACTCCTACTACTTCCCACAAGTCCCTAAAGATTTTCATTGCCTCTTTCTTTTATTGACCACTACAGGTGAACTGCCAGCAGCACAGGCATTTCAATATCCACTTTTTACTTGATTACATGAAAGATTTACATAAAAAGGAATGGTATCTCTAAAAAGCTTTTTGAGGAAAGCATGCTGGCCTGATCATAAGCAACTAAAAGCTGTTGTTATTCCCTTTAAGCATGAAAAAAGTGCTGAAGGGCATGCAGTTAGTGTATTTCTAAAAAGCAAAGGAAAAGCAGAGGGCTTGGATTTGCATATTGTGCTATAATCAGAATGTTTCTGAAAGAAACCCTATTGAAAAACACCAAAGCCCAAAAGCCAGAGAGCAGCACAGAGTGCCCCGCATGCAAGACAAAAGCTTCAATCAACCTGATTTAACATGCTGTTGCCTCTAACTGCAGCTTAATAGACAAGATAAAACATTAATGTACAGAGCTAAAAAGGATGTGGAGATTCAGTTTGACTTTGAAGTGTTTTTAGACATAAATGATAATGATTCACCAATAAGAAAACACACATATATTGTTAAAACTACACATGCCAACAATATGTGCCTAGATTCAAACTGAAGATTAACCCCCCAAAAAGGGAACTTGAAACCCTTTTACATTTGTTTTCCTAAATCCAGGTTTTTCTTTTTCCCTTTGTTTTTGTTTGCTTGTTTTACTCCAGAATTTTTCTATGTAAAGCATGAAAGCATAATGTATGCACTGCACAGTAGATTAAATGAAAATAAAAAAAAGGTTTTATTTAGTTAGAGTTCATGTACTTTGTTATGAAAATGATCATTTAATTACCTAAAAAAACAAAGAAACAATGTTTTGCATATTTTTGTGGGTCTATACAAGTAAATCTGCAATGACAACAATTGGTTTCACAAATTAACTTTGTTTCAGGATGAATGCTCCTTAAATGTAGAACTTTTATCATTTAACTTGGTGACAGGAAAAAAGATGTGAAACAAATTACCCTCCTCCTATCAAAAAATGAGATTCTTTAATACTGTTGCTGTTATAATGGAGACTTAATTAACTTGTGAAATTCTAAGACTAAAATTTAAAATGCAGTTAACAAAAATGATGTACAATTATAAGCACAGAAATTCTTCATGACATTTTGTGACCAAGTCAGATTAAGTCCTGACTAGTTCAGAATTATAGTAAGGACCACACTCAAATAAACAAGTAATAAATACATCTTTCACATATTTCATAAGAGACGAAAGTGATTAAAACACTTTATACACAAGCAAGGAGGTTAAAGGATCAGAGTTATTGATTATGTCTGATGGGAATCCAAATACTAATGACTTCTTATATATCATACAGGCAGAAGTGCAAACAGAAATGGATCCTCAACAAGCCAATTATGTCATAGGGGGAAGTGGCTGTAAAGGAGTTGGAGTTGGCCATCCATCACTTGGAGAGATACTTGTTCGATCCCCAAACTCCCCAGTCTACATGTCACAGCATCCTTACACAGGATATCAAACTCCACATTGAACTTACACCAATATGTTGTTCACTGCAAGCTGAAAATGAAAGTATCTGCTAAATTAATGTAAATGCATGAAAATGTGTTTTCATAAAGTTTTGCCTCGTTTAAGACACTATGTCATGATATAAATACATTTTTCCAATGTTCCCTTTTGGAAGAGATGCACCTTAAAGTGGATATTATGTAGCAAGATCATGTTGAACATACTACTTAAAACACCAGGCAGCAAACTACAAATAAGGGAAAACTTTGGCAAACCTGTTACAATTTTGAGCTTGAAATCATCTCAAATCCAACTGTGTATATTACATATAAGTAAACGACCACATCAAAGATGACTTCACATTACAAAGATTTCCTGTGTTAGGATGCAGATGGGGGGAAGTCTGGTAAAATGCCAGGTGAGGCAGAACATATCTGCAACCAAGGTTCAGTTGCTAATGACCTTTCTTTGTGCATAAAGTGTGGGGGTCGGATTATGCAAACTTTAACTGCTTGTATATGAACAGCTCTGCGTTTCTTAGCTGTTATATATGCAAAAAAATGGATGCTTCCAGTTGCCTAATGGGTAAATACATATATGTTTTCCTTTCTGTATTACTTGGTAGACTTTTTTTGTGTTTTTGTTTTTATCTTGTTATGTTTTATATGGACCAATTGTGAGTCTGAAATTAAGATTGAATTGAATTGTATAATCACAAAATGCTGTTGGCTCACTTAGCTGCCTTTTCACTCAATGCAAGCACAATGTTTGCCCTAAATGTATTTACAGACCATAATGTCAACTCAACACAAATATTTTCACCCACAACTTGAAGTTAGACCTTTGTCCCTTTATTGTTGAAACATCCTTGAATTTTTCCCAGACACATTGTGCTGCTGGCACAAAAACAATCTACATAAACTGATCCAGGATTCCTGGGACTTTAGGAAAGATGAAAAGGGTCAACTTGTCTATGTTTTCTATGTTTGCAACCAAACATTAAGTTGGAGAAATCTCTGCAATGAAAAGAAAGTGCCACGCTTTGGGAAGGAGTTTTGGATCACTTGTCCCTTGCAAAAACTATAATATGCATGGGCTAGCTGGGACACAATTCATGGAGAATAAGACAAGGTAATCTGACAACTATGACTGGATGTTGGCCAAGCTGTTCAAAAAAATTCCATACAAGTGAGATTTTAAGAAAACTGGACAAATGGAGTCCCTTCTACATAAACATGTACACACATTTCTTTTTTGTTTGTTTGTTTTTGTTTTTAGCTCTCCAAGACATTTAATGTAATAACATTGTTCAAAGACTGGAGATGAGCCAACATTCATGGAGGATGAGGCCATCCGCCCTTTGAAAATGACGGGATGGGAGTGACCAAATAGGGCATGCAGGGATCAGAGCATCTAGGGAAGAAACTGAAATGCAAAAATACTTCATTCAGACCACAGATATGTTTATATAAAGGAACTGTAATCCTTTGCAACGTAGGAACATATTTGCTGTGCAATATTAAAGACTTCAGTTCTATTTTCCATCAGGAGCAACAGCAGTTCAAGACCAAAATCTTATTTGTTTTGTGTTGTTTGTGCCTATTTGATAGTTTCAGGCATCAACCTAATAGATTTGTGTCGAGATTGGAGTAGAGGAGCAGCTGAGACCAGGTTTATGTTGATTAGATGGTATGATATTACATTTCTATAAAAACATGTTCAAAGAACCTCTTATCATAAGAATAGGGCAATTTTAAAGCTGCATTTGGTAAAGGTACACACATCTATGAGGAAGTCCGAACAAACAAATACTGCTCCACTATTTGCTGTTGCTTTTTTATGTCCTGCAGATTGGTAATGTGCATGAAAATGTTTTTTTGTTGTTTTTTTTCTTTGAATGACTGCGGTAATCTGGTTCATGAAAGAATCCAGTTCAATAGACCGAACTTCAAACGTTACTTGCTTGATAAGTGGATATGTCCAAAGGGTTCATTCCTGACTGGAATTTTTCAATACAGTTTACACCTTCGTAGTTATAGCAGCACACAGTCATGATAAAGAAAAATGCATTTTCGTACACATTATCTAATTCCCACCAGGTCTTACGATCAGGTAAATACCACAGATTAACTATACCTGACACGTTACACCATTACAATGTATAGGGAAAATGAATTCAAACTGTAAAAGAAGTGTGTGGAAGATGTACTAATTACATGTGGCTGATCGGGAGGATTCCCATGACTGTTGATGACGCATGACTGTTGGGCTGGTGTGCCAGTCAATAAAAAGAAAAAAAAAGAATAAGTGGGTAAGTAAGAACAGACCCACACTTTGATCTAAGTGATTATCTAAGAAGACTAATTAGTAGTGGAGTGCGGATCAATACTGAAATATCTATTCCTCCTATACCAACATTTATATAACTAAATATTCAGGATATGTAGGAACTATTTCTTCTGCCACCTGCGACAGGCATATGCAAAGCAAGGCACAGTGTATCGACAGCAGCCCGCAGTTTACTCTCTGCTCAGTGATCAGAGCAGCACGCAGTGATAAGGGGAGATATTTCAGCTACACAGACAGTAACAATGTGCAGTTTAATGTGTGTGTGAAGACCGCAAACCTCCTTAAATATCTGAGAATCAACCATAATACCGAACCTTCACTTCCCATTTCTTCACGTGCATCTTCTATATCTCCCTCTCTGCTACAAGGAGGCCAGACCCCATACAAGCTAGATAGATATATAATTATCTTAACCTGCAATGAAATAAACAAAAGCTACTATGTAGGTGTTACTAAGATTCTGAATCAGCTACAGATGATTGGTTGTTAACTGCATAACGTCACTGTTTCCATGAGCTTAACTTGTCTCACATCCTTAGTGCTATTATATGGACATGATGATGGACCTGCTGCTATGTCTGAAACAGAGGACCATGAGGATCATTATGTTAATCTCTTATTTTACTAGCTAATGCACTGAATGTTCAGTAATACTTATAAGAAAACCCCTTTTCAAGGTCAGATATTTTTTCTATAAAGTTATAAATCTGACTCAAATGATGAAAGTGGCATCTTCACAATCTTTGAAATTACAAGGAATCCATTGACACGAAATATGTCATGATTGATCACTGGGGGGCGAAAATATCAATAAAAATTTCACGTGCTTTCTATTGTGAGGTCCGGAAAAGTCAAACGATTTGCAGTAAAACTTTGATGAATTTCTGATTGTAAGTTCTGTGTGTCGCTAAATGAACCCTAACATGTTGCTTTCACTCTCAGACATGTTCTGCTGATATCAGCTCAAACTGTGTGTTAGTTCAGGTACTGCTCCTCTCTTCCCTAATAAATGAATAAGAAGCTGCTCCTCATTTCATTTTCTCACCCCATGTTTTTTCTCTCCCTTTCCTGGTATCCAGACTTCACTTTCTTGGGGAAATACGTGACTTTCTACTCTGGCTGTCTGGCTGCACTATGCTGTAACTACTCGGTTGAACCGACCGGTGGGGGTGTGAACTAAACCATTAAGCACAATTTGAGAGGGGTGATAGGGCCCTCAAAGAACATCCATCATTATTGTTAATGTAGAATTCAGTCTCTCAGCCCCTTCATTTGGGCAAACTGACTTTGATTATGACATTATTTAGATAGAAATGTAATAAAGAACACAAAAAAAGCGCTTGGACCAAGTATCATGAAAATATTCAGTACTTGAAATAAAACAGCCATTATTACCTTTTACAAGAAAAAAAAGGAATCAATCAAGTTTGTTTTTACGGATTGTTAACTGAATATTTCTAAATGAGGGATAAATATATATCCGAGATGTATAACTGTTTTTCAAAACAATCTAACCTGTCTGGTCTCATTCAACCCAGTGTAGCTACTGACCACAGGGAGATGTGTTTAGTTATTCTTGAGGCATCTATTGGCTATATTTAAAGTAAAAAAAACAAAAAAACAATACTAGTAGAATTACAGTCTTACTTAGTATATGTGTTTATTACTGAACATTTCACATTTTCGATTTATTTTTGCACTTGATTAAAAACATTTCAGTGAATCAAATCTAAAATGAAGGTATGAAAGCATGGAAACCATTTTGTTTAGTCAATGTTTTTGTAGTCTGGTGCATTACAACATCGAATCAGGCTTTTAATGTCTTTATTTTCACAATAAAAACTACAATTGTACTTTTGTTAACACTAAAAACTAAAGGATTGCAAATAGAAAACAGATGTTTTATTTATTTTGGTCAACTTGAAATTTGGTTCCACTCTGGCCCTGCTTATGCTGCTTTCACAGTGAATAAAGAAAGTAATAGCAGCCAGGTGCTGCTAATTAAATGCAGCAGATTAACTGATCATCAGCAAGTGATAGCACCTCTTTAAACCTTTTTGGCACGGTGTTGATCTGGAACATTCAGGTGTGTGATAGCACAATGCCAAGGAGGCAAAGACATCAACAACTGTTAAAATAGGGGCCAAATCCATGATATACTTGATGCCTTTCAGGCATGTTGGCTGACATTTTGACCTGTCTGCCAACTCTCTTATTTGTAGAAGTAAGCACATTTTTTCACACAGGTTAGAAGGTCGTTGATGTCGATGAATAAAACAAATATTCACCACCCATTGTGTCACTCATGCAACTACTGAGAAGTTTTATGGGGCTTTTGGCCTTTAGGCCTTGGAGGCTTTTGAGAAATTAAAAGACGTAGCTTTTGTCATCGCAGAAAGCTGTAACAAAAATGAAAAGAAAAGGAAAAGATGGAAATAACGTGAACAACTGACCAATCAAAAAGCTCAAAAGAAAAAGGGCAAATAGCAGGTTTGTTAAAATGGAAGAATAAAATGGAAAGAAGTGCAGTAGAATAGTAAAAGATGGAGGTGCAATGCTCGACATTAAACTCTACGAGGGCCCCATTATTCAAATTCCTTCTTCATCTAAGAAGAACTTGCATGTGAATAAAAAGTGTAATGCACTATAAGAACATCCCTTATCAAGCTATTCCCACCAAGCCACTGAAACTCTAAAAACTAGCAAAGGTAAAATGAGCCTTTTATCAAAATATATATTACACATACATTATAAACACTGACAAATATCTAGACAAAAAGCAATACACTCAAAAAATAACAATATATATATATAGTATAATTGTTATACTGTCATTTGTGGCAATTGTTCCTTAAGTTTCATATCTGGGATATGAGGCTTCTAAATTCATATTATTTGTAATATTCTTTCAATAAACTATTCAGTTTTATATATCTATTGTGGAATCCACTATGATTAATGGGGGTGAAACAGAAGCAGCTGCTCAGCATTACAATCATCTTTCTGTCCACCTTCTAACCTTGTTACTCTTCCTTTCTATCCTTCATTTTTCATGCGTGGGATTATCTAAGAGGCAAGTATAACAACCAAACAGAGCTTTAAGTCTAATCTTAACTGTAAATTCTATCAATTCACAATTTATTCTCTTCCAATTTTCACTTGATGTAAGACATGCAGTCAGACAATGTCATTTTGACCTTACTCTCTTCTGAATTTAAAACAAACTGAATGTTCATCTATGGAACTTCATGGAAATGTGAGTTTGATCCAATGATTCTAATCTCATTGTCTTTCGTACATTAAATACTACAGAGTATGTCTAACTCAGTGAAGGGGACATTGTGAGAACATTTACAAGAGTACTAGCAAACATCAGTTAGCTTTTTTGGCAAATGGGGAGGCCACTAAGAGTCAGAGAATTAAATTCACCATCTATCACAGATGGATATTTAACATTGTTTTTCATATTTCCAATCAGTTTTTCAAAAATTATGATAATAATGAATGTACCTATTTTGAATGCTCCCACCTTGCCAGGCTGTCAAAATTGACATGACATAATAGTGAAGGACAGCTGATCAAAACTGGGGAACATACGGTACCCCAGTAAAAACGGTTTGGCCTTACCTATGGTAAAGTGAATTGTAGGATGGAAATGATGAGAAGAAGGTAGGCAAAAGGAGCACTAAGAAGTGCTGCAGTCATGCTACAGAAGAATTTGTAATCCAAAGTGATTTGAGCAACCAAGAAAATTTCCTAAGTAAAAAGAATGTTTAATGGTACCGAAGATATTCCATTTACCCAGGGCATTTCCTCTAGGAATGTTTTGGAGAAGATAGTAAAGTCCAAGAACAGAAGAAAGAAGAGAACAGAAGAAAATGAAGTCAAAATCGATCCAAGTTAGCAAAAACGGCACATTTATTGATGAATAAAAGGATGAAGCCAGAATTATTCCAGTGAAAATGATATTTTTACAAATAAAATGAAGTCAAGGATGGTTCAAATGAATAAAACAAGTTTTGAAAAAGTCAATAATAACAACATGGTTGAAGTCACGTAGAAGAGGGAAAGAAAGAAATAAGATGAAAGAGGCAGTGAAATGAATAAGTACAATATGTCTCCAGGAGTGAGTAAGTAGCCTGTTGTATACTAGAACAAACAGTGCAGTTACAGTCCAATTTAAGATCAATTTATCTCGTTCCCTTGTTTATAAGACACCCCGCACATAACCAGCAACTTTTAGGGGATGGGTCATAGATCCTACCGGCCTGAGGTTCTGTTAGGAGTAGCGTTCATCCGAAGAAGAAGAAACCGGTGGAATGTTCTGGTCGCCTCCGTGTTACACTCTCCGGTCCTCGAAACGGCCTCTGCAAGTCGCGAACCTCCTCTCCGTTATCCAATGAAGGCTGGCAAAAAGCTGATGTCAAAGTCAAACTTTGATTTGGTATCAAAGTTTATCTCACAAGAAAATTGGAATCGAAAAGTGAACTAATCCAGCACCAATCAGGAAGTTGCTTAGGGTTACTAAGCAATGGGAACTTCCGGGTATCAGAATTGGTTAACGAAGAACAAAACTTGGAAATTTATGACAAAATTAACAAAAGAAAATCTAGGCGCCAAAACACCACGAGGACAAACAAAGACACTCCAGGGTTTTTCAACACACAGCAGCGGAGAGCTTCTATCACCTTTTTCGTCCCGAAAACTCTAAATTAAATATCAAGGTCTCAGAAAGTTGTCCTGAGGTGGGCGGAGCAACGATACTCTGGACCAATCACGCGCGATGCGTTTGACCTGGGAATGATCAAAAGAAAAAGGAGGGGGAGGGTTATGTTCTTATCCACCTTTTAAGGATTAAACTTTAAACCACTTTGTTCCTAAATTAACGGAATATAACATATAAATTATTGTACTTTGAGACATTTGCATCTGAACACAATTAGAGTAACAAAACAATCATTCTGGAGTACGTCTGTTGAAATGAAGAAAAACATTATTCCCCCGTAGAAGCATATGTGAATTCTTGGGTGACAAATGTCCAAAAGGGGGGGCCCTGTAGTTTTACTGAAAAACCTGATCCATTTTGCTGTCTTGAACAGGACATCAGAAACATGAACAACCTTTCATTTTTCGATTCTCGGCATTTCAAAACAGTTTGGTTGTGTACATTTGATCTCATATTGCATTTTAACATTAAACAAAAGTTTACTCAGGTATTAGTATACTGAAATGACTGTGTCTTCTCCCCAGAAGGGGGTAGAGATTGGTCAGTTGTACTTCCGGGGGGGAAAAGAGTTTGTTACTTTGAAGTGGTTATGAGCAGACCATCTGGTTTGCTTCGAAGTTTGTATATTCCAAGATCAAAGCAGGAGGTCCTGTTTATCTTTACAGCTGGGTCCCCATATGTTAAAGTTACTTCTCCTCGTGCACTCTGGGGTTCATTGATTACAAAGGAACAAAAGGTAGTTGATTAGTTTGTGATAACCATCTCTGGATGTCTCGTCTTGGAAGGTAGCTGTCCGCTACAGAGCGTACATTAAAATGCAATTCACACTGGACCAAGAAAGGTTTACAACCAGCAGGGTCTCCCTGATAACATTCAGGTGGGCTTATCTGGGGGTCAGCAACAACCTGTACCACAGAAGGGGTGGCTTGTGAAACTGGTGGTGAAGTGACTGATAATCTTAATTCGGAACGTTGCTTCGTAAAGTCTTGTAAAGCATTGGACATCTCCTTTAATGTGCCATCATAAACAACGAAAGATCTTTCCACTTGGGCCTTCCAATCAGATGCACTGGCTGAGTCCATTCTGTTGGCCAGATTGTACTGTAACGGTAGGGTGGATGACGGACTCAAGCAAGGGCCAGTGACAACAGAAAGAAGGAAAATGTTTAATAGTGGAAATAGTCCAGATCCACTCGACAATCCAAAATCCAAGAAAGATTCACGATACTGGGGGGTCGGTCCAGGTCCAGAGCCGGTCAGATCAATCCTGGAGGGGGCCAGAGATCATTGTTGTTTTATTTGCTTGTGGTTTTGTAAAGTGTCCATGAGTTTTTTTGAAAGGCACTCTTAAAGGGGACATATTATGCAAAAATCACTTTTATAAGTCCTTGGAATAGTCTCTTACAATGTTCTAAGTCAC
>JBBBVU010000013.1:22595152-22625233 GCA_037177055.1 Atherinosoma microstoma
CCGATTCGACCAAAGCAGGGCGCCAAGATTTAAATGATATATCAGAGAATTGTTTAAGATTGGGAATAAAGTGCATATTATGGGACCTTTAAAAATGTATGGGAAAAGTACTCATTTACATTCTCATTTCTTGATATGACAGTGTCTTGTTTGTGTCTTTCCCTATTATAGATGTATAGTTTTCAGAATGATCTGTGAATACGTTCGGCTTCTTAATAGTTTGTGAGTAGAAAACTACATGTATAAGCCAAAATAATTCAAAATTATGTCTCCACAGCCACACATAAAAAATGTGTAAACAAACATTGCAGATGTTCAGTTGAGATAAAAAGGAAAGCATTGTTTAAAAATACTGTAACTCAGTCCACGGTTACACAATAAATGGTACTGTAAGAAGGCATGGGGTCCCTTGCCACTTCCCACATCATTGGAGGAGATTTTTTCATATTTTCTATCTTATTTTTATGTAACTCTTGATTTGGTGAAATCCTAAATAGTATATAGTCATTTGATAGTAACAGTTACCATTGTGTAGGCAGTATTCTTTTCACCTTGTGTGTCTACATGTCAAAACAGAACAAATCTGATCCCACAGACCTGTTTTAGTGGGAACTAGTTCAAAGGTGGTTTTGGATTTAGTGCTGGATGTCTGTGGATAGATTTTATTGGCATGGTGTTACTGTGTTGTAAGGAATCACCGGTTCATTCATTCATTCATTCATTTTCAATATGGTTTAGTCCAATTCAGAGTAGCGAGGAAACCCGAGCCTATGCCAGTAATTAGAAGGTGAGAGGCAGGGTTCAACCTGGAGAGGTCGCGACTGATGTATACACATCACTCTGTATACATAAGTTAAAATCTTTAGAAAATGAGATTGAAGCTGAGAGGTTTATGAAATTGTGTTGTATCATTTATTTATCACTGCTTAATGCAAATATATCTAACAGAAAAAATTACATTCAATATGGAAATGTGCAGTATTGTAAAACTGGGGTTTTATGCTTTTTTTTCTTGGAGATAAAGATGAAGAAATACAAATCAGAACTCGATTTTACCATCCATCCATGTCCGCTTATTTCAATGCAGGGGGAAATTGAACATTAAATATGTAAATACTTTGGTGCCCAGACTCATGGATAAAATATAATGCATCACAATCTGGTTGATGCTTTGAATTTACCATTAAAAACCTGACTGGATGTGGTTCTGCTGCAGAGTCCAAGAACAACAGTAATAAACTACGCCAACACAATGCAGGTGAGCAGAGATTGTTTATCAGCCTGCTCACCAGCTGGTTGTCCTGCTCAGATCTTGCGGTAAAAGTGCTGCATATGCAACTATCATTGTTCACAAGGTAAGCAGAAAACATATTTGACTACTGACACTGATGCAGTTTACAATGCACATGATCCAACATCTGGAAATAATTTGGAATTTTCGAGGAAGAAATGTTGGACAAAAGCCTGAGGTGGATGGATAACAGCCAACCTGATCTCACAAGTTATTTCGACACCCTCCACTTATTTATGTGTTGTTGGCACGTAATTGATCAAAATTATGTGCTGGGCCCATGAAAATGTGGGCAATATAAAGTCAATGGAGAACTTTTTCGTGACCTCTACACGACTTTCCTGGTTCCACAAAAGGCTTCATTTTACGTTTCCAAATGCAGATTTTTTTTTTTCATATCTTTATTTAATTTAATTAAATTAACTGTGATCAGGCCGTTCTCACAAATGGTTCATGTGACTTCGAGGAAAATAATGTGCGGATATTCGCACATATCTTATAAAATCCTGAGCCCATCAGGGCTGATGAATTAATTGTGGGGCTCTGTCGTGTTGTCTGCAGGACCTTTATCACTATCATCAAACAACCGTTGCATCAGAAAATGAAGTGAAAGACACTACAATGCCACACAGACCAAAAGTAACAGCAGAGAAACAACTTTAATGTCTGGGATTATGTTAGTACAAGTGAAACAGGTCACTTAACCTTTAGTATTTCAAAGGTTAAGTTTAGGTTACTATTTTGCATCAGTGTCAATCAGCACCCCACATCTACAGATGACAATAAAACCTCAGCCTTGTCATAAAGATTTACTACAGGGTATACATAACAATAGATTATAGCCTAAGTACAAGCTATAAACCTTATATATGAGTCCTTGTCTGTAGAGATTTCACCTTAGTAATTCAATTTACAGTATATACCTGTACATTTGATTTGTATGCTGCTGACAGCAACATTTTCTTGTAATGGTTGTCATAATGTAATGAAGACAAGATTTAGGTATTGATGACTGATACTGAACGGAGCCTATGGGGCTGACGATTCTACAGACAGGCTATTCTTGCTGCAATAATTGGTGAATAGTCCTGTGCAAATTATTGATCATTACGCTTCCTGCAGCGTATGCATTTTCTTGGCAGACTGTACCTAATATGACACCCCTAACCACTGGCATATCCAAACTGTTACTGAGACTGAAATGTGGAGAGACATAGCAGGAAGGCTTTTCGAGGCTGCTATCCTTCTAATTGGCGAGACACGGTTTCGGCTGTGTCTGACAATAGAAAGCTGTGAGAGCAGAAGGTTTGTCAGTTGGGAGCACTGAAGTGAAAACAAGAGGAATTTGAGAAGAGCTGCAGTGTGAGGTAGATAAGGCACAAACTGATCACTCCCCGTTCCCTTTAACTGCCTCATATTTAACCATATTAGAAAACGTTGACATTTTATAAGATTTGCTTTTTGGATAAAACATTTCTCCCAGCGAGGCAGTGTTTGTCTTGATCACTGGCAAAGCTACAGAGACTTTAAACCCACAGCAGCATCATATTTTCAGCTACAGTCTATATTTTACCACACTATTAAAATCACTAGAAGGTAGAAATATCAACTTCACGTCATAGTGTAACAGCTCATCCATCTACAAGTGTTTATTCTGTCGCTGGGGCTGGAAGAAACCCAAGCACAACCTATACTGAGTCGACTTTCATGGTGAAGGTGTCAGCTCAGTCATGCTGCTGTTCAGGCTCAAAGGCCACAAAATGTCTCCTAGCATTGATCTGTCCTTTGATTATAAGATAGGGTTGTTAAATTTAAATATACGATTTGTCACAGAAGGGCGATGTGCTGCTGTTTGTCCGGGATGAAACTGTTGCCTCTCTCTGTCAGTGAGAGGAGTTCCGTCCGAAGCCCGTGTGCGACGATCTTGTCCTGAGGTGAAACCCAATTAACCTGATCCATGCTATCTTAAAGAACTGGGAAACATACCGATGCTTAACAGTCATATTTATTACAGAATGGAGGTAGATAGAATACAGAGCTATTGTACGGCGAGTGACCGTAGAGAAGTACCTCTCCTCGTCTGTGCATCCAGTTTTTCCTGGCCCTCCTAGCTCCACCTCATACGTCGCTAACACGTGGTCTTCAGATGAAGATCTTTAAGTAAGCACAGCAATTTTTTCCTTTTCTTATGTTTCATCTTACTAGACTATTTATTGATTCTATTCATCTTCACCTAAAATATCTATAAAATAATATTTTGTCATATTTATATAATCCATCTATTCTATTAGCACACACCTGCATCATTTTCTTTTCCTGTATATCACTGAACTAAACTTGCGATTTACAATGAATGTCTATGTATGATATTCTATTAAATATCTATTCATTCTTCATTGAGTAGCAGTGTATTGGATGACTCACTAATGTCCAGTGAAGTGATTAATTTGCAACTATTCCATCCTCACGCATGCATATACTAGAAAACAACCTTTTAAATAGGTGTCCCCTGAAAAAATATGAGGGCAGATGTACCCATCAAAAGCAAATTAAAACTAATAGATGTCTATTTCCTGCTGTGGCATTGAACTACAGGCTGGACTCTTAAGGTCCCCACAAATGGTTGTCCCTATTTATCTGCTACGGTTTTTAGTTTCATAAAAGAAAATAAATTTTTTTGGCTTTTATTTGAGGACAACCTTTCATATCTATTTGATTTTATATTGAACTAAGTTGCTCAACTATGACAATTCACTGCTTACATTAAAGCAATTATTAGTAAAAGGGTTCTCGATTTTTTGGGGGTAATTTTCATACATGTGAGAGAGAATTATAATTTTGTCACATTTTGTTGGCATACTAACAAATTATTATGTCAGCAACACAAAACATGTTAAACACTAATCCATGGATTAACTCCAACATAATTACTCTAACCCCTTACCCTTTTTATTATTAACCCTAACCAACTGCAAGACAGTTAAGTTGAAAAATTAAAAGTTTTTGGACAAAACAACAAAGATGGGATTTTTCTGGCCTGACAGCTCTTTTTTCACCTTCTCCTTCCTCTTAATTGTCATTTTCTAACATGTAAAAGTTGTGCAGTAACACTTTTGTGAATGTTTCACTTCATGCAAAATGTACAGTTTTATATCTACAGAAAGTCAATATAAAACATTTTTTCACTCCTGTAAATATAGTCATGCGAGACAGTTTTGAGGAAGGTAAAATAGTATGTTGTGACTGAAAAATAGAATTCAGCATCCAACTATTTTGCAACCCAGTGAGTATAATAATTTCACAATATTTTTAGGCTTAACTTAAAACTAGTACATGTTGCACTGTGAAACAACACAGCTATCACATATTCTGGAATGGAAAAAACAATGGAAAAAAGACACGCTATGGCAGAATCGTTCCCTTAAACAATCTAATCTCAATTCCATTTGGACTCAGAAGTCATTGTCTGTGAACACAGTTCACTGTGACATCCACATGCAGGTTAAAACTCTAATGAAAAGAGCACATTTGTAAACACGACCCACATACATAATGCTTAAAAACATACTGCATCTATTACAATAGCATGACTTCTTTTTAGACAAATCTGTATGCTGGACCGCTTTCCTGCAGAACAGAACTTTCTCCTACAGGAAACATTTGGTCTATCAGAAAATAGAAAAAATAAGACACTTAAGCAGTTGGGATCCTGTATCATACATTCCTCTCCCAAAGGTCCAGCAACAACAGGTCTACTCAGCAGAGATTTATGGAGTGTTTTTAACAGAAGAGGGGATACACAGTGGTAAACACAACCCTGTCCCAGTTTTATTTGTGCCATTAAATTCAAGTTTAGGGATTTTTTTTGTGTAATAGTAAAATGTGTCAATTTCAACAGCTAACTTTCATAAGTTATCTCTTTGATCGTGAATAAGCTATTGTTTGGTGAGATAAGAAAATCACTGCTTTCTATTTTTTATTTTCATCTTTTGAATTGGAGTTTTAATCTGCAGTTAAACTAACACTTAATTACATTCTACTTTAATTTGAATGAAAAGGATTTTTAAATAATTTCTGATGCCTGTCATAATACATCATGATTGGAATCGATATTCACTAGATTTTTCAGTTTTCAGAGAAGCTCCTGGATCTTGCCCAGTTGAAATATGGAACATTAAGGGCACCAAAATAAGTGTAAAATAGACTGTACAAGTTCTGATTGAATTTGGGTCTTAAATCGTCTTTAAATTAATTTGAACAGTTTTTAAAGTTATGCGGCACATTGCAGCATTTTGTTGTGTTTCAGTTGCCATTTTCCTTATATACATATATTTTCTCCTTACTTTGTCATCAAATCATACCAGCTGGGTACTCTTTTGATCAGCAGACAATGTTGCTTGTAGATTCCTACAAGCCTACACTAGCCAAATGTCCATCTATCCATCCATCCATCCAGTTTCCTGCCGCTTGTCCAATGTGGTAGCTGCCAATGCTGAACCCCAGACTTCCTCTCCCCAGTCACATTTTCCAGCTAGTCTGGGGAAGCCCAAGGCGCTCCCGGGCAAGTCGAGAGATGTTGTCCCTCCAGCGCGTTATGGATGTCCTCCCAATGGGGCATGCCTGGAACAGGTCACCAGGGAGGCATCCTGACCAGATGCCCGAGTCACCTCATCTGACTCCTCTCGATGTGGAGGAGCAGGAATTCTACTATAAGCTCCAATGACTGAGCTTCTTACCCTATCTCTAATGGAGAGCCCGACCACCCTGTGGAGGAAACTCAATTCAGCCACTTGTATTCGCGATCCTGTTCTTTAAGTCTCTACCCAGAGCTCATGACCATAGGTGAGGGTAGGACCAAAATACATCAGTGACGTCTTGACCCAGTATGAACCTACTAGACCCCTCATGCCATTTGGATTTGGTCTTTTATCAGTTCCCAGAGTCAGAACCACACATGGAGAAGCTGCATTCAGTTTCCTGGCCCCACATGTCTTGAACAAACTCCCAGAAAGCCTTAGATCTGCTGAAGCACTCAGTTTATTTAAATTCAGGTTAAAGTCGCACCTGTTTTTATTTGAAAGTCCAAATCTGCACTGTTTCTTTAAAGTTTGAATTGTTAAACTTGATCATGTTTTTAGTACTTTTTTAATCTAATGTCCCTTCTTTCTCCCTTTCTCTTGTTTATGATTTTAAATTACTTCTGCACCCCGCTGTAATGCTTTTGATGTTTTATGTAAAACACTTTGAGTTGTCTTGCACATGAAATGCGCTATATAAGTAAACTTGCCTTGCCAAAATACAAGTGAAATAATATCCTTAAAAAGTTAATTTTTGTTTTTTCACTATGTTCTTTGCTAAAAAATTATGCCCTCCTGAGCTGTATGTTTAACTGAATGCTTGGCTGATCATCAAGCCTTGAGTTTGTCTTGAATATCATAAGAAAGCAGCAAACATCTAACCTGTTTTTATTAGCAGCAGCAAGTAGCAATCCCCCCTCCTCCATATGTTTGATCTTCCTTCAGCAGAAATGGATTCTCAGTAGGATACTTCACACTGAAATCAGTTTAGTGGTTTTGTTCAAATTAAAGTTGCCAAGACTAATACCATCAGATATGTTACTGTTGCAGGTCGGAATTTTTAAGTAAGATGTCACTGTGCCTTTCAGGGCAAAGATAAAAATGTTGCTTTAGAGCCTACCAATGCAATGTTTGTTTATACTTGTTCCAAGTCACAATGACCTAATCCTTGTTTTGCACATTTGCCATTTCAGGACAGCAAGCTGTTGGTACTCCAGCGCCTGGCCATGCTTTATATCAGCTGATCTTGCAGCTACAATGTGTTTGCAAAGCCTGCCCAGTGAGAATGATAAATTGAAGTGATACATGTGTGGTCTCACCTGTATGGCTCAGGAGTCTCATGGGTGAATAACTCTACTCTGTTTGTGAACTGAACCTATCCACTCTCCTGGGGGGAGTTGGGTGCTGGGCTCTGTGGGGCCTCTGGGAAGACATTATCGCCCACCCACCTATCCCCACGGGTTCCAGCTCCCTATATCTCTGCCGGAGGGACTTGAATGTCATTTGTTACTGCTAGCATCTTACTGCATGTTGTTCTGCAGGTGTGGTTTGTTCTCCTTTGTAGTTGCTGCAAAATTTAAATGTGGGGAGTTGCTAAAAATTACATCATTAATTTTCCACAGTTGGTTCCCCTAAATTTCTTTTAAGATGATACCTAATGTGTGTAGCTACAAAAGACCAAAGCTGCAAACAACCGCGCCAATATTTTGTCAGGAGAAAGTGATACACTCAGCTCCTTTCTCCTCCCCCCACCGTGACAAGGACATTCAGTTTAGCATTTGAAACAAAGAAACAAGCTGTTTGCCGTAGGTGATGCGGTGTCTGTGTTGCACCTACTTTGCTCTCTTATCATGGGGAGTTTAACAAAGATGCAGTTACCAAGGTAAGATGCTGGAGCTGGAAAATCTAGCAAATATGCAAAGGCGAGGCCTGCTTTCAACTTAAAATGAGAAGAAATGTTTAGTACTGACCACTTACTACTTTAGGATTGTTACTATTTTAGTGAAAAGTAACCAAGTCTTAAAGACTTGTAATATCGTTTAGTATCACAATAATGCTCTTCTGTATGGTTGAAATTCTAAATTTCCAAGTATTTAGGTGAGCGCCCATGAAAGGGTTTGCGGTAAAATTACTTAGTATTTTTCTGTCAGGATGTTCTGTTTTTTTTTCCAGACGTTTTGCTTAGAGTGTAACATCTCATTCCACTTGGCCATAAGTTCATTTCTATTCTCATCAAATGGGCTGTGACGTATTGTGGCCACATGATAAATTATATTTTCTTCCAATGTCACTAGATGGGCTACATACAAGAGATACAGAACAACAAACTGTAAAGGAGGTAAGCATGTAGGTAAAGGAAATAATGCATCTAAACACTCAGTTATTTCACTGGGTGTTTTTCTTTTCTGTCTGTTTCAGAGCTTGACTAATTGATTTCATGATTGCATTGGTATAAAAATATGTTTTCAACATATTTCTGTACAATTTGTGGGATCTGTGACACCTTCAAGAGTGCAGCAGTTCAAACAAGGAGTGTCTAACATGGAATAGGTCTCCCAGAATGCTACGAGATCTTCTGAGGCAGTGAGAGTGGTTTATTTCCTCTTGGGAAGACAGAGGGCAGCCAGCGATTTTCTGTGCAGTAAAGACGATCCTCTGAAGCACTTTCCTACCTGCTGTAGAGTTATTGGTGAACCTCACAGAGATGCAGTAGGTCAGCACACTTAATAGAAGAGTGGTAGAAGTCCTCAGAAAGAAGATATGCTGCAGTGCCCTCTTAACAAGGGCTCAGGTCCATCCATTCATTCATCCATTCAACTGTACTCATCCGGGGTCGAGTCACAGGGACAGCTGCCTGATCAGGGAAAGCCAAGACTTCCCTCTCCCCCCGGACACTTCCTCCAGCACATTTGGGGGTATCCTGAGGCGTTCCCCAATCGAGAGACATAGTCCTTCCAGCATGTCCTGGTAAGAGACCCTGGATTCATATCTTCTTATATAATTAAAATCAAATTGAAGATGACTAAAATCCAGGGTTTCCCCCAAATATCTAGTATTCAAGTAGAAGCTCACCATGAAGATGACAAATTCAGACAAAACTACAACCTGCCCTGGCAGAGCTGCACAATGCAAACAGGCATGGAATCTGCTATGGACTTAATGGACAAAAAGAACAGTCATAATGTTAAACCACAAGCCATATTCCCTGTCCGGTCAACAAACACAAACTGACATTAAACATCTCCATCAAAGATCTTTGGAAATCCCACCTTAACAGAGCTGTAAGTGTTAAGAGCACACCAGCACCTATTAATCCTCTTGAATCATTCATTGTCAGGTGAAAAAAGAGAGGGATTTTTGCCCATAGCTACAGAGGATTTAAATCAGAGCTTTGTTATTGAAGCCAATTGATCCACTGTCATCATAATCTCACCTCAGCAGAGAGCTGAGCTGCTATTACAACACATTTGGAGTTGTTTGTTTACTCAACGATTAGCCCTCTGCACACATAACAGAGTGGGAGTGTGAATGTTACTTAACATATCATGCATACTACAGGTGAAAAGATGGGAGGTATATTGATCCTCTCCAAGTGGGGTTGTGGTTGAATATTGTTTTATAACAGCAAGTGCCCTAGTGGATATACACAAACTCTCTTCTACAGCCTACAATAGTTCCCTTATCTCTGTATTAATGGCAGCTTTTAATACCAGTAGCTTTTGTGATACATTTATGACTAGAGGGAATAAATGACTCACTGTGGTGCTTTTAATAATCCTCTCTGCACTGATTTGAAATATGCAAAAAATTATTTTGACTAATTTTATATATTCATATATGCTGACACAATAGTCTACTAGCTTTATGATGTAGAGCTATAGAAGATAAATCTGACTTTAATGCATGCCGTGTTATACTAGATTTGGTTAAAAATGAAATGTGAGTTATCTTACCTGAAGAAGGATTGCTTTGAAAGAGGGAGACAGTGGAATGAGGCAGTGCTATACTTAGTGGAAATGTAGCCTGTTAAACATCCCTATAACACCTATAACATACTCACGTACACACACCT
This sequence comes from Atherinosoma microstoma, assembly GCA_037177055.1. Taxonomy (NCBI): domain Eukaryota; kingdom Metazoa; phylum Chordata; class Actinopteri; order Atheriniformes; family Atherinidae; genus Atherinosoma; species Atherinosoma microstoma. Next base: position 22,605,093 of record JBBBVU010000013.1, read on the forward strand.
CCCCAACTGCTGTGCATTTTCCTTAAGAATAGCTCAGTGCCATATGATGCGTGTACTCCACGTTAATTTTTTCAATATTTTTTTATTCCCACAGTGAGCTTTAAGGTATTTAAATACAATTTACACTCTCGCTTTTATCTTTCTTCTTCCAAACCCACCACCCCTCACATCCACTCCCCCCTTTTTATCCCATTGTCACATCATATCTTAGCTAACATGATGAGAAAAAAGATTATCTCCAATGGTCCTGACCTCTCTTTGATTCAGGTCTTGTTCGGGACGGCGTGTAGGTGGAGAAGGGCCTGATGGGTAGCAAGTGGCACTCAAGTGTTCAAGTATGCATCCTGAATGCATGAAGACAACATGCCTGCTCCATTACACCCTCTGTCACATTGAGTTTCATAAATCAAACTGATAGTGAGCCTCGCTTGGCTTTGAGACATGTAGGATTATGCACTCTGCAAAGATGGACAAATAGTTCAGACAGATCTGTTATGCTCAGTTATCAGGGGGTTTAGGTCCTGTCAAAACATTGCCTCATCCACTTATGAACTCCTCTAGATGGCTGTTAGTTACCACTCTCATCCTGTAAAGGTTTCTGGTTTTTGGTCTGCAATAGACTATTGCAACATAAATCCTGCCTACAGTTCGTTTACCAAAAGTATAAATAACCTGACCAGTAATGGTAATTGTAATTATATACTGATACATATTTTTATTTACTATTAAAGTTATTGGGCAAGTCTGACTATTTGTTGAAGTTAGTTTGTATAATTAAAGCTGCATATCATTGATACAACATAAGAGGGTGTATCAGAATTAAATCAGGAGCCAAATACTTAAAATTCTACAGAAATATCAGCAGTATATGCAATGTGTAGCTTTCAGGGACAGAATAATTGGTAGAGAACTTTCTGGTATATTAGTATTCCATGCAGTAGTCAGTCTGTTGTCTTGTATTGAGCCACAAGTGTTAATGATACATCATTCTTCCAAATCTAGGCAACTGCAACAGAGAATACTTTAAACAACTATGTGTGCATATGTTCACAACATTAATCTTGGCTGCGGAATGATGGCATGCACTGACATGTACTCAGTTGTTGCCTTCAATTTCAAATGTGTGATTGGCTCAGTTCTATAGATTGAATTGCTTTTCAGTCAAATCATATTTGAAAATATGACTGGAGAGAGGATACTGTAAAGCAAACCCACATCATATAATACAAATGGCCAGTGATACCAGTGACTCCCGCAGTGTAGCGGTACTGCATGCTAAAGCTGCTTGTCTCTCTTGGGCCTACTATGACTCAGTGCACATTTGTTGTAAGACAGTTTATAAAAAACTCTGAGTAATTGAAGAGAAGGACTCAATGTGACATTCAGAACTGGATGACGATGTGAGGACCCAAACTATCCCATTAGCTTTGATCTACAGGGGCTTTGAGAGTAGACATGTTGGTCTGCCAGTTAGACTGTCATGTATGTCACCGCAGAGGAATTAAAAAAAGACCTAAAAACATGCAATAAGTTCCTGCATGCTTCCCTTGCATAAATTAATCTGACAGCAAATTATTCAAAAGATTGTTGAAGGGATTCAAACCTTGTCTTTTCAGCGCTTGAAAAAGCAGGTGCAATTTCAAACAGAGACAAAACCTCTCAAAAGTTCTCTCTGCTGCAGGGAACGTCAGGTTTATCTGCCATGAGATGAAAGAAAAGCAGCAGGGTTTCGATCCAGACTCAGCACGCCACTAGGAGTTAACCAGGCCATTCCTCCAAAGCTCATGTCACCAAAGAGATTAATTGGCTTCAGTCTCTTCTGAGTATTACTGATTGGCTCTCGCGAATTCGGAGGCTTTTATCTCATTGGCTCAGGCACTGGCTTGGATTGAATGAAAGACTGAGACCTTTTAGTTGCCCCAAAGTCCAAGTTTATATCTGACAGTCCTACCATGAGTCTGCCGTCCCTTCTGGTGGTGTATGCTGCTTTGTTGATGTATTAGAATGGAAAGTACCATAATGTTATAAATTGAGTCTTTATTTTTGCCACTGAAACATCCTATAAGCACTGTTTAGATGAGATGACTTGAGCAGCTAATGTACAGGATGATGAGTAGAGCATTACAGTTTCACTTGTTTTGTCTTTCAAAGGGCTAGTTACTAAAATTAACAGACCATAGCACAGAGTGAGGTGAACCCCAGGTGTGAGTGCTGGACTGCGGTCAGAATAAAATCAGCAGGTATGCCTGTTATGTGGCTCGTTAACTTGCACAGAGTATGGCTGGGTTTGGATCTCATAAAAAGGTATAATCCCTGCATGCCAAGTCATGTTGCATTTTATTAGTTTGTGTTTTTCTGGTTTAAATGTGTCATTTCCACACCATGCATTGTGAGACTATGACACCCTGCCCAGTTCCCTATCCCTCTCCATATGGGGTGTTATATGACATACTAAAAGTTTTAAATGCAAATTATTGACACAAAACATGCCAGATGTGGCAAGCTATTTATATGCATTGCCATGAGATGCTAGGTAGAGAACTCATGAGGAAATATGATAACTGCCGATGCTGTTCCCATTGTAATGAATTAGTATTACTAGTTGAGTCTGTGAATCATAAAACCTGCTGCTGTGTGTTTGACATCATCTCACTGCAGAAACTCAGTGTTAGCCTGCTGCTGCAGGGTCAACTTCAACCATCAGAACTGTTGGTGGTAGACAACATTTGACTAAAACTGTATTATTGACCAAATATAAACATGAATCATCCCAAAATCTTACCAACAGGCTAACACATGGACAGAAGTAATGATAGCTGCTGCAGTACAACAGTACTGCAGTACTATTTATGTGTGTCCAGAGCAAAATAAATTGCCAGAGAACACTCTCATCCTGGCCACCACATGTTCAGTCTGCTGCCCTCAGAAGGTATTACTATGTTTATATGAAAATAATGCACGCCAGTTGGCATGAGAATTCTCACTGACTATGGTATAATACACATTATATATAAAATATACATTATTGTATATTTTCGTATATGCACACATAGTTCGGCAAGTTAAATCACAGTTATATAACTCTGCTAAGGGCGTCACCATAGCAACGCGTTAATCAACTGGTTCAGATCAGCTGGTTTTTGACAGGTGAATGAGAGAAGCATGTAGCATGGATTCTCTTAAGTTCCTATACTTACGCATATTCAGCAAGTTTTGGAAGAAAAAAAAAACTCAAAACATTTGTTTTAAAATGTTTACTGTGTGAAACCATGATATAAGTGAATTAAACAACTCGACTGTGAATTATACGGTTTCTGCTGGAGTTGTGGCGTTCTAAACTCTGCGTCCTGCATTAAAACTGTGTAATGCACAGGTTCTCCTTGTTTAATCTGTAAATAACGCACACAGATTTGATGTATTTTCTTTTCATTATAACATGTAGTTCTCAGGTGTAACGAAATTGGCAATAAACTTGTAAAACTTGTTTAAGATGGCAGTCATCATTTAATGTAGCGCACTTAAGCCTAGCAGTAAAAAAAAAGCTACCCAGCCCTCCTCTCTCTGTCAAAACCTCCGCCTGACAATCTCTTTTGATAGTGTCAACCTGTCACCGACTACATCCATGTGACCCGTGCTCCAGTCCACATCGCCATAACAACCAAATAGAACAATCCCCCCAGCCATTATTACTGCAAAGCATATGGAACAGACAACACAGCTACCCTCCACTTCTGGTTCATAAGACGAACGGGGCCGTCATCCAATCAGAGGTGTTTCATTTTGCCCACTGTGGTACCTACCTCTTTAGGTTGGTTAGTGTAGTTGTGCTTTTGAATTTGTTGTAGTGTTTAGTAATTTGTTGATGTGGTTTGCACTTCCGGGCCACTGTAGTGTAACTGAATATATTCTACCCCAACATTAACCAGTCTGTCAGTAAATAAGGCTTTGCGTGTCTCCATGTGTATTTTTCAGGGCTGGGATATACTTGCTGTATTCGCAATTGTATACGTCAACGCTTCGCTACGTCTGTTTATATTTGCTGCAAGACGACAGCAGCACGACACAGCCAAAACGCTTGATACTGGAAATCACCACCAGGGGCAGTACACGGCACTTGGAATCTGAAGTAGTGAAAAGGCCAATCTGCCGGTTGCATTGTAATTCCGTGGCATTTCTGTAAACAACAGTTTACCAATCTGTTCCAACTGTTAACACACAAGTGTTTGTCACTTAGCAACAGGGAGGAAAAATTATAAAGATGCCGGTAGTCTGAGAGGTGCTTTTAACACCTATCCGCCATTGTGTTTACCTCTGATCTCGTTCTCATGCTGTTGTTCGCATGAGCACCTCTAACGTTCAAGTCCATATTTAAAACTCACACATTTGAGACATTACTTCATGTCAACGCAAGTGGGCTACGTGCCAAACGTATGCTAGGAACGCGTAGCAGCCATGATACATGTGCATACATGTTCCTAACAGCAAGTATATCCCAGCCATAACTAAACTGCAACAGGACTATTGGCTTTTTTCTATTATAGCTTTATTTGGCTTTTGGGTGATGTCAGAATGAATCTAAAATCCACTATAACCTTTACAGGTGAACTTAATTGGACTTTTTTATTTACTTTTAAATGTAAATGTACAACTGGCATGGTTGTTGGTGCCAGACAGGCTGGTCTGGGTATTTCAGAAACTGATTATCAGGGATTTTTACACACAACCATTTGTAGTGTTTACAAGAGTGGTCTGAAAAGAGAAAATATCTAGTGAGCAGCACTTGTCCAGATGAAAATGCCTTGTTGATGTCAGAGGACAGAGGAGAATGGACAGACTGGTTGGAAATTATAAAAAGGCAATAGTAACTAAAACCACTGGTTACAACCAAGGTTTGTTGAATATCATCATCAAACCTTGATGCAGGTGGGCTATAGCAGCAAGAGATCACAATGGGTGCCATTTGGTTCAGTAAAGAACAGGAAACTAAGGCTACAATTCACACAGACCCACTAAAATATTTGAAGAAGAACTGGAAAGTGTTGCCTTGTCTGATGAGTCTTTTCGGCTTTCAAATTTCAGCTGCCACATTCAGATTGTAGGGTTTAGAATTTGAGGTAAACAACATGAAGGCACGGATCCATCATTCTTTGTATCAAAGGTTCACTCTGCTGGTGGTGTAACGGATGTGGGGGATATAATCTTGGCACAATCTGGGCCCCTTAGTACCAACTGAGCATAGTTTAAAACATCACAGCCTACCTACCTGAGTATTGTTGCTGACCATGTCCATCCTTTTATGACCACATCCTCTGATGGCTACTTCCAGCAGATGATGCACCATGTCACAAGGCTCAAATAATCTCATACAGGTTTTTCTTTTTTTAATGACAATGAGCTCACTGTGCTCCAGTGGTCTCCATAGTTGTCTGAGGAATGTGTCCGACATCTTGTTGAAACTATGCCAAGAAGAATTAAGGCAGTTCTGAAGGAGAAGGAGGTCCAACCCAGTGCTAGCCAGTACAATGTACTAAAAACTTAATAAAGTGGCCGGTGAGTATATGCTCCCATACAGGGATAAAGAAAGTGAACAGGTAAGGCATTTAACAGACTAGTAAAAAATCTTAGCATAGAAATACACATTTATAAAGATGGCTAATAATCATCCTATTAATTCTTTTATTCTTGTGTGGACAGTTTTGGATCGAGATGTCTGCCGTGTTTATAGAGTAATTGGATTTTATTTTATTTTATTTTTCTTTCATTACTTTATGATCGACTTATGAAATTATCCTAGCCTGATCGTAATTTCCAGTTTACATCCTGGTCAGTTTATGGAGTAAGCTATAAAAGTTTAATAGTAGCTAATAATAAAGCCAACTGGTTAAATTATTCTGACCCATGAAAAACAACATCAAGATGCTCAACATTCACTTGTGTGTGGTTGTCAGCCAAGTCCCTGCAGACAGAGCACACATGCAAATTCATTGAAAGCATTTTAGTTCTACTTAGCGCTGCACGTGGTATTGCATAGTGATGTGTCCCTTTTATCTTTTGAAATATAAGTATGGCTTAAAATTCTGCCAGAAGTATCTCAGGATATTTTCAAAATGCAGTAGAGGAAGGAGTGATTGCTTAGGAGGCGTGAGCTTCAGGCTACTTAGCGGGTGACGCAGTTGTGCCGGGGACACAGTGTGAATGACTCAGCACCACTCAGTGTGCCATGAGCAGTTATGTAGAGCGAGTAGGCACAGCTATCCAGTCATGCATGAGAAGCCGCTGTCAGAGTCTCTGATTCTCCACTGGTAAGACAGAGTCTGGTGGAGTCTGGTGGAGCCCTGACAGCCACCAGAAGCACATTTAGACTTACTTCATGATACTTCGCCACTTAATATGTCCACTCCCACATCAGAAGGCACAAACTTGGGCTGTAACTGAGGTCAACAATGTTCTATATAATTATAAATTCAAACATGGAATAAAGCATCACCTGATAGCAGGTTAATTGGACACAATGCTGTGAAAATGTATGTTTTTCAAGTTTAATAGGATTAAAAAAATCTTTCTCAAAACTTGGGCTACATGAAAAAATAGTGACCACTTTTTAAAAAATCCTTTAATACATTAGTTTTAAACCTTAAAGATATATACTGTGTAAGTTTTGGCCACTAGGAGGCTAAACTTGTAAATTCCCACAGGCCACACGACACTATTGCAAGATTAAACAGTCTCTCTCTTTCTGGGGTCTTCAGAGACCGTGTTCACCCTCTTACTTTGTTCAGATTTGACAAACTTTCAAGGAAAAAGTAGCATGAAGCATAGCCCACTGTGTTTTATAGTTGTAGAGCAAAACGCTCCAGGTCACATGATCCTTGAGAGATGGATCCGCCCATGCAAAGTTACAATGTCTGGTTTCCCCTCTGAGCGCAGACAAGTGTCAAACATTGACCCCAGAAATCATCAATTAATAATCACATTAGGCTAATATTTGGGTCAAAAATTACATTTTGGGAGAAATTACAGGTTTAGGACCCTTAGTGGCCAAAAGTTACACAGTATTCCTTTAAAACTCTGCTTCTGACTCAGTATGACTGGCGCTGTTGTTGCCCTGCAGAACCTTAAGGCACTTCACACATTTTTTCCCCCACCAGCCTGAGGCATCACGTTACAGCCGTGTTTTGTGCTATGGTGCCGCGCCACACACCATTATCTGATTCAACACACTAAACATTTTGGACATTCACCATAACTGCTTCAACGTAGAAATGCAGTCGGCCATTATCAGAGGAAGTTAAGAAACAAAAGCTAAAAAGTGACAGAGCAAGAGATAGGGTTAGAGTCAACATTGAGCTGGATTTTAGTGGTTTGAAAGAACTCATATAAGAGACAGGATGCAACATAAATGCTAAATTAGCTTTCGTTTGGGGGGGCTAAAATGCGAAAATCTGTTAAAGTTGAGTAGTGTGGCTTTAAAACTAAAAATAATTGGTACAAAGGTACAAAAATGGGGAAAAAAAAGAACTACAGAGCCCATGAGGGGACATTGAAGAAAAAAAAAAAGATATATTGATTTATCAAGAAACTATCTGATGCACACGAAAAAGTATCTCATGCAATCACCTTTTGTGCACAGGAAACTAATCCAAGGATTTCAGTAAGCTATATTAAAATAACAATACATGACTTAATTGAGTTGTATTTTAACTTCCGCTATATTATCTCCGAACAATAGGTTTTGAAGTCATGTAGTATGATTTGATACACCTTGGTCGGGTTACTACTTTCATTCATTAACAATTACAAACACTTGGTTAGCTCCATGAATATCGGTGGATGTATACAAAGTGAGTGAAAAATGGTTTGTATGTCAGGACAGAAGATGGAATTCTACAAGAAATCAACCCATCAGAGGTGTTAAACTCAGCTTGTGAGCACAGATAGTTTTCTCCCAAACACAATATACTTCCTCGTGACCACAAGAAACTAATATCTCATTTTTTAACCTCAGTGTCCCCTTTTGGGCTCTATAGAAAACACATTTCTCACTGTGTACAAAAAAAAACCCCACTGTGAAATTACTAACAACCCTTTTCATTTAAGATGTATATTTTCTGCTGATTGGATAAATCCTGAAATTCTGCTGCAGAGCACCGCGCTGTGCTTGTGATAAACACAATTTCAACACATTTATATTGTTTATATCTATCTTGAAATGTATAAATGTAAACAAGTTTGAATTTTGATCTTTTGACTCTTTGGGATTGCTTTTAAATATCACTTCTTCGTTAATTCTCCTTCCGACTACATTTAATGGGAACATCCTTGACTTCAACAGACATTCTTCAGAGACATAATTTTGGTCCCCAGGGTCTGGCTGCAACTTATCCAGGCAACCACAAAATATCACTGGAAAACACACAAGGAAGCTTGGGCCTCTTTCAAGCCAATAAAGGTCAGTAAGCATAACTCAGGATAAAAGGTGCTGGTGATTAGTGAGGCGGAAACACCACAAACCAAAAACAAGCTGAATCCTGGTCCAAATTTTGCCCAAATTTTTTGGGAGAACATTTTATGGAAGGATGATTGGAAAATATTGTAGGGTTAATAGGATTCTGAATATGGGAATTTTAATACAAATATTTATATGCATGATATTAATATCTATCCTAATATCTGAATCAAGTCAGGGCACCACCGAACCTTTTCACCTTGTAGAGGTTGGTGAGGTTTGGAAAACCGTTAATATTTAGCTACAAAGTATTCTTAGTCTCATAATCTTAAAGACGCCGGAGTTCTGCTATGAAGTGACCAAAATCTTGTCCGGAAACACTCAACAACGACCAATTAAAATAAACCAAAATTTATTAAATCATTGCACACCGGAAAAGACAGACAATTCACATTTTAAGTCAAACATCAGTATGGTAGAGTAATCTTGTGATACTTCAATGTAACCAGCGCAGCATATCAGAAAGGTTTGATAATAAGAGAATTAGATTAGGAAGAGAGAGGAAATAATTTGTCAGGTGAATTACAGTATTTCATAAGTAGTAAGAGATATATTTAACTTTAAGAGAATTGTGACTAATCTTTAGGTGTTTTAGCTTTAACGCTGAAGACACTCTGGTTGGGCTTTGGAGTAAGACCAATTTATCAATTTTACTTGTTTAGAAGACACTCAGCGCAGATAACCAGCAATGTTTCAGAGAAGGTCTCGGTCCTACTTGGTCTGAGGGGTTCTGAAGGATGGCGGTCTCTTCGAACAGGACCGGTGGAAATCCGGTACTTCCGATATGTGCCTCTTTCGTCCTCGACAGCCACCGTAGTCCGAGAAACCTCCTCTCCATCCTTCGGTGAAGGCTGGAAAAAAGCTGATGTCCAAGTCAAACTTTGACTTGGTATCAAAGTTTATCTCACAAGAAAATTGGATCAAAAAGGTGAACTAATTCAGCGCCAATCAGGGAGTTGCTTACGGTTACTAAGCAATGGGAACTTCCGGGTATTAGAATTGGTTAACAAAAAAAACGAAGAACAAAACTTGGAAAACTATAACAAAACAAACAAAGGAAATCTAGGTGCCAAACGCCACAGGGACAAACAACGAAGGGGGGGGCACTTCTTGGTGTTTACCACGCAATTGTCTTTTTTCTTCTTTTTTTATGGTTGAGTTGAACTCTCCGTGTACATGTACGTGTATAGTATGTGCAAGAACAAAGTGTATTCACTGACATCAGTTCTTGAGTCCTTAGAGGTTTCCTCAGTGTCTCTTTTAATGCAGCAATGCCTTGAAGGATACAATGATCGTCATTGTCCTTTGTGTACAGATTTGTCTGGATCCTCTGAATGTTTGAAAAATATGATCTACCAGAGAACCTGAAATGCTCAATTTCTTTGCATTTTTAAAAAAACATTTTCTAAACTATTTGCCATAAAGTAATTCATCAAGTGGGAACCGTTTCCTAACAATACTCTTGAAAGGCTGCCTCTCTTAGATTCTGCTTTTCACGTATATGCTGACAACTTATAATTTGTCAGATTTTACAGCAAGTGTTTTTTCTTTTAAGTTTGTGTAACAGGTTTCTGCGTTGCGCTGGTTATTAGATCGCCATGACACAGCATGGTCTTTTGGAGAAACAGTCTCCGTTTATTCTTTGAAAACAGTAAGGAAAAAAAAACCCATGTGATTCTGCCCGCTCCAGTTCCTCTCCTACAGGAGAATTGCACACGAGGGGGGATGTTTGCTATGTAGCAATGCATATGCATAGTTCACACGTTGTACACTTACATTCATCTATACATTCCTGAGAACAGTAAGGAAAAAAATAAAAACCACCATGTGATTCTGCCCACTCCAGTTCCTATGCAAACGGAACAAGAAAAATTTAAACTAAGAACGGTAGACCCCTAAAATATCTGTCCACCACCATCATTATGCTATGATCGTCACATCACCAGTTAGAAACCAAATTGTTTTGATGAAATAAATAAAATTCCACATTGAAAGCAACAGGATGGATTGTGAAAACAAAATGATTAAATGATGATGGCACCCACCTCTCCTACTGGAGTATTGCACAAAAGGGGAGGGTAATGGAAGTGTAAGGGATTTATCAGGGAATCCCAAGAAGAAGAGTAATGGATGGAGGGGATATAACTTAAAGGAAAATACTGTGTTTTTATAGATCCCTTCAGGTATGTTAACATTTCAACAGATTTTGTGTAATTATAAACAAAAGTTAGGGTTATCCAGGTTACATTTGCACAGCTAATTTGATGTCACTATTAAATTCTAGATGAGAAGAAAAACATTGTTTGACATTTTTGTCTCAATTTTAATTTTAGATATTTGTATTGCGTTTGAGTCATTTTCACATCACTGAATTCTGATTTTATTCACATTTTACACAGAGTTGTAAAAATTTCCTAAAAAAAGAAAGTCCAAACTTTTGACTTGTGTATTTAAAATCATGGCTGTAGCCTGAAGCCAGTACAAAATTGCACAATATTGCAATAATACCCTTTAGTTTCTCTAAATTTTTGTGAATATACTCAGAAAATGTGTAATTACACACATGTCACATGTAGTTTCTGTTGATTTTTATTTTTGAAAATGTGTGATATTGTTTTGATTCTTCGAACTGTCAGATAGCATCTTTATATATACAGTAATATATATATATACAGTAATTATATATATATATATATATATATATATATATAATGACAGGCAACAACTTTGTTTTTAAGCAGAGAATATTTGCTTTTGATTATGCATAGGCATGTTTGTCATGGCTGGCTTGCATATTTACCATTTGTTTCAAGTGTTGTTGGTACACATCCTCAAAAATTAACCCAACTCCATCTCCATTTCTGGAAAAGAAAGCCTTTTTTGCATTTTTGTGGGCTACAAGTTGTAACCACAGGCTGGAGTGTACCCCACTGATGTCAAGGCTGCTGTTTTTCCTTTCAGTTTTCCTTTGTGATTTCATTAAAGAAGAAGCAAGGAGTATAATACTGTTCACTATCACTCCTGCAATTTCTGCATGTTACAAAAAAGGTTGTATTAGCTGAAAACCAACAAGAAAGGATATTATATTTGGACATCAGAAAAAATAAACAGAAAAGCCCTTTTCAATGACACCATCTTACATATGACATTTATTTGAGCTTCAATGTTTTTTTACCAGTAGTATAATAGGCTATATTAACAATATCATTAAGAAACAAGAGAGCCAGATTAGCATATTTTAGCTAATTAAGAATATGTATACAGTGAAGTTTTATAACGGCTCATTCTGATTTTAAAACTGAATTGGAGTGATTTTTTGCACAGCAGCCGGAATTTTAATCATCCATTTGCTAAACCTCTTTGTGTCTCAACACAGCACTTTTGAGTAATTTGATGTTCATTTAGTCGCCTCCACTTACATTATACCCCGTCCTCAGCAGTAAATCTCTCCTCCAAATGGACTCTGAGCAAGAGCTATGCTAGTCTGTTGAACACAACCAGCATTATTTGTGTTCCTCCCAAACTACCATATAACTTCTAATAATCACAGTGCTAAATACCAAAAATTAAAAGACGTCGATAGCAATATACTAAATACTCTGATAACTCTTATTCACAGCTCTTCAGGACTCAGATTGAAGGATGTCCTCGAGTTGTTGCTCAGCACTAGTTGCCTAGCAACGAGTCAAGCACATATGATCAGAGAAGAAGATTGCCAAGAACGTGTCAAACATGGATCTTGAGCGCACCGTTGATTGACAGGTGGCAACTGGTGTCCTAGTGCAGCGTGAACCTCTCCAGCTGTGTATGCTTGCAATTTGAAGCTTTGAAAATGTTGGCTTTGCTTGTTAAGTTTTACAAACCTCCAGCTGCATGTGTTGAAAGGAGCGGTTGCTGCAGACAGGCTGTGCCCTTATTAAAAATATGGCATACTGGGAGTAAAGGGAGGTGTGAACCAAGTCCTTGAAAGACTCCCCTCTTTTTCACCCTGCAGAGAATTTCAATTTCCCCCAGAGAGTCTCAGGTTGCTCAGCATGTCCATGTCGTGCACTGGGCCTACTGTGTAGAGGCAGAAGGAAAATTCCAACTGTTCAGGCTTCAAAGTGTCTGGGAGGCAGTCTGTCAATCACAGCAGTTTTTAGCAACTGTAACTGAGGATTTGCTGTAGCCATACATCATTATGGTCCCTCATAAGTTTTATATCAGCCCAGCTATGGAACAGGAAACCCAATTTTCTCTCTAGTGTTAAAATGTTTTTTGTCCATGTTACCTTTAGGAACAGACAAAACAGAGACAGGATGCAAGACAGATGACAGCAAACATTAGTTAGGAGGTGCCTTAGTAAGAAAATCTGCCAAACTTTAGCAGTGAGATTTAAAGAAGCTCCATCTCTATTTTGGTTTTGTGTTCAATGAAAAATACATTGCTTTTTCTCAGAATTAATTTTCTTGCAATCTAAAACATCCTCCATTTCTTATATCAGGCAGTGACTGACATTGGTTAATTACCTAAGCAAATTTACTATAGTTCTGTGGCTGGCAGAAATCTTGTTTTGCATTACAATACTGTCAGTATTTGCTAAAGAGACTCATTTAAATCTGTATGTGTGAAGCATAAATCTCACACGAGATTGCTCTGGTATCAAGCTGGCGTCGCAAGTGATATGTCAACCGGATGTTGGCCAGGTCGGGCAATGATTGCACTGTTTATATGATGGTATAAACATTAGGGCCAATTGTGATTTGAATTTGTGGCTCAGATCTGTCCATGCCCCATGTGGGCCTGAACAGGGGTTTAGCTTAAGTTGCGTATACCTGTCTCACATGAATAGGCACTCTTTATGATCCAGTCATGTTTCACTTTACAATTAAATGTTTTTAAAAATTTTATATTTGATTGTGTATTGATTTTCCTTGATTTTTGTTTAATGTATTATTACTATAGGCTAGGGATGCACTGATATGAAAATTTTGGCCCATATCAAAATCAGATATTAATATTTTTGCAATGGCCAATAACCAATATTTACCAATATCGTTTAAAAAAAAAAACTAAGCTCAGATGATCAAATTCTGTACAAAATTAAAGCTAGCGTTAGCAGCGTTAGCTTCCCGCCAAAGACTGTGAACCTCCAGTTGATGGTTTTTCAGATGACATATAAATCTGATGGTGTTGAATGATTTGATGCGACATCCTCCTCATTTTGCTTTGACGTTGCAAGTATTGCATACTGCTTTTTGAGTATCTTCTTTCACTACCATGAAAAACTACCACACCGCTGACATTGCTCCCACAGTGCTGCCTTACTATCACTGTCACATGTCCAAAACAATTACTGCATGGCCACACACCCTTTCCTCCCAACACACAAACGGCCCAAAAAAATCTGTTAATACCGGCCAAGTTTTACTTATCGGACAGATACCAATATTTAAAAAAATTACCAACATCTGCCGATACCGATATTGAATCCGATATATGGTGTATCCCTACTATAGGCCGTAAAATAGTGTGTTGGTTAGCACTTTTGCCTCACAGCAGGAAGGTTTCTGGTTCAAACCCCAGTTGGGGCATTTCTGTGCATGCATGTGTCCTCTATGGCTTTTTCCTAAAGTCCAAAAATCTCCTTCTTAGGTTAAGTGGTGTTTCTAGTTTCTCCCAAGGAGTGGGTATGAGTGGTTGCTTGTCTGTCTGTGTTGGCCCTGCAATGGACAGGTGACCTGTTCAAGGTATTTTTAAGGGTACAAATTGCACCATTGAAGGTATAACTTGAGTACTTTTGCCCCATCCCCATTGACAGTCCTTTGTAGCCATAAAGGTTCAATTAGCTGCTTTATTTCCTGGGAGTGCGGGGCCACCAATGTGTCTGAATCTGGCCTCATACTGGCCCATGTGTGGACCACCTCTGGCAAGCCAGATTTGAGCCACCAAAAGGCTGTCATCCTTTGTTGTATGTGGGTCGAGTGGAGTTGCATTCGCCAGAACTAAGTAAAAGGAATTTTGCTACATGGAGACCAGGGGTCAGCATCTTGTTGGTCCTTGTTTGCTTTTTGTGTTTTAGACTGTCTTGTTGTCTTATATTGAAACTGGTAATGAATGGACTGTGATTCCTTTCACTAGAATTTTCATCCATTTTATGTCCTTAATAGCTACTGTTTAATATCAACACTCATCTGTTGTTATTTCCCTAATGTGCACATCCTCCCATTTCATTCTCCAGTTGTCAGTTATGTTCTCAAATGTTTTAATTGGTTTGACGTTACAGCTAAATTGAAAACTCAAAAACATAACAGATGTCATTTTTTAGAATGCTTTATTAGCACTCATAAAGCAATCATGCACTGATGCTATATGCTTCACTCTGTTCTGACCTTTGCCTCTGTGTAGATGTGAAAACTGTTCAACCTTTATGATGTGCAGAATGGTCTCAGATGCACAACAAGCCTTGAGCAGTGGCTGCATTTGATGCCTTGGAATAAAGAAAATGGTATGAGCTATTTCTGTTTTCAGTGGTCTGTTTGGGAGAAAGTGGTTGAATAGGCTGAAAGACTTGAATCTAAAAAAAATCTGTTTCAAGTGTTATATGATAATCTTTGTTATTCATCTACATGTGAGAATAGCTCTATTGGAGCTGGGATCCATTGAAAATCTGCAGGACTGTGGCCCTCATAGGACCGAATTGAGTAGCCCTGGACTATAGGGTGTCTTTAGTGACACATGATATAACTGAAAAGATTTCCATCAGATTCTTTTCATTTTCAGGTAAAGCTAAAAATCTGGGGGCCAAATAGTTTATTTCGAGGATCTGATTTGCCAGAGGAACTGCTATTGACTTACCACTGATGCAAATTATTTGCTCTGTTAGAGCCCATCAAAACATCCATGGGTTTTTAGTTTCTAAAAAAAAGAAAAAACCCCAAAAAGAAATATAAAGTTGATGTAGCTTTTAAGCCTATATTTTGTTTTGTGTGACTGAAGATCATGTGTCAGCTCTTTTTTTTTTTTGTACCTTGCAACCAATGTGCAACAAACATCCATCCATCCATCCTTTTTCTTTTAAGTAACAAACTTAAATTGCTTAAAGGTTCCATATTATGCACTTTGTTCCCAATCTAAAAATTTTTTTCATATCTCAATGAACTGTCAGAGCCATAGTTCGATCAAATCAGCCTTTACTTTGAAGGCAGTAGCTTCTCCGTCAACCCCTTATTTTCCCTCTTCTGAGAACAGCTCCTTCCGAGTGGGTGGGCTGTTCAGAGAGCTAAGCAGCTGATGGCTCTGCCCATCACTCCACCCCGCGCACCGTTCCAGGGGTAACTGACAGCTTGCACTTCCTCAGCCAAACAGCCCATAATAGTTTAGTCGAGAGTAAACAAACGCTGCAGCGCTTAGAACCGTAATTAGACCGCAAGCAAGAACCCGGTCCTGGAGAATGTCTCCAGTAATTAATGACTTTTGCATAATTCAAGGACACAAACGTTAGCAGCAGTGACCGAGCTTCATTAGCTGCAGTGCTAACATGTTTACAAGCTATCAGGCTAAGCAGACCTACACAGTAAAGCAACAAAATCACTAGCAGTTCCTACCTTTACAGATGTATCACGGACAGTTGCTACCGATCCATGCTTCAACTTCAGCTGTTAGGCGAAGCTGCATTATATGCAACCAAGTTGTGAAAACAGTCCTTCTTAAAATGCTAGGCGCACACATACAAAACTTTGGGAAGTCTTGCCAGTAAATATCCATCAAAAATGAACTCCATCCACTGGGTCTTCAGGAGCTCAGATGAAGGAAGTATAGACAGACTTTTGTGCTTGTTGATGCAGCCATTAACAGAGCAACTGCCGTGCTTCGTTCTTAGCTTCGCCATTTTGGAGGGTTTGTGAGGAGAAACATTGGCCTATGCTCGGAGATTTTAGAGGGCGGGCCCAGCTAGCTAGGGGGGCGGGTCCATGGCTACATCGACTATGCCGGGAGTGGTTGTTTCCCTTCTCAACGTCACTTGGGGAAAGATTTCCGGCACACCGTTTGAGCACACATTCGCTGAAAATTGGAGCAAGGAAAAAGAGCGGTAACAGGATCTTCTAATTCCTGAGTCTCATACACTGTCCTGGGGACACATATGACTGTTTGAAAAACCTTTACAAAGTGAATTTTGCATAATATGGGAACTTTAATACAGTATTAGTAAAAGGGTTAATAAGACTAGGTCATACTAAGTCATTTAAGTCATACTACATATCATTTTACTTAAGAAATCTATATTTATAGACAGAACCCTACTGACTTATACCAGTCATCTTTAAAGACCCACTAAAAGCATGCGGTTCTTCTCTTCACAGATGTGACCACATGCTCTTAATTTTCCTCATTCCTAAAATACTTTTCTGTGTATGTTTTTTGGTTTTTGTACTGCAAATTTAAATAAACAGTGTGAAACATGGAAACAATAAGTTATTTGATAAGTGTCCTGTAACTGACCACTTGAACACTGCTGGTATGCAATAGGCACGAGGCAGTTTAAAAACCTCTACAAACAGAGACCCCTTAAGTATGACTTACAAACAGAACCTGATGACTTGTTTAGAAATAACTGGTGACAATTGCTGAAACTCTGATAGGATTATTGTAATAAGACACGATCTATGAAATATAAATCAGACTTATCTGGCCACATGTGTAAATTTTTTTCACTTTCATCCATGCCAGTCTGTGCATAAAAGTGTGTTTGGACAAGGTAATGAATCACTGTATTCAATGATATGAAAGAAAAAATGACAGAAAAAAAGACAGCCTGAGGCTATGGCGCTGAACTGAGCACATGCTTTTTTGGTGAGCTCCTGGTGAAATTTTAATTCCTGGAAACAATCCTATAACCTTTTGGTTGGTTTGTTAAAACATTGTAGCAATATGCCGTTGAAGAAGAACAAGAGCAAAGTAAACTTTTCTCCAATCAAAGAAGACGATGGCTGCTCAAATGCTAACAGCCTAGCTAGCTTTGCAGAAGATGCTAATCCCATTATTTGAGAAAAGGATGTGGATATGGGAATGGTTACAAACATGGAAGTTATTCAGAAACTTGATGTGATGAGAAATGACTTTGCCACAAAGATTGATGTGGTATTGAAAGCTGTTCACAATGTCAAGAGGGATGTACAAGAAATTCTGTGTGCACGGAGAAAGCAGAAGTGCGTATTGGTAACTTAGAGGACACAATTAACTCAGAGAACGAGAAGTCTGATGCTCTAAGTAAGTGACTGACCTTGAGAACAAATTTGATGACTTTGAAAACATGTTCTCGTCGATCCAACCTGAGGTTAGTTAATATCCCGGAAAAGTTGGAAGGAACAGATGCAGTTGCTTTCCTGGAGAGGTGGCTATCTGAAGCACTGAACCATGTTTTTGTTATTGTTTTCCTCTCCTTTTCTAAATTGTTGTATCATGGCTCTGGTTTCCCCGAGTGTTTAAATTTCATTCAGTTAGAAGTGGTCTGTTGAGCACGTCTTTTTAAAGAAGCTTCTATCTATTTTACTTTACAGCTTGTTTGTCTGTACGTGATTAGTTTGTTTCAGAAATCCTTGATCGAGTGTAATTATTTTTTCTTTGAAATCTCCAGATGGACCACATTGCCTCTATCTTTACTGGGAAGAAGAAGTACTATAAAGATGACTATACTACCAAAATGTATATATATTTTTCAGTCAATCCCACTGGCCCCTCCACCTTCATATTTTTCTAAAACCAAGA
Source organism: Atherinosoma microstoma (assembly GCA_037177055.1). Lineage (NCBI taxonomy): Eukaryota > Metazoa > Chordata > Actinopteri > Atheriniformes > Atherinidae > Atherinosoma > Atherinosoma microstoma. Next base: position 22,623,346 of record JBBBVU010000013.1, read on the forward strand.
AGCTTCTCTCTAATTTCATTTAGAATGATAGGAAACTGTGACTCAGACTCTTTCCCTTATATTTGACGTATGATAGGGGAGGGTTACAGCTCCCAAACCTTGAATGTATTACTGGGCTGTCCAGTTGAGAGCCACAATGTTTTGGTTTACCAAGGATGTATATTTGCCCTGCCTAGAAATTGAAAAATTGTCCTTAAATGGTTTGGCATTGGACTGTTTTTTATACTTTTTCCCCTTAAAGAAATTGAGAAAAATCACTACTAATATTTTTGCAAATAATACTATCGTTATCTGGCATGCAATGCAAACATTTTGGGAGTCTGCTCAGGGTTGCCTTGTTTCTCTCCAATCTGTGGTAACAATCTTTTTACCCTGGTAAAAACAACATGGGCTTTAAAATATGGTTAAACAATAGTAAAAGGCAAAGTTTGACATTTAGCAGAAACACTTTCAAATATTTACAACTTAGAAGCTTTAACACAGTTGAATAACTCACTGCAGAAATCTCCATTGCCCATGTTAGAAACAAATATCCTTAAGAACTGTTTTGGTAAAAGTTGATCTCACAGTTATATAACATGCTGGTAGATAACCGTAATTTTGACGTGGATAGACAGGAGTGGATACAAGATTTAGGAGTACACATGTCATTTAATCTTTTTAATTTTTTTTAATCATCCACAGAGCTTCAGGACACTGTTCAAGTTTTATTGATGAATTTTCTTAACTATTGTCAGTTATCTCTACTGATTTTTAACCATTTGATCTTAATCAGGGATTTTAACATTCACATTGATAATATGACAGATGGTAAGGCCAATGAATTTTATTCTTTATTGGACATGTTTGGTTTGTGGCAACATGAAAAAGAACCGACCCATACTTGTGGTTGCATTCTGGTTATTTCTAAAGGTGTTGATATTTCCTCTGTTGAGGTCTCTGACTTGGCCTTGTCTGGCCATTTTTGTGTTTTGTTTGATTTACTGATCACTCCGAATGTTCAACCAACATACTTCTTGGTTAGGAAGAGGTACATTAATAAAAGTGATCAGTTTGTCTAGGCAATCACTATGTTACCAACAAGTACCAAGTCAGTTGATGGACTCCTGCATAATTTAAATCTGAAAATCTTGAATGTAATGGATGCAGTTGCACCAATAAGAATCAAGAGCACCTTGAGGAAACAGAAAACACCATGGTGGAACACCATGGTCAGGAACCTGAAGAGAGAATGCAGGAAAGCTGAGCACAAGTGGAGGAAAACAAAACTTCAAATTCACTATGAGCTCTACAAACAAAGCCTGTGTAATTATAACAATGAGCTGTGCAAGGCCAGAGAGCTGCATTTATCTGAAATGATTAACAACAATGTCAACAATTCTCACACTGTTTGCTATGATTGAAAAACTTTCAAATCCTCCTAAACAGATAAGCACAGAGATCCTGTCCACTGAATAATGCAACCAATTTGACAACTTCTTTAGTGGAAAAAAATTAAAACAATTAAACTTTAAATTAAATTCCATGCCATCTTAAAATGACTTTATTACTGAATAATCTTAATTAATTCATGCAGTAGGCTAATTCATCTTACAGCACAAATAATGATACCACATTTTAATAAAAATACTCCATTATAAATGTAACTTGTGTTTTCAAAGTTTGTATACCTGTATTACTACCAAAACTTTAAAAAGTAAAAGCACAGCAGTCCCTGTCAGTTTTGTATTATTTCTAATATTTCTTAATATTACTGCTAGATGTGGCATTTTACTGCTAAAATGTGTAAAGTTTTGCTGTTTTAACTACTGGAATCATTATTTCAACTGTCTCTTAGCTGTCACTAAGAGAGCTTTTTACCATCTCAGAAAGACTCATCCAATCATTC